>JASVER010000006.1:5867997-6139947 GCA_030449065.1 Oceanodroma leucorhoa | reverse complement strand
GTATCTCCCCTGACAAGAGGTCAGCATCTGCAAACATCTACTCTTGCAATTCCAGCATATACTGTATTAAAGATAAAAAGGACGCTGTAGAAGCATGTCAAACTCACTCTGCATTCACACATAAGGTGATAAAAAGCAAAGTTAGCTAGTTAGGAATCAACCCTAGGGATTCATTCCTTCACAGGAAAAAAAAGATCTGTTGATATAAAGCTCGCAAAAGCAAGCACTGGGTACTCCCCAGTCCCACCCCACYGGTGTAGGCACAGACAGGCCATGGCAGAGCTGTGCCATGCTGCATGTACCATCAGCATGGTCTCCTTTAGGTCACCAGCAGAAATCAGGATGGGACACGTACATCTTTGTCTTCTGTGCCCAAACAGGAGGGCACTGCAGAGCTGTGGCTGTTTCGCTCTGCTGTGGGTGCCACCACAACCAAGCGAACAGTGCCAGAAGTCAGGTGTCAACAGACGGTCTGAAAAACTCAAACATTTGGTAAGGAAAAGGTAACTGCCCAGCTTCAAATCTGGCTCAGACACCAGGCTTAATCAGCTTGCTCCTACAAAAAGAGCCACAAATTCTGTAATCACTACAATTTATCAATCTTATTCTTTCATCTCATCAAGGAAAAAAAAAAAAAAAAAAATCACCATCTTCAGTAGCGCCAGCTGCTTGAATGCCAGGCTTAACAACTTGCTGTCTTCCTAAAATAGCTCAGCTTTTCTTGGTGATCATCTAGTTCTGACAAAATCACCCACAGTTACTACTCACTAGAATTAAGCAAATTTTATACTTCACAGATAGTCCAAAGCCATGGAGATTTATAATACTATTTTGACCATCACTGCTTATTAACTGACAACGTTGTTCCTATTTCCAGCAGTCGGCAGCAACAAAAAACTGCTTTCCAGTTCACCAGCAGCAGTGCCTATTCAGGAACTGGTGCACAGGCAAACATGCACCAGTCAGAAACTGAAACAAAACCCCTGAAAGTGTCATTGGCTTCCTAACCTGGAGTTATCTGAAGAGAAATCCTTGCCACATATCTCAGATCACCCTAACGAGAATGTTCGCTTCTTGTTTCCAGAAGGAATCAAGTCCTGGTCTGTACCACTAGGTAAAACAGACGATTTTTCAGAATGCTGAATGTGCCTAAAAACTTTGTTTACATCAATGTGGATGCTCAAACACTTTGGAAATCAGGCTCTCAATTATGGAATAAAAGCAGAAAGTATTCCTTTCCCAATCCCATAACCCATAGAGCACAGAAGTGTATTCTACCAACATTTCACTTATCTAGTCAGCTGTGTGTTTACAGTCTTTCTTATCCAGGTTTCTAAAATTCCCTGAAGATATAAGCTCATTTTCCCAATCCTTAATCTCTGCAGCCTCTAATTCCGCTTGACAAGRCAATTTGAGCAGGATGCAGGAGCACACATGTCTTTGAAAAAGAAGTAGAACATTCCAAAAGGAAATAGGAAAGTCAACAAATTGCTCCAGGAATTAGAAAAATGCTTTTGAGCTTAAGGTTGGTTTTCCCTCTTCCCTTTCATCCTGTGACTGCAGGCTGCTTCACTACATGGAGGGGGGAGGTTAAAAAAAAAAAGGTGGGGAAAAAAAAGGTAAAATTTAAACACATGCGCACTGCTTGCATATGTACCAGCGCGATCTTTGTAAAAGCAACTCTGTTCATGGTGAGTTTGCTCTTAAGAGGTAACACTCTTAAGAGGATCCTAATAAAAGCCACACAATAGTTTGGCACTCTAATGTTTAACTCAGACAAACTAGGAACAATAAGCATCATCATCTCCCTCAGCTGTAAATTTCGTGGTCCTCATTCCACCTACCCTCTCCTTCTCACCCTACTATTGTGCCACTCCAAAACTTTTCAGTTCTGAGTGGGTCTTGAAATATTAACTCAAATTAGAAGAAGAAAATGGTAGCAAGGAAAAAGAGTATCTTTGAAAATATAGTAACTCAGTGTTAATATGCTGAAAATGGCAGAACTAACTACCCCTATGAAAACTACCTACCTAGCCTGACAAACTCCTACAGGAGTTAAGAGCCTGTTCGGTAAGATGCTGAGTATCTTTATGGCGAGCCAAATCAGAACTACTTCAGCTATGGTTGTATTTACCCAGAGTACCACACTCCAAACCTGTTATTTCAAACATCTACCAAGAAAAAAAAAAATCTGATGCCAAATGTATTTTGATAGTTCTCACRTTTGCTTTTTTAATTCAGAACGGCAATCGCATACAGACAGACTGAGGAAGGTTTCTTTTCTTTTGCTTGTTTGTTGGCTGGCACAGCAAGCACCCTGCGAAGGCTTTCATGTTTCTTCCAGCCCCACCAGAGACCCACAGCTGATCCGCTTGCAACACTTGACAGAGCAGAAATGTGGCCCTGCAAGGGGCTCCCCCCCTTCCTCCAGCTTTCACTAAACACAGTCTTTCTGGCTTATTACTCTCTCCCCGCAGCAAACATTAACAACAGAAGCAGCGTAGAACAACCTCGCTGCTAAGGATTAAGAACATCAGTCCTGACCTTCTCTCTGTGTGAAAGGAATTCAAGTGGGCCCTCAGGAAAATGAAAGCAGGATTTGTTTTAAACGGACCTTTCATGAAAATGACTGCGGTTTCCAGCTCGTCAGATAGACTCCGTCGATAAATAGCCTTCTTCATCTTGCCGTGCCTTTGAAGCAGGTATTGTTCTGGAAGTGTTGTGGCATATGAATTTTGCTACGCATACTTTCTAACTGTGCTGATACTACTGTAGAATATTATAAAAGGCAATTGTTCCCCAGAAAGGTCCATAAGCTGTGATTTATTAATGAAATGCCAAACCTGGGAAACAAGGCAAAGGTCTCAGGAGTGCAGGGTAARGTAAATAGCATGACAGAATACACATAATGAGTGCTAGCAAAAACAACAGAAACATGCACACAAAGAGAAGATGCAAATGCGTTCTTCTCCTTGATGGTATTAAACATTGTCAGCTAAGAAATATAGTCTGCGAGTGACTGAGGAATATGCTTAGATGATATTCATACATATAAACCACTGGATAAATGGCAATATGATGCCAATTACAGCACAAATTAAAGTCATAATAATTTGGTATAAAATGCCTTGTCTTGGCTAAGAAGCAGTATGCAGAGAAATGTAGAGGCAGCAGTACCTTAAAATTAGACCTGAAGTAAAAAACAACCAACTGTAGCGTATAAAAGAACAGGATAATCATATATAGCTCAGCTGCATGTAATGAATATAACCTGAAAATCATCACAATTTCCTGTACCATATGTAGCTATGTCACACACAGCAGCAAAACATGGTCATTAAAAAGATGTATCCTAGAGGACACTAGAGAATTTTTATTTTTAAATTGATGCGAAACATAAGTAGCACTCCCTCCTCAGACATGAGCAAACTGTTGCACACCATTACGTGTTCCTGCTGAACAAGTAGAAGGTGCTGTGAATCACCATAAGGTACCTCAATAGCGTTGGTCATGAGTATAAATGCAAAACGAGGGCCAAGCAGTATGAGGTGCAATAAATTCCCGCCAACTGGTCAGGTACAGAAGCTACTGTTTCAAATTAGTTTTCCAGCTTACCTTGCTCTGAATTACCCCATTGCACACACATGGGTTTTCCYCACTATCAGCCCTCCCTATATCAGGTACCACATAGAAAGTGGAATCTGATCCATCATGTGCACTGTACATACATTCACCGCTACAACTACAGGACAACCTACATTTTAATCACTTCGCTAATTAAGCGGCGACCTAAAAATACCATGCAGAGTGGCATTTCGAACATCTGAAGGGTCTTCCTTTCGTRCTCATTGAATTATTATGACATATCAAAGAAATAACTGTCATCCTGACGATATGCCAAGAATTGTTGTCCTCTCTCTAGTTCACCAGGTGCTTGCTGTTTCTTCCAGCATGGAAAGGCAGCGCTATGGGCCCTTGGGTACGCTAGCGGCCATTTGAAGCATCAGACAGATTATTTCTCTGGCCTTATAACTGGCGTGCTTGGCAACCAAAAAGAGAATGCTTCATCCATTTCGCTGGTACCTTTGTAATCTACCTAGTCGCAAAGCTGGAAGACAGACCATGTCCACTCCTTGCAGCTGAGGCTGTCTTTGAAAATGAACAATAAACAAATCTCATCCTCTTTTCCCAACTGTTGTTATTTCTCTGAGATGCAGGTGTTTGCAATAGCATCCCCAGCTTTTGTCACATCCCCAGCACGCTACTCAAAGCCCAGCCAGACTGGGTGAGGAAATTCACTGCAAAGAGCTGAGCAGAACCTGAGGATTTYGAGACCCACCGGTGACTCCTGGTGCCTTGGCTAAAACAGCTCAAGAGAGGCCAATTTGTGGAGCATGCTGGCATCTGCATGGTGAAAAATCAAGTCTCAAAGGGTTTCAAAAAGCTGTTTAATGATGGACTGCAACTTTGCCATATTAGTCACTATGAAAAAATCTTGGCCAGAGATGACAGCAAGGTACTTTACTCCCACAGTGGGAGGTGCGCCAAGGAACGGGCCTTTTCTTTACTCCCGTCAGGCCTCCTGAAAACAGACATTAATTGTCACGCTTGATAGGGATGGCTGCAGCAAGAGACGGGCATCTAAACACTGTGCAGAGCAACAAGTCCTTCTTGGGGAGCTGCTCACGGGAAGCTCTTTGGCCAATAAGCAAGAGGGATTAGCACTATGCACATGAAATGACCCAGCTAATRGACGTTATATACAAGGAATTAACAAAGCAATTTTTCAAGCAACTTCCTCATTACATAAGAAGGAGAGCAACACCGAAAGTGCACAAGGAGGACGACGAGGGAGGCTTCTCTCTCCAAACAGTAATGAACTGGAGAGCTGCCTTCTCTGTTTCTGCAGTTTTCAGCATAAAAAACCCCATCTAGTAACAGACATGTTCCAAGCAAAGCACTGTTTCTTCCCCTTCTGAGGTGTAATAACGTTCAAGAAATGGAACAAGAAAGCTTCATGCTTTAGATGTCCTTTATCAGCACAACACATACATGCCAACAGGGTTATTGCCCTAATCACAAACGTCAACAAATTAGCCCTGTTTAAAATTCAATAGCAACAAAGGCAGAGATCCAATACATGCATTCTCTAATTACAGTCCATGTAATATATTCTGCGAATCTCATGTGAGCTTGTTTTGTGGATGCACACACATCGCCTCTTGCCACGGAAAATCAGTTCAGTGTTCACTGCACAAATGTCTTGACTTCTGCCAAAACCATTTCTAGCATTTCCATTCTCCGTGCCACAGAAAGGAAAGTGTTAGTGCCAATGAGATTGAATACAAGGTTTTGTCCTCTCTTACCCCTGCACACCTACACACTCAAACAAAAGGCACACAAACTGCATGCCTGTTCACTCTAAAACCCTTCCTTAGAAAATTGCAAGCTATTGCTTCCAGGTTAGACTTTGCAATGAAAAAGGAGAGAAAAATGGCTGCTAAGACAGTTTTGCGTGTTTGCTTCAAAAAGAAAGCAAAACATCTTACGCTTTATGAAATGTGAAAAAACAACTGAATGCATGTCATGCTGCCAACAAGCTGCAAAATACTGAGGAATAGCCTGTYTGGTCCTTCTCAGGGGGAGCAATGTTGTATGAAAGGCCACTCCTTTAGAAAGAAGCGTTCTTAAGAGCCTAATATAATGAATTGTGCCTGCAGTTCATRTGTTCTGAACTTCCCTCTCCTCGCTGTAGAAAACATTCCCGAGAGTGTCYGAAGCTAAACGGGATAATTTATTTCCAGGAAATGTGTCTCTTCCTACTGTTTGCTTTCCTCAATAATTCATACTACTCGGCACAACACAATCATCTTCATACCACTTAATGGCAGTATCACAACTGGGTTGTTATGAGAGCCATTAAAAATAAAATAGAAAATAGCTTCAGAAATTTAGAATTTCCTGAAAAGCAGAATATTTCAGCTACCTCTAATTATACCTAGGGCTGGGGGAAGCATGTCCAAGTTGACCCTCAGGAACCATTATCAGTTCCATGTTCACAGTGGGTTTGCTGGGGAGGCTGCGAGCGGAGACTGATTAGAGCACTTTGTCAAGAATAGGCGATGGTTCTGGTTTTACTTGGGTTAGACACAAARGCAGATCACTTTAGATCCAATTTATTCCTTGTTTCGGGTTTTCAAGGATAAACACAAAGGAATCTACAAGATGAGTTTCAAAGCATCCAGTAAGTAGATGCCTGGAGAGTRAAATTCATGTTGCTTAATGCAACATTAACAGTGGTTAAGAACAAAGCAGTGAACTTATTCTCACAAAAAATTAGAAGCTGCAGTTTCAAATAAAACAGTGGTATTCATAAATCCAGACTGARTTGTTTTGCCTTTAAGAAAAAAAGACAGAAGGAATAAAAGTATGATAAAATCTAGAGATTTAATGCACAAAGTGTTTTGAAATATTTTGTTYTGCAGTTTGACGGAAGACAAACAATTCAGTTACCCAAACGAATMCTTCTGCATTATYGTTTTACCCAAAATAAAGTAACACRAAATGCCTTTGGATAATCCTGAAAGATTTTTTTCCCAGCAAACCTACAACATTAATCTTACACGTAGTACCAATTCCGACAACAGGAGAAGAAATAAAGAGCAACCGAAACTTCAAAGAACACGGGATAAGATTTTCAGAAGTGTTCAGTACTGGGCTAATGAGAATTTTATCATTAGCTTCCCTGGGAACAGGATTAGGTCTAATACAAACACTTCTGAATATCTCCAGCAGTGAGTAATGAAAGCAGGAGGAATACAAGATACGTACAACCTGCAGGTAGAACTAGTGAGTACCTAATAGGGTATTTTCCCATACTTCCCATACAGCATCTGTTAGTGTATAATCTAAAATAGTAACTCTGCAGTCTCAAACCGTTTGGTTTATTTTCTGTCTTTTATTAGGAGCACAGAGAAGACTGCCAGGGTAGACTGAAGCATGTACATGACCTGCACATTTTAGCATAACATAAGTATTAAAAACCTGTCCCTCCCCTACTATGCTTTTCAGCGATACGTATGTTTAAGGAAGAGAAACTTTTGTACTACTTCAAAAACGATTACCACCACCTTTCCTAAAGAAGCTTCCACAACACAACTGAAGGAGGAATAGCTTGTAACTCCCTATGATCCACAAAAAACCCCCTTCCATGTAAGTGCATATCTGATCTCTGATAAGTCTAGTACAACCTCACTTTCATTTCTGCAATATGATTAATGGTGGATCTGAAATGCTGAATTGCGAAGCATGGCTTACCAACTATATTATTTACACTAAATAACAATTTCCAGGTCATGTCAGATTTCCCACATTCCATTACTCCACTGATGGGAAATCTTCTCATTAAGATGTATCCAACATTTTGGKTTTAGAAGCATAGCAAAGGTACGAATACAATAATTGATTTCATTTTCAAATGGCTCTGCAGATGACAGTTCCCAGTCCTGTTTGAAGCAAGTGACAAAGAGACTAATGACTATGGAAGAGGCAGAAACGCTTAACAACTTCAGTGAGGTTTGGATCATTAACAGTAATTGAATGCAGGACTCCAGGCCAAGTTTTGCCCTCAAATCAGACCAATTAGAGACTGAGACATTCAACTGAGGGACATTTTCATCTGTTAAGCTTGCCTGCGTTAGTTATGTAGTGGTATGTGTTTTTCACTTCAATCCAATGCATTTGAGAGGAAAACGTGCTTACTGACCATTTCATCTGAAGATTAGGAAACAAAAGATTTTAAACCAAACATTTGTTGCATGTCTTTCAGTGTTACCTTGAATGCAGCTATGCAGTGTAGGCTGAGTAACGTCATCACCAGCACCAGGAACACTGTGGCTAAGTTCCTCGCATCCCAGACGGACTCGATCAAAGGGATACTGCCGACCTGCCAGTCGTAGCACAGGGTAATCGGTGCCAGCAGAAGCCATGCATTGAAGGCCAGAAGGTAGGAATAGGTTAGAAACCTGCAAAAGAAAACAGGTAACATAATACATGGAATGGCTGCCAACACATGAAACGTTTTCCTTTGGCAATTACCACTTACTATATGGGAGGAGGAAAAAAAAAAAATAATTAGCTCTGCACACACAGGCAATACCATACCTCTGTCAGGAAAGAGATGCTACATAGGTGAGGGGCACTTCAACAGGTCATTTAAAGAAATAACATAAGATCAATAATATTTATGTGGTTTCTATGCACCAGCMTTTGGAGAACTAAGAAATCTTCATCTCCCATTCAAATGCTGGATTTTTGAAGTGACTTTCTACCAGCTTCAACAATAAATAAATGATAACTAAGCAGGTACATACATATATTGAACTGTTTCACAGTTCACTGCATCATTCCTGCAATACAAAATATCCCTCTAGCTGGGTTTAACTTACAATTTAGGATTTCTCCTGTGTGCACAATATTGAGCAATTAAAGTCAGATCTCTGTCTTTTCTCTTTGCATCCCACCACAGAGAGAAAATACAGAAGAAAGGAGGCACAGGGTGATTCTTGGCTGATCCCAACACAGCTTATTAGGGCTGGGGACAGCTTGCATGAGATGTGCCACAGAAGTGATGGAGAAGGAGAGAGCCTTTCAAACTGTTGTAATCTTCATTAATTGGTATTCTGAATAGAGAGGAAATTAATGGGGAATGGAATGGGGAACATGCTGCCCTCTGGGAAGTATGCAGGGCTTTCAGAAGACTGAACAAGAACAGCATGTGTGCGACTGGGCTAAAGAAAACAAGGGGAAAAAAAAGAAAATGAGAAAAAAATAAAATCAAACCAACATCCCCTCTCCCCTCCAGCCTTTTGCAGCTTGGCACCTACTTGCCCAAAAGCGCATCGACCTCAAACCACATTTACAAAAGTTCAAATACTTTTGTATGCAAGAGGCTAGAGATGTTACCAGCAATCACGAAGTCAACCAAGCAGAATTGCAACAGCCTCAGAACAGACAAACCCTTCCTTGGTTCACAAATGGAAAAATCCACATTGTGCACAGCACCAACGATGGCAAATACTCAAAAAGAAATGAAATTATATTCTATCCTGCATAGGATTTCTTTCATCTGAGCCTGCTTTGGCTGTTGTTATCATACCCAGTTGCCATGGTACAAGTTGCATGTTTATTAGAACGATAACAAAGGACCCCAAAGAGATGTAGAGCCATGTAGACAAAGATGTAGAGCCATGTAGACAAGAGGATTGTTTCACTCACCACCTAGAAACATGCCTCTTTGGGGTCAAAATACAGCCCCTTACAACAGCACTTACAACATTTTACTATATTTATGGCGGAAGGGGTAAGACACTGAAGCTAAATGTGACTCCACGCAGGCAGGATGGGTGTTGGGCCAAGACAAGGGGATGAAACAGCCCTAAAGTTTTGTGAAAACATTTTTAAATAACCACAAACAGTTAGGATATCAGTTTCTCTTCTCATCCAAAACYCAAACATCTCCAGCAGCACAGCGACCCAAAAGCAGGGAGGCTTACACAGCTGGAATAATGTTTCATTGAAAACAGTGGAAAAGGCACATTCTCATTTCCCCGCAAATCTTTCTAAGCTCCCAATTCTGATGGAAAACAGAATATTCCCACATTTTTTCAGCCATTTGGTACATTTCTCTTCCATCCCTCCATTTYCCTCCCCTTGCCCACCCTGAGGTAGCAAACAAAGGGAAAAAAGAGAGAAAACTGATTTTCTCTCTTAACAGAGGCAGCAATTAAAAAGCCAGCTTCTATTGAAGAAAGCATCCCTCAAAAACATAATCTAATTCTACTCAAACTCTTCTTACAATTTTGATTGTTCATTATTTCTAAAGAAACAAATATGTTTTTTCTAGTCGCCAAGCCAATCTCTTCTGGTCCGCATTACAGAGAAACCCAGCAACACARAATGTGGTGGAGCTTTATGACACCAAGGTGCTCACTCGTGATGTTACGTGTGGCCTGGCCCCACCTCTGCTCAGCTGCAATACAAAGCAGACTTCTGTATCAGTCTGCTCAGAAAGGGTTKCCAGCATTTATTCACAGCTACTTACTTAAAAGCCAAACTGAGATCCATTTCAAGCTTTACTTTTAAAATAAAAAGCATGTCCATTTATATCAATCTGAATAATGTCATGGCATACGATATTGTTACAAGTGTGTATATTAGACAGGATTTTCAGAAGCGTTGAGTTAGTTTTGCACTTGATATCTTAGGAGAGCCCAGTTTTTGGAGGAAGTGTCCTTTTATGCCCTTGCATATTACCATTTTCAATAAGCATCACAATATTCATGGAAGTTTGTATGCAAACCACAACGTACACCAGAACCCCCCCCCACTCAGGCTAGGCTGCTAGGCAGGAAAGAACGAGATGACATTTGGGATCTTTGCAAACTGCAGCGTTGCAGTTACCTTCACTGATAAGGCAGGAGCYGATAAATCATTAAGTAGCACAGAATAAATAAACACAGTTTGCTGCCGTAACAAACTGTTTTTATTTATGGCACATAGAGTCAGTTTAACAAATTTTAAGAGGTATTCAGGATAGCCAGATTAGCTATGCATTAAAGCATTTCTGATGGAAGTCTAGGACAAATTGCTGTTGAAGATGAGAAGACAGACTCCAATACACGCACTAATGAAGAGAGGTTTGTAAACAAGTCTCTTTTTCCCTGTGCTTGTGGGGTTTCCGTCCTCCTCAGGAGCCACGTGCACAACTTGCTGCCAGAGGCAGGTCCCAGAGGAGATGGACAATCGCTCCATTCCATTACGGCAATAATTAGTATCTTAAATATGCTCTGCCAACAGCGGTGAAGCCTGTGACAGTCACTACCATCTATGTATAGTCAACTGGTTTGCCTCTCCAGACATCCTACTGGAGAACCCTTGGCCATGTCTCTTGCTGTCAAGCCTGAATGCCCTCACTGAACGTGCATGTGGCAACAGCAGACACGGAAGCAGGATCCAGGAGGGCGCTGCCTGACTTTAGCAGGCATTTGTAAGCTGCAAGAAAGCCTTGAGCGAGCTCTGATCCAAGCAAAAGTTTGGATATGCTCTCAGCATTGGTAACTTGTCCTTGAAAGCGATGGATGGCTGTATAAAATAAAACACTACAAACTATCGCTATTCTAGGTACTAGGAACCAAAAAATAACAGGATGCTAATAATAATTACTGACAATTCAGTGCTGCTTTTTACTTATGGCTCTTGAAAGCACATGATATTCCTTTACATCCATGTGGTTCTTGTATCAGAAGGCTAACCAGGGAGAAAYCTAAAAGCAGGAGAAACTTTGGAAGAACCCTCTCACCAAAGCTGACACCTCAAGGAAGTAATTTGCAAATTTTTAAAAGACTTGAAGATTCATGGAATCATTCCAGGAGCTAATTACATTTCAGCTGCCTACCTGCAAAAGGCAACAGAAGTATCTTCTTTTAATTAGTTGACTAAGTGAATTACATTTTAAATTAATGATCTTCTCTATATTGCTGTTCATGTCTGCTGGAATTCCAAGGGAGAAAAAATCCCTGCCTGTAACATCCCCCTCCCTATCAGTTAATCCCAGGCAAGACAGAGCATTACTGGTGAGGTGACTGGAAGAATCTGCCTCATAATTGACAATCAGTTTTTGCCCAGGCTGGTTAACAGCATTTGCATTACAGCAGAGTCATTTTTTTTTATTTGCAAATTGAATGGAAATCCAAGTTTCAGCAGGTATCAAGTGTTTCTTTTCACTTCTCAGCATCTCTGGCATGTTCAGAAAAACACAGCTCCTCCTGTAGGTAGCAGGTGTTGTCATGGCAATCCAGTTTGTTTAGTTTTAAATTTTTTAGTTTAAATGTACTGTTGCATGCTTTGTTTGAGATAAATACAGGATGACTCATATCTAGAACCTGTTGCAGAAARCAACTATCTGAACTGATGGCTTCTGCTGCAAAAATGAAAGAAAGGATGCTACTTAAAGCCATAAACAATATGACAGAAAAATACTTGAGGGATTGTCTGTTACCCTTTGCTGTAATAGAGACTAACGAGCTTGGAAAAGCCCTAATCGCAGCTCTGCCAAACCCAGGCAATCAGAGCACCTGAGGATTGTGAGACTAGCTAAAAAAATACAAGGTTTATAGAAATTTATCAAGAGTTTCATTTGCTTTCTGATTTTGGAGCATTTTAAGCTTTTTTCCGCAGCTCCCAGGGACTGAGATTATAGATTTCTTTCTAAAACTGTGCTACATGAGTGATCACAAGACTCAGACCATGCCCCACCAAAGCTGCATGGAAAAGTGGGGGCCAGTGGCCCTATTCTTTCTAGGTGTATACAGTGGTGCAACCTACCACCTACCCAGTTCTGGGACAACCCATCCCATTCCTGACAAACAACCTTACCCCCAAAGACCCAGCAGGGTATCCACCTGCAAGTCAAAGACTTTCCTGCACTGGGGATTTTAGCAAGGCAAAGGCAAAATATTCTCCTGGTTGGGAAAAAAATGCACCTATCTAGAAGACAGGTGGTAACAGTGCACTTAACTGGTATTTGGGAAAAGAAGGGGGTGTACAAAGAAGAGGGAGGATCTGAAACGGAAGCAGGAAAATAGTCATTGCCCTTTCAGAAGTCACAGACCTTGCTAATGCTCTTCTGAGAAGACGACCACCGCACTGGCAGGGACTCAGAGAGGTTTCAGTGCACTGTAAGGGTGAGAAGAGCTCTTTTATTAGGGAAAAGAGCTTCTTGCTTGCATTAACAGCTGAACTGATTTCAGCTCAAGCCTCTCTTCATCCTCTACAAAGCCCTAAAACCAAATGTGTCTGATGTACCGCTTCACAATAATGTCTTCCTAGGACGCACGTGGCTGCAATTATAACCAGGTGGTGGTATTTAAGGATATTGTCTTAAAATTGTATGTATTTGCACTTCCCCTGGGGAACTGCCAGTCCAGTCATAGCTCTTCACATGAGTTTATTTTCCTGCTCTGTATATTGTCAGCCTAAACATTTTCTTTTCATAGGCTTAGAAGAAAAATCACACTCTGTCTACCCAGCACATGCGGTGATGGTAGAGTAAGACTACACAAACAAGCAATGGGCAGACTAATTCCAATTCAACATCCAAATGCAAGTATCAGCTAGACAGAAAATACTTGTAATTGGAAAAAGCACCTGTGTATTCCCTTTCATCAAAACTTTTGCATCTAGGGGGAAAAGAGCTGCCAGTCAGTAGAGGATAGGAGTAGAAAAGACAAAGATACAGATAAACAGGCAGCTGCAGCTTGATGAATAGCAAGGTAACACCTCTGGAAGGTGGGTTTGTGTGCACCAGGGGCACAGGAGGAAAGGCAGGCTATGTTGTCCTCTGTAGCTGCACAGCCTGAAGCGCTTTGATCTGGTGATCGGCGCGCTCTCAGTTGTTTCAACTCTGTGGCTAAGAATCTGAAAAATATCAAATTCTTGAAGAGTAAAGACTTTCAAAGAGCCTGTGAATTTCCAGTGAAACCTGAGCCTGCTGTCAGAGTCTCAATGCTGGAAAACCTGGGATTGATCCTGTACTGTTTTCCCTCCGCAAACCCCCACATGCTGTGGGTGAGAGCGTGCCTCGTGATCAAACGTGATCCTCAGCTCACCACCGACAGCAGCACGATCCAGAAGTCACGCAGCCGAAACCCCCCGCCACCGGTGGGCAACTGCTTCAGACGAGGCTCACTGAGGCGGCAGCGGATGGAGGGTCCTCTGGACAGCCGCTGAGATACTGGTGGCTGATCCTCAGGAAATTAAAAACCAGACCTCATAAACCTGCTGTGGTAACGCTTCTGGAAACAGTCCATTGTACCCCAAGGTGTTACCTATCCCACGCCAGCGGGAGCCAAAGGGATGTCCTGGGCATGCTGCTTTGCCTCAGGGACTGGCCATGCTCTAGCCCTCCTGCATGGAAGTATTTTGAAAAGCAAAATGCATTGCCTATAGGATTCAACAGCCTCTGCTTTGGCTGCACCCCCTCCACTCCACGTGCAGGCTTTTGGCAGGGAAGGCTTGTTGTGTAACCAGCGCTTGCAGCAAGCACCATAACCCATTAAAAATGCCCGTCAAGCTGATTTCCAAAGCAGCACTACCTACCTGGGTTTGTTCATTAAACCAAGAAAACTTAACTAAAAGAGATGCTGAAATCTTTCATGTGGCTCTGGGAAAACAGGTTCCTCTGGGAACCTGCTACTGTAGGATGGCCTTTGATTTGTAGCACCATCTTCCAGACCGGCTTCCCCCTCACGCCCAGCCCCCTTGGAATAAAGAATACATTTTACACTTAATGTATGGACTGCCTGGCCCCTGGGTGGGCATGACAGCAATTCTTACTGACACTGTTGGTCTCCCTTTTGTCTAGAAGCAAGCCCTGAATGCTGGGTGCCTGCAGAGATTACACGTAGGGCTGAAGTTAAGCACCTTTGGGCACACGATAGAAAGCACTGACAAAACAGGCAGAACTTTTCCACTCAGGAAGGCATGTGCAAGTCTGGCTAATTAAGAACTGGTATGTCACAGGGGTCTATTTTAATGCCAGTTCCCAGCCTAAGGTCAGTGAAAATCCCATACCAGAGAAGTTGCTGCACTTGACTTCTATTGCCTTGGCAGAACTGGCTGGCACAGGGACCCACTTCTCCAGCACAGGTCCACTGTGTGCCTCTTGGTAGTTCATTCCCTTTGAAGTTACAATTGGGATGATTAAATGCATTGCTCGGAAAACAGTCACAAATCTCTATGAAAAGGAGTATGTGCCAGTTTTTACCTGGTAAGCATTTCTTCAGCTTTCTGCAGCACTGAATTCTCATTTACCTGATTGAAACAGCAAAGAAATACAGAAAGCCAGCTTACAGAGAGAGCATAGGACAATGTTATCTCCAGGTAGTCTTAGTAGAAATGCATTAACTATTTAATGCAACACCACAAATAAGCCTGCTTCATGCCCAGAGCGATCAGCCAAGGGAGGTCACAAGGCAAATGCCAGCAGAAATTAATATAACTTGACTCCCAAATATATTGTTTAAAAAAAACCAACATACCTTCCTAGTTTGAAATTACGGGTAGGATTTAATCCATTTCATACACCTTGAGACATGCTGTACAATGGACTTTTCCCTTATCTTACCACAGTGTTAGTAACACAATCTGTTTATCCAGAGGCCTCCTGCTTCTTTCCCCTCAAGAATGGCAGAAGAAAGAAACATTGTGCAAAACGTCTGAAGCATGACAGCCCACTGCTCAACACCCTGCTAACACTCGAGCTGCACTTCAGTACACTGTTTACCTAAAGCTGGGTAGCTCTCCAAACCTTTCTAATTGCATTCTTCCTCAACTTTCTTCTAACACAAACAAGAATGTTTTAACAGAGGTTTGGGATTGGTTTTTCTATTGCAAGAGCTTACCCATAGCAGATTTTGGGATGGCAAGTCACAATGACTGGAAATCTGTGTTCTTTAAGGTAGGTCACTGGAGAAGGTACGTCCTTTCTGCAGCGTACAACAGCCTGTATGGACAGGCTCTAATGGCAGGGCTTACGAATTCCCAACACCTTCATTTCTGCCTCCGCTGAGAAAGGGAATGATGGACAGATTTCATCTTCTCAGATCACCCTTGCCAAGCAGCACACTGAAGAACATCGAAATGTGGCTTTCATTTATGTCACTGTAAGTTTTAAGGTGTTTGGGAATATTAGAAAAAGCCAGGACCCTGCAGGGACTGAAGCATTCATATTCTGACTTCCAAAGCATTTATTTGCATCCCCATTCACTTGGAATTTTAAGGACAGTAACTTAGTGAACATACTGAACAGATGATTTTTTTTTTTTGAAGACTGAAAAACTGTCACTATTTCAGCATATTTCATATTCCAATGGTTAAATCAATCATTATTTGTCTACTTTAATTTATACATTTGTGTTGTCCAAGACTAGAGACGGGTTACACAGAACATACAGTCATGTTCTAAGGCCAAACTGGGCCACACCAAAGGTCTGTCCAGACCAGGATCCTCTCTCCAGCAGAGACCAAAAATTAAGGCCAAGCAAAGCATATAAGAACATGATAATTTTTTCCAGTTTCTAGCTAGCATGATGTCCCCAAGTTGGATGTGGTTTCTGCATATTTAGTAGCCTGGATTTCTTTTTTTAACTTGGCAAATCTCTCTTTGAGCCTGCATAAACTTTCAGCACACCCACAGCATCCTGCAGGAAGGAGCTCCCCAGCTCAACTACCTGTTGCAAGCCGCCTCCTTGGCTTGCTTTGAACCTGTCTCCTCTTAGATTCGATACACCTTAATTTCTATATGCTCCCCTCCTCCACACAATCATGGATGTATAGACCTCTCTCAYACCCTCAATCATCTAATTTACACTACAAGCATAATAAGGGCTGACAAAATCTGACCTCATTACTCAATACTTTTTCAAACCCATAACTTAAACCTACCCCTAATCTTAGCCACACTCCAGTAACCCTTGCCGGCCTCAGGACAAACCATGCCTGTACAGCTCACCAGCTGACACAGAAACCTTGCGAGAGTTAACAATACTCCTTTGGGTTCATCCTATGTCAGCCAAGACCCCAAATCCAGATCTAACTTTATGCGTTTCACAAAGACTACCACACATTTCCAAACTACTGTTTTTCTTCTTTATTCCACTTGTTGTCATCAGTCTTCCTCCTAGCCCCACAGAGTTGGCCAAGTCTTACAATAACTTTCAATTCTTTTGAAAACCACAACATTTACCCTGGCGAGACATGCACAATAACCACACTTCCACCGTAGTGCAAATAAAGACGACTGCTTGCAAACAGAAACTCCCATTTGTGCCCTGCACGATCTTCAGAGACTTACAAAACAACTTGCCCGATGCCTGAGCACTAACCCTTGCTTCAACCATAATTAAGGTGTTAGTAAGCACCTCGAGAAAGGCCAACACTGGCCTTTCTKTTAGTTTCATGGGGCTTCTTCCTTCTGGTTTTGACACCAAACTTAGCTCTTCCACTCCCTTCCTTCCAGCTCAACCCAAATTGCAAATAACATCCTGGCTTTAAGTTCAGTGCTGTGACCTAATTACTGTCTTCAAAACCTCATTAAAAGCTTCTCCGACCAACTTATCATACACTGCTGCTGTAGGTGTCTATAGCTGAGGAACACACGCTGCTTAGCAGCTTCTCTGAGGCTGGGCCATAACCACAAACCCTTCCATGTGACTGGACATCCACCAGTTGGGCAAGCAATCACACACACCAGCACCTACTTGGATGTTGAATATCCTCGAGCCCTGATGTCCTAGACCCTAACCTAATGTCACCCCTAACAAGGGGGCCAGCAACTTGTATCACCTCCCACCCCCAAGCAATTTACTCAGCTAACACCACGTATTTCCACCCAGTGGAAATACCTGGCTTTAAAAACAATCTTACCTCTTCAGCCTCCCTCTTCCTTGCACCTAAGCTGAACGCCAGCCCTGCACCTCAGCCTAGCCTTCCCGATGGCCAGACACACAGATCTTCATGGAAATCAGGCCAACGCCACTCAACCTTGCTGGCTCCATCTGACATCCCAGTCCTGCACTCACGATGACTGGCACAATGTCAGTTCTGCAGGAATAGCTTCAGCTCTGACCATGATAAAGTAAAATCTCAGGTGAGAGTTATAGTTTGAGTCCGAAAGAGGAGGTGAGGAAGGAAGGGGTTTGTTGCCACGATAAGGGCTGTGGTCAGTGGGTGCATCATGGGCTGTCAGTTCAGAGACAGTCACCGGGTCTCTGTCCACCTYGCAGGATTGACCACTCACCCATTCAGCAAAAATTTGCAACCCCAGCTGTCCAGAAACTTACCCTAAGGTATCATCCACATTGACTAATTAGTCTTCCCACAGCTCCACGAGACTGGCAAGATACGACAATAAAAAAAACCAGCTCACATCTCCGATTTCTCGTTTGTAGGTGGACCCCACAAGTCTAACACGAAGACTACTGCCAGCAGTGCAGCTGGGCCTATCGCTAGCTCTGAGGCAGTTGGTAGGCCACTGACTATTTTGAAGTGAAGGGTTAGGGCCTAGGTTCAGGAAAGAAGGTGTTGCTGAGCAAGCCTAACATGCTGGCAGGTGGATCCTGCAGGCTTAGGGTGGTGGATGGGATCAGGATAGCCGGGTTTTGGCCTCTTTCAGGTTGTTTGGTTGCAAGTTCAAGGTAGTTGTCAGCTTAAGGTTTGAGTTCAAAGAAACAAGAATTGCAGAGAAGAATTTATAGACGTATTCTGCAGGTACCTCACATCTAAGATGAAGGCTCATGCCAGGAGACTAAGGTTAAGGTCAACAGAAGCTCAGGACCCAGCTTCTTTCTAGATCATACAGTGCCCAGAGAATRAGGACAAGGACTATCACAGAAGGTCGGCAACGAGATACACAGCAGGGAAATTGGCAGATACTAAACTGTGGCAACATGCTGTCAGGGCCCTGATGAGCCTCACCTGGCCCCACACCTGATACCCGTTGCTCTAGGAGCCCCATTTCAGCTCAGCCCCGTCTCCTGGATAGACCTTGGACCTGTGCGGTAGGTAGCTTGTCTCCTGGATGGACCCCCCCAGACACATGTTTTCGCTTGTCCTTACTCCTGCCTTTCATCTGGACTTTGGGCCAATGTTGCAGCCTTGCCTCCAGTCCTGTCTCCTGAATGGACCCTGACCAGCAACAAACCTACTTTTCAGCTCCTGTTGTCAGGATCCATGCCTGAGCATCAGCCATGGGAGGCTGGTGCTAGATCAGCAGGGAAGGAACTGACCAGCTAAATTTAACTCTGCATATTAGAAAGCCAGTAATGGCTAGCATCCGGGCTTGCCGAAAGAATGGGTTTTCTGGATGGAAGATACAGGCTTCTGGGTAAATTCACTAAAGTGAGGATTAAGATCAAGCTCAGCAGAAGTGGAACAGCTGGGATAACTATGGGGTTTTAGAATCCCTCCAGAACAATAATACTGGTTTTTACTGGCAAGGGTTTCCTTAATTAAATTTGGAGCAGGTAGGTATTGCTGGATTGCAGGTGAAGCCAGGGCTGCTGCTGGGGCCAGGGAGGACCTCAGCCAGCAGCACTCTCACTTGTCTTTCATAAGGCTGTTAATAAAATCCACAGTGCCAGTGGTAAAAATAGTCACTGTTTCATACCCCAAGAATGATTTAGCTTTTGGGTTTAAAAAGACTTCCCCTGTCATTAAAGATGTAAAGAGACAAACACACGAAAGACATTTGCAGCACAGAATACGTAATTGGAATCAGGCCAGGATCATTTATGACTTGATGACCCCCGTCTCAGCATAAACATATCAAAAAGCGACAGCAGCAAATCCTTCACGCTGTGCTGCACAGAGTCTGGTATTAATGACTCTGCCAGAAATGCTGCGAACAGATCAGAGCTTTCCAAATCAGACAACGTGCTTCCTGGAAGCACTTTTAGCCTTGATGGTAATAGGAGCTGTTGTCACATTATCATAAAGGTCTCCCAAATGAGATCCAGTCCAATTCTGCAGCAGATGTTGAATAAGAACTGCTTGATCTTAACCTGTGTCTCAGCTGCAATTCCACTGTTGAAATGACGAGCCAGCAAGGCCAGAAAGTGACACGGAGGAGGACTGTTCCCATTTTCATTTGAGACATCAAGAAATTCCTCCAGAAGCCTCCGAAGTGTCTTTCCCCAGTTCAGTAGCTAACCAGAGCAAACAGTGACACACATGGCCCTGTCTTGAGATGAAATCAACTTTCTACCACCTTCTCAGAGCACTGGTCTGGTTAGGTCTGGGGGGAAGAGCTAAGTCGCAGCTGCCACTGCCTTGCTGGTCTGGCCCAGCAGAGCCAGAGGGATATGCTATCAGCCCACCTAGCCACACACTGGGTCCCAAGCAAGGGAAAAAAAAAACCACAAACATTTTTACCAAATTTAAGCATTTATGTATCGTAAAAAAAAAAAAAAAAATCCGTGGTAAAATAACAAAAATATGTTAACACAAATTTCAGGTTCATTGTTTTTAATGAAGCCATGGCAGCCCATCCTATGCCTAGCCAGAGCTGTGCAGTACTCTGTGCCACCAGGATCCTGCCTTCCACCTTCACTGATCAGCCACCGATATTCCACCAACAGGCATGGTCATCCCCTTTTTATACAAACTTCAGCTGAAGCTGAAACTCTAAATGCTTGCATCCCATACCTCAGGAGCAGCCAGTTTTAAGGTTTAGGATTAGGCTTCAGTCACTGGGCCTTCCAGTCCCRTGCTCAGGCAATTAAACTATATTCTTTGGGCTTTGCATAAAAATAAGCCCATATTTTTCAGTAAGAAACCATCTGTAATATAACTCTACAGGACCCGGAGTGTGCTTTGGGGTTCAAATAATGCTGGTTGCTTTCTATTCTAGACAGAGCAATAAGGAGAAGTAATTAAGTTAAGACAACAAAACAAGTCTTCTCATTTGCCACCTGTAAAACATTTTAGTGCAGGGAAAAAATAATGTCAAGACTACACTTTTGAAAACTTTTGTTTGGTTAGTGGCATTGTACCTCGTCAGTAAATACGGYGAGAATGAAGCTGGATTGTCCTGCTCTGAAAACATCGGCATGGATCCTCCCATTATCCAGAGGCGGAAATACAACACGAGAATCACCTTCAAAGAAAAACACCTCGGTTAGCAATGCGCTACTAAGAAGAACTAAGGCCTCCTGCAAAAATTTTGTTGTGACAGCTCTCCGTGCTCTGCTCTGTGCCTAGAAGCGAGTCAGCTCAGCGGTTTAGGCAAAATTCAATTCTGCCACCCTATGCAGGGTGACAAACGTGCCAACCCTCAGCGCAGACAGYACACTATGTTGTTGTGTCCCCCCGCCTTTCATGTGTACATTACTGACAGCAACTGGCATATCTTGGCTACCCATGACAAAGGCAGCATTTTGAAGGACAAATCAGTCACCCTGCTGCAGCTCAGAGTTTTGCTATTGACCTCTACCTAAATACAGAGGGGAAAAACATGGCTGATGTCTTAAAAGCTATTATCGTTCACTCATGCTGGCACAGGTGTAAGGACAAGCTCCATCGGTGTTCTCATGCTGTGTAATCCTAATCGCTGGAAGGACTTCTGTGGGCTGGCACTCCTCCACCTTTCTGGAAACCACTTGTCAAGGGACAAGCAAGGGGATCCAGCTCCTAGATCAGCACAGAGAGTTGCACACCCAGCACACCTCCGTGGAGGTGCTTGTTTTCTCCYCTGCAACGTGTCAAGTCCTGCTTGGAGTGCGCCAAGCAGCAGGTATTTGCAGGCAGAGCTTTTCTTGTGACCCTTTACCGAGCCCTGCACCAAAACTAACAGCATGCCACTGAAAAGTCAGCCCAGCGCCAGAGAGTCCCCCTGTATTTAGGGCAGGAAATACTTGCAGATGATTACACGGTTGTAAGGGCAACCACTATAAATTAAAAGAAAATTTGAACCGAAAACACAGCAATATTTTTGTCTCTGCCCAGCTGAAGTTTTCTAGAGTATTTTCCAAGACTAACTTTGTATTAAGATCTACCATCTAAGCTGTCCGAGTCTTTTGGGATACCACCACGCAATATTCATTCTCATCACATACACAGAAATACATGGTCAAGTCCATTCATACTTACATAGCTTATCACCAAAGCAGCTCTCTTCAAAAACGGCCTTGCAGTATACAAGAAATTCTGGTTGTTATTTGCAGTCAGGTAGCTGAAATATAAGGAAACAAATATTTGTTGAAATACTTTGAAACAATAACTCATTTTTCAAACTGGAAAAAAGCTGTACATTGTTTTAACCACCCTAAACTAATGTGCAGTAATAATGACATCACTCTTACTCTTCAAAGCTCTTTCCACATGACTTAAGTAAAATATTGAGAACACTTCAAAGAATACACACTATAATACATTGCAGTTTCCCCATCAAAATCTGGTTTTGGTTTGTTTTTTTTCCAAATCATCAATTAACTCCTTAATCCTCAGAAAACCCCCACGTGTGTCTCACTAAGATTGCTGTCTTCAGACTCCCAGAAGACTACACCGAGACATATTTTTAAAAGGTCACCCAAACAGAGCAATTCAATTTTAGGCCATGATTAAAATGCAAAAACTCCTTGTTCCCAGCTCTCTGCTCAGTCTCTAGAGATGCGAATAACTGTCTAGCAGAACTGAACTTATTTTAAGCTTTTTTTTTTAAGTGTATTCTGCATGCTTAAGTTTCATTACAAGTCTGCTGACAAGGTGTTATGATAATTAACTGCACAGAGACAAACACACGGGTGGCTTATTGTTGTAGGAGCGTTCATAAAAACCTTCCAGTTTCTCAATAAGTAAAATTAAACTGGAGCCAAAACTACATATTTATTTTAATATAGAATAGAAGCACTTGCCAAATTCTAAGGAGCTTTCTTAATATAACAAACGGTGCCATACCTATGACATTAATTCAATGATAATTCCATTTCTATTGAACCTTACAGAGGCTTCGTCATTGTAATAAAGCAATGAGAAACAGAAATACAGAAGAGACAACAGGAATATTTTAAGCATACAGGAGCTAGAAAACGATTGAAAAAATTACAAATAATTTTAAGAAGTTATAAATATCAAGTAAACAAAATAAATTCAGAAGGAAAATATTTGCAGGTTCCTCTGTGCACCATACAATCAGTATCAGGATACGCTATTTAAATGATTTACAAAAACTGCAGCATGAATCACAACACCTGCACGCAAGTTACCTTTCCAAGCATGAAAGCATCATATGTTTCTCCCGTGAACATCTAGCATATAAAACACATCTTATTTCCTCTCCAAATTCCTCAAGACAGTCTATCATCTGATTGCTTCCACTCTTCAAGTCTTCAAAAAAACAAGATTGCAGCACTTCCTAATGCTGCCAAGTCTCTTTAATATCTGGCTTTTTGTTCAAATTTTCTATAGTAGGAAGTTTGCAAGCCTGGTCACCATGGCAAGATGGAGAAAAAGATTACACTGCAGACAAAAGCACCAGGGGCAAAGCCAGCAAGAAACAGAGGCGGCATTTAACAAGAAGAAAGAAGTACATCTGGGTGCTCTCTACAAAATAACTGCTCTTCAGAAAACTTTCCCTGAGTGTCGTGCCTAAAACTTAGGAACCAAACCATACATTGTAAAGCAAGCCAGATGACTTTCAGTGTTTAGTGTCTACTTATTTACAAATGTTGACATTTAAGCACTGAATCCGACTTAAATGTCAGACTAGTCTTCAAGGGCTGAACTCCGCAAAGTGCAAAGTTTTTTGAGCTCCCACTGATTTTAATCAGGCTCCAGCAAGTAAAAGTGAGATGAAACTAAGCCTTCAGCTTTCTCTCTCCATGAAAGGTCAGGATGGCCTTCAAGTGTTCACCATGGCCCTGCTCCAAAGCCCACCAGAGCCAAAGGGAAAGACTSTCAGTGACTTTAATAGCACTTGGATCAAACCCCGGTCTTTTGTTCCCTACTCGAACCTTTTATGAAACTCAACCCTCTCGTGATTTGCAGCAGGAACAGAAGTGTTGGGTTGCATTTTGTTTATATTTTTCTGGGTGGAGGGAGGAGAGCCCTCTGTTAATCACACTGCCTGACTCTCTTCAAGAACCTGTTTTCACTCGCTTGTAGTTTTAGCTAACTGCAGAGGTATTCCATTACAAATATTTGCTTTAGGTGGAATTATTCTGGGAGAAGATCAGCCATAACAGCTCAGCTTTTTCTCCAAGACTTCACTTAGAGACAGAGGAGCACTTTCATCGGTGTCAAGAAGTCTGCCAACATCATCCTTGAGAAACTGCATCACCTCGCACCAGTGACCTAAAACTTGTGAGGCGGCTGTCATCTCCGGGCCACCCTCCAGAACAGCCACCCGCAGTCAGGCAAGCTGCAAGCTCGGGGGGCAGCACCTGCAGGGAGATGGGGACATGCCATGGTTGGTGGGGATCTGGCTTTTAACAGATCAAGTTTGCATCGAAGGTGTTCCAGCTCGAACAACTGCTACGGACAACACACTGTTTGCGAAGGCAGCCCTTCAGAGAGAAGGGTAAACTGCATTTTAGACTGCTGAGGCTCAGGGAAGTGCATCTGTGCTTCAGGGCCTTGCAAACACTGATCTAGGTCTGGAGACCACCACAGAGGAACCCTCATCATTACCATTTCTCTGTTCCCTCTCAAGCCTGGCCTGAGGAAAAAATTAAAGCCAGAAAATGAATGTAAATGGAAGGCAGTAGCTGCTCTTTCATCCTTGGCAGTACAGTGCAGGAATGCTTACTCTTTAAACATCTTGATGTTGACTTTTTTTGTCTGCCTATAAGTAACTAATATGCTGCCCACATCTCGCACCTTCCTTGAGGCAAGCATAACACCATGCAAGCTACCAAATACAGTTTTGAGGCATGAGTTTATCTGCAAGTCAGAGTTAATTTCAAGTGCTCCATCAAATTGCAGGGTAGCTCTGGCCACTGCAGAGCAGGCCTTTTGAAAGCATTTCAGAAAATCYTGAAAGGCCCCTTCACAGTTTATGTTTTGGAGCAGTAACATCTCCAGGAAAAAAAGAAACCCCTTCATTGACACCAATTCCAAATCACCACTCTGTGCTGAAGAGCAGCTGGGCACAAGCAAGAAGGAACCAGAATGAAAGCAATGGGTAACTGGGAATRGGTGAAGCAAGAGAGTTCAGAGAGGCCTGAACTTTCTCATCCCTCCTCCAAATGCTTGCTACTTTGCAGCTTTGGTTAAGAAATGTTTCTCTCCACAAAGCCCTTCCATTTTGAGAAAGCTGCTGTCCTGAACTCTGGAAACCACGAAAGATAACATGGTTCACTGCTTGGTAATCCAGCTGTCTGCCCATCAGATCAACCTGTAGGAGTGGCATAAACGTATGGGATATGCTCAGTGCATCAAAGCTTTACAAGAACCATGTGGTTTCCCAGAGTACCTTATTGAGGCTACTACTTGTTTCAGGAAAGGTAACTAGTAAAACATCTCATGTCTGGTGCAGGCAAAGAACAATACACAGTTTATGTATTAAAATCAAATGAACTGCAAATGGGACCTGGATGAGGAAGTTTGCTAAATGTCAGTGACACAGAGCATGTAAAATGCAGTAGCATTTTACATGTAAAATTGCAGCTTGCAAAAACATCTGAAGTTATGTTGAACTTCGCTCAGACAACCTTAAGATCAGCCAAAGCTCTTAATTTTGTCTTTAGCAAGGACAACCAAAGRAATTACTATTACAACAGTTTAACTGTTTTATACCCGTTTTAAACAGCTGCCTTGTATAAAGCCATTTACAGGTCAGATTTCCGTGCATTTGCCAACCACAGCGGGCTGCCAACATCCCACTGTTCATGGGAACCACTCCCTACCACCCGCTCCACCCCGACCAGCGTAAGGTGGCTCCCCATGCCAAAACACACACACGCATTCATTCCCGCATGAGAGCAGGCGTGAGACATATGTAGGAAAACGGTTCTGATGGTAGCTCCGTGCAGCAAAATGCTACCTCCAGAGTAGGTGAACATTTCACGGTGTGGGTCTCTCAGATTTTCATAATGAAATGATAAAATTAGAGGAGGAAATCCAGATCGCCAGGTTTGCTAAACAAGTGTGAAAAGAGCCCATTTGGGCAGAGGTTCCACCTCTGCTTCGTGCCAGCTTTCCCACAAAGCAAACCAGCATGTAACTGCCTACTTGCTATCTTTTAAAAGCCTTTCAGGAATACTCCCTGAAGCAACCAGAATCACAACAAACAATAAATCCAAGAAATGCTTAATATTGCAGGGACTTCTCTCGCACAGTTCGAGCAGAGGCCAAGACAGACATTTGGCAGCTCCAGCTTCCTGAAAAGCACGGCTCATCCTGAAATCAATTACATCATCAGGGCACTCGGAGTTTTTATAATTGAAGACAGCAGGGTAGGTGGCCTAGTAAAAYTCAATACCCTTCAGTTTACAGGAATGTAAACTTTGCCGGTACCAGATGGATTCCGTGTTAATCAAAACAAACTTCTCTAAGAAGCAGGCAGCTTTTTTAATTTGCCTGTACCGTTGGAGGCATCTAGAGTTCACAGAAAGGAGCGGGGCAGCTCCTCAGCTGCCGTTCATTGCCACGGCTGTGTCAGCCATTGCAGACCGGTATCGGCAACACATTTATCCCACGCTGCAGCTCACTCAGCTTTGGTACAAAACGTGAACTCGCTCTTGTGTTCTCTTTGAAGGCTTTCTCAAGGGAAGCAAACAAACAACTGAGATGTATGATGAATGCTCCCCATTGGGGACATCTAAAAGACCAAGATAAGTATGCAGTAGAACAAGCTTTGGTATTTTGAGAGCTTGTTTTGGCCAGGTCTCTCCACTGTGAGAAGATCATTGCTTCCATTAATATTCTTCTCAGGAAACAGATCCAACTACCAGCAACCACCAGTGTTTTGAAATAACACTTTCAAAACCCTAATACTAAAGGAAGGCATTAGAAGGATGAGTATAAAAGCAAGGCTGTTATCAAAAATTAAGACTAAGTTAACAGTAAGGCACCTCTAATAAAGACATTTTTAAACTTAGAAGGGGCTATTTTAAGTGATTGCCAAAGCTTTAGGTTATTGGTAGATGCACATCTAACTCCAGACCAGTTTGACAGACTCCCCTGCTGAGAATGCAGAATTTTTACAGGAGCCATATTTTGTCTCTAGAGACCGTCCTTACCTTTTCTACTTAAAGATGACTTCCTTATAATTTGTCCAGCCAGCTACATCTTATATTGGAGAAGTACCGTTTCAACCTAGCTCAGCCTATATTCCTCCTTGAGGACAACCATCAAAGGCCAAGTGTACGTGATATCCCAGGGAGAAAACAGGAGTGAAAAATCCATCATGGTGTAAAAAAATTGAAAAAAAAAAGAAAAACCAATACATTTCAGACACGTCTGGATTTTTAACTTGCTTAGAATACCTGTCAATGCAGGGAAATAAAATATAAGCCATAGCTACAGGTTTTGCAAGGGAGAAAGAAAGACAAGCCCTCCTTCCTCCCTCTTTATGAGTAGTCTTGACGCTCCCCGCAGCATATGTGTGGCATCCTTGCTCCTTATCTCCCCGGAGAGCCCTAAACCCCAGCCACCACTACCCACACAGACCCAGATGCATAAACACACACAAACAGAAGCAGTTTTACAAACTCTTTTAGGGGGCCACAGAGAGATTTTATGAAAGTCACAGCTGTTTTAACTCATTTGCACTGATAATGGCATATATTCTTCGTGTACATTTTCAGATGTGACCACAAATTTGGGGTTCTTGCTGTTTATTGGATTTTCAGGAAAAGCAGAGCAGGGCGTAACTACATTGGCATATATAGCAGAGAAGGCGATCCCACTTGTGGCTTTTCCTTATTCTTTTAGGCAATACATACCTCATTCTGTGTGGGATGAGAGTGGAGGAGGAAAACTGGGAGGAACAGGGAAAGGAAAAGAGAGAGGCACAGTAAGGGATCAGGAATAGAAAGAGAAAAAAGGAAGGTAGCGAAATGCACTTATAAYGGATCAAAGATGTGACCAAGAAGATGAAAAAGGGCTTCCCTTCATACCAGACATTCCACCGACGTGACAAGGAGACAAGGTAGAGCAGGATTAACAGGAAAAATAAGACCTCATCAAATCATGGCCACCTTCCACTAGATCTCAAGAAACCGAAGCACCGTGCCTGCTGTTTACAGCTTCCATCGATTTCAGCCATTTTATTTCCTCTGCATCACACAAACCTGAGGCAYTGAAATCCACCATTAGGCTCGTTATTCCCCGTCCTAGCCCAGTTAAGGGTATTCAAGTAACTGCATTATAAGCAGCACTGATAGCAGCTTTGACCGCTCCACACATTCAACTACAAACCCCTATTTTCATCTGCTTGTTCTTTTCACAAGCGTTATTCATTCAGGCTGAAATTTTTCCTTTCCGGGAGCTTGTGTCAAGCTGAAATTGTTTTCTTCCTTGAAAGTATCAGGTAAAACAGTTAGGTTGTTCCTGAAAAAGCAATTAGAGAGATTTGCCCATATCAACAAAGTCATGCAACCGCCTTATTGGGAAAACTTCAGTGGTTCTGTACTTTGGAGCAGGGATTTGAAATTTAGTAGAGGGATTGCAGAGATGCTCCTGTTGTTGCTTTCAGCGACAACTCACTGCGCTTCTGGGCACGTGACAAGCCAATGGGAAAAAATTTCTATTTGCAAYGCTCACTAGAGGTTTGTTTCAATTCCCCGGGGTCTCTAGCCCTACCAAACACCATCTAGCAGGAGCCTGCAGGAACAGCATCAGACTCTCCTTGTATTGCTCCTGCAAAGCCACTGACATAGGAGACTYTCTCTCCTGCAATACCTGTATCCAACCTGGAGGAGACCATTTACTTGGACTGCAGAGGGCTGAAAATTTGTGTCTGAAGAAGAGGCTATGTGAGTATGTGTTACAAAGGAAGAGAGGGGATAAAGGAGAAAGAAAGGAAGGTAGGCACAAAGAGGAAAGGGCTGGGAACAAAGAGGAGACAGGAAGGAGGAAAAGGAAGAGAAAGATGGAGATATTCAGACCTCTGCTGCTGTCAGAGATCCAGCGGCAGTATCCAAGAAATCTGCTGCCACTGGAGCTCCATTCACTTGTGTCCCCAGTGAGCACTCAGGAGCCGAACTGTGGCACTGGAGGCAGGAAAGAGCCCGCCTTCCCCAGAGCAGCTCTGCTTAAGAAAGCAGCTGTGCTTTCGACGAACCAATCTAGTACGAGCAGATGGACCTGAAAATACAGAGGATAGCCAGGACTCCTACAGACYGACTGCTGCCTTTGTGTCTTTGCACAGGAAAGAGCTGGCAGCTCTCGAATACAGCCTTCCCCAAAACACAGCACAGCGTCCATGGGCCACGCTCGCTCTGCAGGGCCAGGCTTGGTAAAGGGGCTGTTTGCAGACCTACCGCGCACGGGTAGGGAACGTGGGGTCTGCGAGGTAACTAAAACGCGCTCCCTAATCACAGAAAACTAGCTTACTCGCCAGCTTTTATGTGAAGAGGGGAGGAGGTTATCCTCCACTCATGCACAAGGCTCCGTTATTGTGAGTGGGAGTCACTGAGGTGTCTCTGGGAATCAAGTGTCCTAGTAAAAATTTACAAACAAACAATAAAAGATGCGGAGGCCTGCTGTGTTGCTTTGATGCTCTCCATAAAGCGTTTCATGTCAGTAAACACACACTGGTCCAACTAGTCTGCTAATTTACAGAAGGAACCACGGTGGCTTTAAAATTATGCATGTGCAATTAGGGAGTTAAGGCTCTAACTTTTTGCTGTCGTCTTTGCCCCGGGGCCCAGTAAGCACACTTTAAAAAAAAATAAAATAGAGAAATTTAAAAGTTTGCAACAGGACAGAAGAGGAGGAATAAATCCATTCTATCAGTAAAATATGGCAGAGAAAGAGCACAGAAATTAATGTCTGTGAGACTGTCAGTCTCTTTCTGGTGAGCCTCCTGCAGTCTGCACAGGAGAGGAAAGATACACAGCTCAAAGTAGGAAATAATACATACCACTGCTAGCAACAGCAAACCGTCCTGGATTCAAATACAGTGCCAAAAAAGATCAAATAAGGAATTGGAAAAAAAAAAAAAAAAAAACAACAAAGAGAACAGGACAAAACAGAAACCACCATATTCAGGCAGTCTGCCTACTTCTTGTGGACAAACACACAGCACCATGCAGGCAACCAGCCCCCAGAAAACACAGCGAGAACTCAGCGAGGAGCACAGCCCAGCGGTAAATATGCCCGTCCAAGGCAGGAGCCCAAGCATCCAGCCCCACGGTGGGGACAGATGCATTTGCCCCTACCACAACCACAAGGATATGCTGGGAACAGAAAAGAGCTCCCCTAGACAAAAGGCCCATCACCTCCTCCCTCCTCCATGCATCAGCCCTAAAAAAAGTGATAGGCACTGATGAGAAGCGTAGGGGCAGGTAAGGGTCAGCTGGTTCAAATCCCAGCTCCTGAAACAACTCTTTAAGGAATTTAAATAACTTACTGGTACAGAGTTTGACTTGACAAAGGAGGGGAAAAAAGCAAACTTTTACAGCTGAGCCTGCTCTCAATGAGGGCAAATGCTCAGTTGGGTTTTTTTTCTTAAATATGTTTGCTGAAATGAATTGTACTTTTTAAGTCATCATTTGGGGTCAGCCCAAAAAGAAACTTTTTGCAATACTTGGAGAGGCACCTAATGTTTTAGTTGTGAGCGTTTCTGGTAAATCGAGTGAAAGTAGTAAGTGAAAAGTCTGGTTTCAGAAGGAGATGTGGGCACAATTTGCAAACAAAYGCAGGGAGGAAATAGGTGCCTGAGACCTCCTGTAAATGTAGCCTGAAGAGTATTGCTTTATTTCAAAACCTATTTGTTTTGAATTTTTTTTAATTCTTCCATAATTTACTTGTAATCCAAAACTACTTGTCAAATTCAATTTAAACTCACATTTTTCACTTAATTGGAGAGGGGGGGGAAATCACACATCTGCAGTTTGAATCCTTGACTGAGATAAGAAGATGGAAAGAGGAGCAGTTATCACACTGCTATGATGGAGTGCAGGGACTGTGGACCTTCAGGACAGTAAAACAGAGAGCGTATGGGGAGTTCACCAGCACTAACGTCCAAGAATCAATTTATGGACATCTAGAAACAAACAGCAAGTGATAATAAGACATTCATGCATTTGATAATCTTCCCCCCTCCTCCTCCCCTGGCTGCCTCTGCAGCGAGGACCGCGAGCTCTAAGGGCTGGGGCTGGGTTAAAGGACCATGTTAGCACAGACTTTGTGGGAGCAGGTAGCGAGCAAGGAGAGAGCAACAGCAAGTGTACAGGGCACTACTGCAATAGCAACAGTTTGCTTATAAGAGGTGTTAATGAAGACTGAACAGCTTGAGTGGATTCTCCTGAAAATGCCCTCTAAATTAGAAGAGATTATAACTTATTCCTTTACACTGAGAATTTTCCCAAATTCACACGATGGAAAGGGATGGTCCTTGTTTGGATCCAGACTGTCTGTCAAAAGTCACCAGTGGCAAAGACACTAAATTCAGTTGTATTGCCCTCAAACTGAAGCTTGGCCTGTTTTCCACAAACTTTTCCTTCAAAATTAAACCCATGCATCAACTACTTAAAAAACAGTTTACTGGATGTCAATGCTAAATATTTCAGGAAGAAGGTATTTCCTTTCCGGAAAATTCTTGATCTGACATTTGATCTGTCATGTMCCTTTGCTTCTGTCAGATTAAATAAAGCAATCTGTAAATATGTCACAGCCACGTCTAAATACAAAATAAATGGTAAAAAAAMCCAAACCTTCCTTACTCTTTTCTTGTTAGGAAACTGTCTGTTATTTTTAACATCCTCAAAAATAGCTTGTTCTTTTTAAATACCAATGACACGAGTCTGTTAGCAATACAGCGAAGAAGCAAAATAACATTCTTCAGAGCTGGTATCCTTTCAGAGAAACTTTTTGATGTTTGCAATCAAATGCAACTCAGTGCCAAAGTTATACTGCAACACAGAAAGTATCTGAAAGAAAACAATTCAAAAATTGGCAGCAAATGACTTTTTTTGTGAGCAGCCCTGTAAGTAAATTGTGCCTGTGCTATTACTGTTGGCAAGAAATACCAAACAGTATACTTCCAACAACTTTTATCTCTGTCACTTTTCCACACAATCATCTACACACAAATCCTTAAATTCTTCAAATTAAAAATGGACCGGTTCTTTCATCACAGGCACTCATGGTTTGGTTATGATAGGGTTCATCTGTGAAAAATAAAAATTAAAATCTGCAATAGCCAGTAAAGATTAGTGGCTTGCTTTAAATGGATTTCCTCTACAAAGCTATTCTTTATATCTCATCTAAATAGATAATAAATGGTAAAAGCCAAAAGCACATCAAGAAAAGAATAATTCTGAAACTTGGCAGAATTAGAAAAAATAATTACATTTTATCCTATTTTGACCACAATTCAATCTCATCTATTGCCAGAAAAATAAAACCACAAATATTCCAGTCTTCTTTAAGTCACTAAGATATTTGCTTTGAACTGCATTGGCAACTTCCAAAAATAAGCAGTAGCAAGAAAACGACATCATTTTGTAGTCTCCATCGCCACAGAAGTGGGTTTAAATTTTGATATTTAAAAGCCTGGTAAGCATGAAAGATCCTGCACAGTTGCTCACAGGAAAGCTTACAGGATGTTGCACTCAGCCAAAAATACGAGCAGCTTCTGCCCTGGAGATTTYGCAGCAGCTTCTAACGCACCCCCCAACCACATCAAACTTTTACAGGATGGGGCTGCAGCTGACACTCGGTAACGCTCAGATGCGTATTTGCAGGGACAACCAAACCTTCCCACATACCTGATGGCCTCTGTTCCCCAGACACCCCACGCTAGAAGGCACGTCGCCCTTTTGGCTTGAGGGAAACCCATTAAAACGCGTCGTGCAGTTTGTTAGAGGCTTCGTTACCATCCGACGTAGCCATGGTCTGGGTCGTTCTAGTAAGCTGCGACCAAGATCAGTTTATCAAGGTCATCTCATCCCTTCCACAGCCCCACCGTGCAACGCGTCTCCGCGCTGCTGAAGGGACACCTGCTCTGGCTACCGTGTGGGGCATCCTCCAGCACCACACCTGTCCCACAAGCCAGCCAAGAGAAGGGTGTGAGGGTGTGGGCAGACAGGYCCTGGTGGGCAAGGAGAAGGAGGGAAAGGTGGGAAAGTTTGTAGGTCCCCCAGAGGATACCCCTGTGGTCTGTCCTTGGCTGGACTCCAGAGAGTGATGGGATCTGGTCAAAAATGATGCAGATGTCCAGACAAGAAGACACAGGTGATGGAGKAGGGGAAAGGCGAGAAGTGGTATCAGAGCTACCACACACACATCTGCTCACTCTTAAGGGACGGCGGTGGCTCTTGGGACCACTACTGCACGGGTGCATGGACACAGCCAGGACCTCGGCCTCGAAGGCCACCAGAAGAGTCGCTTCGGAAGAACAGTGGCACAGCCTCTGCTCCGCAGCGTGGCGGCAGTCCCATTGCAGCTAAGGCAGGACAACTGATTCTCCCAAATTCACTTGTAAAGACGCCYCAGCACAAGCAATGCTGCAACAAAACTGATCTAAAGACTCGCATAAATTTGCTCACAGGAAACAGACATTTTCATTAAACTAACCAATTCTTTTTCTTTTCTTGTTCTCCTTTAATATTTGCACTGCATATGTTTGGTCCTCTTCAATATTAAACACAATAAATAGGCCCTTGCTGAATAATTAAGAAAAAAGTACCAGCCAGTGTGGGTAATATTGCCAACCAAGACTCAAGACAGAGAGCTGCCGTTATTTCTGTATCTGAGTTATTGATTAAATGCAACATCCGTAAGGCAGCAATCAGAATTGCTATTCCGCAAACATTCCCAGAGAAATAAAGGCTTGTTCCAAGTGCCAATCACATATACTCTTGTGGTTAAAATGCAATTAAACAAGTAAAGCATCCAATATACCCACAAGCTAAACAAAAACAAATCACAGAAACCTGAACTGTGGAGCAAAAACAAAGGCAAGATTTTTAAAACATAATTCAAAAATGAAAAGTCTCAATACAGGCTGTTGTTTGTAAGCTGTTGTAAAAACTTTCAAATTACATGTATGTGTTATTTATACACAGGGAAAAGGGTCTTCTTCCAAAATACGTCTCGGTAAGAAAAATCTTTTGAAACAGTAATGCTATACTTATTCCAGAAAACTGTCTTTCTTTTTTATGCTTCCTGGTTTACTTTTGAAGTTTTTTTAAGCRGTGAAATGGATGGGAAGAAAAACATTCTTGAATTAACTATGTAAAACTCTTGCCCTCAGACCCTGAGGAAAGTTATTCTGAGAAAAATAAGAGAATAAGAATAATACCAAACAAATGTACTGATTTAGCAGTCTCGGTTTCATCAGCAGAMGTTAATAGAGAGCAACACCCTYACCGAAGGCCGTCAGACTCGCAGAGACCGAAGAGCCAGAGGCAGAAGCCATGCTGGGGGGACACYGGGGACGGCTCCGGCAAGACCCTGCAGCCCCACCAAGCGAACAGCGAGCCCTGCGCGCTGCCATCTCCCACAGAGAGAAGAGGCCAGGCGTTTTGGAAGAGGACAGCCACACATCTTCACCGAGAGCGTAAGCTTTCAAATCACACTGAGCTTGTGGATCCCGCATGGGTAAGAAAGGAGCAATCTCCAAACCAGCAGCAGTTTCTATTAAATTTGGCCATTGCAYGCCCCTCCCACGGTGCTTAGCGTAGGAGGCACCTACATCACAGACACCAGCCCTGGTTCAGAGCTTCTCCTCTTTGGCGACGAGTCTCTAACCTGCCCTGCTTAGGGCAGGGGGTTACTGCAGTGTTTTCCAAGGAGCAGAGAAGCGGTGGAGTGGAGTTTACCTAAGTGGCTGCTGCCTGTCAAAGCTTCCTCCAGAGCACAAGCTCGCCCAAGTGCACTTTACTTGAGCAAAGCTACCGTGTCTGCTTCAGTTTTGTTTCCTTGAATTGATAGCTCAGGGCTACGATGGAGAAGGCAGAAAAGGGCACTTTTCACAAAGGCCAGAAAGAAACARATTTTACAAGATGGATGGAGCGAACCAAGGCAAAAAGTGTTGATGAACATACTGTGCTGCGGGCAACTTAAAACTCACATTACAAAAATCACTACAAATCATCTGCATCAGTTTAAAGTCTTGACCAAACCACACGTGCTGCATTACCCCATAGGCTGCTCACCTCAGGTAAAAATTCTGCCCAATTCACCAGATCCTACTACAGAGCAATACCCCACTGCTCCCTTTTTTTGTTTGTTGGGTTTTTTAACCTCTAATGAGCTTATTTTAGTGCCCTGAGCCGATCCAGGAGTCTCTGCCTTTGCAAACAGCCACCTGACAGCACGCCAGAGCGGCTGTCTCCAGAATTAGGACAGAGACATCGAAACGCACAGAGGTAAATTGATCCGATCGATCTCTCGGAGAGTTGAGAAGCACACAGTCCTCGGAGACCTTTATTTTTTCAATCTGCAATGAAAGGGCCTGGCAGTAAACTGGAGAGAGCCAGTTTTATAAGCTGGGAGGGAAATGATTATAGAACTGTAGCAGTTCAGGGATCTTCCAGCTGGTTTAAATGATTTGTCTTCCTTACGAACACACTGAAGGGGAAAAAAAAAAATGAAAACTCCTGAAGGTCAGCCATGAGTGCTATAGGTATCGCATGAAACCGAGTCCTCAATWTGTTCTCAAACATTTGATGTAGAGATGGGGACAGGGGGAGGAAGGAGGCATACAGAGGGGGGATGGAAGTTACTGCATCCGTATGTAAATACGGGTTAAGGAAGCAGACCATCTCCTGCAGTATCTTACACAAATGAGCAGTATCAAGACAGGGACCAGTGCGCAACACCGTTTACCCCGAGCTCCTCTGACCGCAGCGGGYAGGCGCTCCGGTGAGGTGTAACTTCAGATTCCCCCAGAAAGCGTCGAACTGACCCCACTCTGCCATRGCTCAAAAGGCGGCTTTTACTGCTGCGTGAAATACCACTTCCCGAAGGGAACAGGAGCTGATTCTTTGCCTCCTTCATTTGGTTCTCCCTTTTTATTACACAAGCTGAGCTATTATATGTGCCATACTGACAGTTTTGCAGGGAAGCAGTAAAATTTCCAAAATGCTCAGAGAGGAAGGGGGTGTTTGTTTCAGTTGAAACTTTTTAGTTATTTCAGCCCAGATTTGCCGGCCCCACACTGCGCTTTTGCAAACTCCRCAAGAAAAACAAGTAGTGCTGCATTGACCAACCTTCAGCAATCCAGGCTGGTGGGGACAAGGAGCAGCATCCTAATAGCCTCCTCTTTCTATCCCACCCCTGGGAAAAGTGTGCTTGTTATTGAATCTAACTCTTTTTCTACATTTCTTATTTMGAAAATGTCCAAAAGAGAAACAAAGCATGCTGTTCACTGAGAAATGCYTTTTTTTTCCTTTTTGTTTTGTGTTTTGTTTTGGACTTTTTTTTTTTTGCATATGGTTAGGCTTAATCATAAAAAACAGTTCAGTTTAAGCAAAGCTTTTCAGGATTTCCAGGTTTGGTTTTTGTTTTTTCCATTAGGATGAATCTAATAAATTAATTTTCATCCTGTTGGGAGTCAACAGGAGCTCATGCTTGTTCCCTCCTTCCTCCAAGGTCAGCAGGCCGCACTCCGCTTTGGTTCCTGGCTGGCACAGGCTGCACACTGATTTTGGCCGCTCCCGTGCTGGCTGGAGCGCTGCAAACCCGCGGCGGCCCCGGCTGCTGCTCGTCTGCTGGGGCAGRGGCAGTCAGGCTGGCAGCAGCGGCCGCCTCCGGCACACGTCACGGCACCGCCGGTTGCACGGGGGCTCTCCATGCCCTTTGCCCATCTCCTGGGCACAGAGCAAGGCTTACGGCCGACTCCGTGGTTTTGACCTGATGCAAACATGGGTGTGCGTGGAAGTATTTCAAACATATAATTGGGATCCTGTGTATGCCTCTCCGGTAGCACCTCCAGAATRAGGGCTGTATTATGCCAGACCACACCTCTCGCCTCAGCCAACCATCCCCCAACTGCACACAAACTCACTTCAAAACTCAAATGTGCCAGGTATTTCATTTATTTCAATTTCTTTTTCTCTCTTACTGATCTCTCTTACTGACTCTGCAAGGCCACATCTGATACAAATAATATCAGCATCCACCAAGTTATGGAAAAGGAAGCCGAAACCCTACGGACTCCATCCCACTTTCACTTCTGTCAACGGCCGCCTCTTGCTGATTTCACAGCAGGAATCATGACTCCTTTCCACTTCTTTATTATTATTTTTTAAAACAACTTTTGGTAGAGGGCCAGCACTTGATGAAGAACGAGACAATCCCACCGGGTGCTGTTCATCCGTGTCCTGCCAGCACTCCTGGTGCTAACCGACCCACCGCTTGGGATTTACAACGCTTGTGCGAGCACATCACGGCACTCGCACCCGGGAGGATGTGCTCTCTCTCCTGCACTCTTTGCTCTGCCTCTGCAACTATCACCAAACAGCACGCACCAGGAGTCTGACAGATCTGCTCTCCCGAAACAAAGCGCTCCAAGCCAGATACTAAAATCCTGGCGAAAGCTGTTGGAAACCCCTGCAAGAAGAGTAGCAGCAGCAGAGGGGGTATTCAGAAAGACTAATTTTTGCCAAGGGAAATGAGCCTTCCCATGCGCCCTTTTTGATCAGCAGTGAAAGAGGAGGAGAGGGGAGGGCTGATGCAGAGCCATCCTTCCTTCCAAGTCACCCTCTGGGGACCCTCTTTCCCTCCATCAGCTACGGAGGGAGCTCACCTCCCTCAGACTCAGCTCCCTCAAAATCCACACTGTCCAGACATAGCTCAGGCTCTGACAAAAATAATGAGAACTACTGATGGAGAAAAACCACCTTTTGGGTCTGGTATTTATTAAGCAAAAGAGTGCAGCACACTTTCACCCTCTTGGCAACCCTGCCTTTGAGTTCCCAGCAACTGATGCCAGCTTTGATGGAAAAATAAGTTGCCAAGCCTCAAAAAGCACGGGACTAGCTTTTCCTTTGCTGCTCTGTGGGTCAAAGAGACAGATTCATAAATGGAAAAGCTTCTGTCATCTCACAATAGCAGCACACAGACAGACTGCCTCTTGACAGGAGAAAAAAAATAAAAGACGACTACAAATAATATTGATACGGTAACACATGTTTAAAATCAGTAATGAGAAGGCCAGAGGAGAGCTTATCCAGAGCCCCAAGTGCCAGCCAGTCTTACGGCACTTTGGCAGAGGCAACTCTGGAAAAACAAGGTGGGGATATTTGCCTTATGGCTTGCAGATTGTCTGTGTCAATGCAATCATACCTCAGTCATCCACTTCAGCCGAGACCCAGAGACCAAACAGTTCCCAGGATGCTGAACTYGGAGAGGCTCTTGGGGACCGCACACCTTGGGTCTGAGAGGGGAGCGCCTGGCTGCCCCACAGCCGCTGCATCTCACCAGAGAGTCCATCTCTCAACGACCACTGCTGAATTAAACCAAGCAATCCATAGCAATGCCTAGCATGGAAAAAATTGCAACACCACCACTTCATGAAAGTGAAGTGGGAGGACATAGGACGGGAAATTTCTTGCACTCTCAAAAAAGGAGCTAGTGAGTGTGCTTGGTAGAACGCATCTTTAACAGCAAGTAATTTTTGTCAAACTAACATACAGCTTTCCATCCCAAATGACWTCTCTGCTTTCTGCAGAAGTACGAGTTATGTAGCCTTCCAGATGTCCTCAAGGTGCTTCATGGCCACTTTTCAGAGCAAGTGTGTGGAAAACGTAGAACTGTTCCCAAAATTAAGCTAGCCATTTTACAGGAACTGCAGATGTGAATCCTAACATTCCTAACACAAACACCGGTTTCCATAAATGTATTTTGTAAGCAGTCACTTCATTCAAGTCAATCATGCAAAAAAATCCCCAAACCGCCAAACCAATTCCCTTATGAGAATGATAGCTTTAAAACAAACAAACAAACAAAACCAAAAAACACCTGCCCAACCAGTGTTTCTTCAGGACTTCTCTATTCATGCTGTTACAGGGAATTTGCAAGCCTATTTCGTAGCTCTGCAACACCTGCAGCATCTGCTGTGTATGCGCCCACCGCAAAGCGTCTCCGTGCTGCTGGGGCATTGCAGGAGCCCGGGCTGTCGGAGACTCTGGGACACCACAACAGCCTCCCCGCAACGCATTACAAACTTCATTCTTTTGTTTCGCTTTAACAGTGAGAAGTGGGTGACCATTTCACCAGTTTTGTCCCACTGCTGACTTTACGACTCAGCATTGCAGTAACAGCCTGAAACGGAGACCTGCTTCAAAGCATTAATATCGGAGTCTGAGAAAAAGGGCTGGTATGGACAGACAGACAGCCCTGGCATAGTTTAGGTGGGACACATTCACGGTCTTTACCCTACTGCAGACTGACAGCAATCCAGAGGGTTTTGTGGTGTTCGTTCCTTTGACTGCTTAAAAAAGGAGGTGCTCCATCTTTTTTAAGACAACAGCTGATACGTTTCAAAATTTCCTTTTCATTTCTATCATGAGAACAGAGAAGCGAAGGGTAAGGCTGTGTAGGAAATACTGTTTCAGAGATAAACCAGTRCAAAATGAACATTGTTCCTAAGATTTCAACAGGGATGACTTCACAACTCCAGGAGGAAAGGCACCCCATTTACTAAAAAATATGCTGTTATGAGACTAGAGCTTCAGATTACAGGAGTCAAAGAAAAGCAATTTTTTTAATGCCACTAACTTTTTTTTTTTGGCCTGTCTATTTCTAACCCTAAAAACCTGTTAGATTATTTTTTTTTCCTTAGACTCTAAGGCATATGCTTTTCTCCAGGAGACTGAACCACTGCCAAAACCACACAACTATCCAAGGATCTTAACACGCTTTGCAAAAACATTAATTAAAACTCACACAGCAAGAAGAAGGGAGTAAGGCTTGATCTTTTGTTTCACAGAAAGGAAAACAACACCACAAAAAAAAAAAAAAAAACCAAAACAAAACCAAAGATGTGACAACATACCAACTGTCTCAAAGAAAACACGCTGCAGAAGATGGCAGAGTGGTGATGCTGGGAGGGCAGAGAGGTGGGGGAGGAAGAGTAAAACCCAGCATTTTATCTCTCAGCAGTGCTTTTACTAGACTATGCTTCTGCTATGCAATATTATGTTGGTTGAGATTGAAAACTGAGATTTAAGAACCAGTTTTCTTAATCCAGGCCCTCCTCTGCTTTCTCTCCACACTTACACAATTACCGCATCCAAATACACCATCCACACCATCTGAAACAAAGCAGTTGCTAATTATCCTATCTCATTATAAGGACGCCTCATCTGTACTTCTTTCAAGATTTATCAGAGAGTCATTATTTCTCTCTGCAGCATGATTTCCCACTCAAGTGTGGGAAAATGAAGGCAATAGCTATTTAAATGCAGTTTGCAACATGGTCTGTATGTATTAATTTCTTACTGTCTTCTGGAAACATTTTCCTACATCGGGTACCTGATCCATAAATATACATCCATTTGCTTAACATATTTGTGGACAAAAGAAAAGTAGAACTAAAGCAACAATTTAATTTCTACTGAATAGCACACATTTATTACTTTATAATATATAAACACCAATCCATCAAAGTGAACTAAGGTTAGGAAAGCCGTTAATATATCCTTACCAACATGGCAGGGCTAGAAAGTAAAATAAAGGGGACTCGTTCACATCAGACATCATTTGCTGGTTTTGTAATTGTTATTTCCCTTAAAAATTACAACAAAAAAGCAGTCTCTTGGGGAGCAGCAACTGATCGGTAGTTTTGCAGACAGAAAGAACAACCTGAAAAGCTGTGAGTTCAGCAGCAAAACGGCGATGCTTTCCCGAAGGCAGCAGGTCAGGGGACATCGCAATCCACCACTCACTGCGGCAGGTCTCTATCCGAGAGGCCGGCCCACGTCCCGAGCAGAGATCCCCTCCATTTGAGCCACCCAGAGCTAGGACAGCACAGGGGCAGGAGGAAGGAGGAAAGCAGAGGAAACAGAGGAGCAGAGCTGTTTAGGCTCTGTTTCTTAACATAAATAGCTCCATATAAAAGATTTTACTGAACCAGAAAAACAGAAGACTAACAAGGAAATCTGAAACCACTCACACTCAGACATTTTCAGCTCTTTGGACCCCAGTACATAACTGATACCGTGGCTGCTACTCAGAGGAGATACCCTGGCATCCATGCGTGGAGCCATCTACTGCCTGACAGCAAAGGCACCTCCTCACCACAGGAACGCCTTCACATCAGGTCTAGAGACTGTACCACACAGTCTATTTTTGTTATGGAAAAGAATGTTTTCAGATCAAATTTGTTTCCAAAACAAAGGAATTCACCTCCCAAAGCCTGTCAGGGAGAGGGGAGGACAACATTCCTTCCTCTGCTCTCAGGAAATTAAAGTTACCCAACTGCTGGGAGGTGTTAAGAAGCCTCAGTCTCTTCCTGGTGCCAATATTGAAAGGTGTCAAATGCCTTCGCCTCACACTGCCGTCAGAGCATGGTGAGGGAGCAGAGCACCACACATCCAAGCTCATGCAGAAAGTTTATTTTGTCTCCTCTGAACCAGAAACACTTCAGACCACCAAAATATGCAGCTCCAAGTTATTTCCTCTTTAGCTTTTTTCCCTTTAGCTAAAAAGGAGCTGGTACCATTGCTGAGTGATAGGTGCTTCTTAGTACAGAGCTGGAGAGCCATTCCTCTGAAGCCATTGCTCCACAGCTGACAGACAGAACAACCCAGCCCATAGAGGACTTCCCTCACCCACCAGCAACCTAAACTATAACCCATCGAACAGCAACTACAGTGTTGTCTCATGTGCCCATAGAGGCCAGCTGCAGCCAAGGAAAGCCCCCAACTTCACCTTGTGGCTGAAGAAAGGTCAGTCAGCCCTGGGCTGTGCCAGGCATGGGGATGACCATGCCTACACACCTTCCAAGGGAGGCAGAGGTTATAGAAGTGCACACCCTGCCCCTAGAGATCCAGCAGCCCTTTTAGACTGTCTAGCCAAAAAGGAGCAAGTTGCTCCTGCTCAGTAAAAGGCATTCTTTCTACCGGATGTCGTGGATGGAAATCCATGGCAAAGACAGCAAAAAAGACAGACGTGCCTCTGGGAAGTACGCTACCAGGAAGGGAAAGMCAATCATCCTTTTCTTAAACTGTGATTCACATTATCTTTGCCTACAGGCGCATCATTTTCTTACAATCATTCAGACTCTGACACAATGGGCAAGAAGCACCCGATCAGCACGGCAAAGGAAGCCTATCCAACATGCTCATGAAAAGGGACKTGAGGTCTCCAAAAGGCCTGATATAATGAGAACTAATGCCTCTGGGATTCCAGAAGAAAGCAAGCAGCAGCAAGTTTCTTGACTAACATGATGGCAAACTCTTGATATTTAAGTTTTAGGTCCAGTTTARGTTTCAGTTCTCACCTCACTTAGACTTGTTTTGCACTAGTGTACAACAGGGCATAAGCACGAGCCACTATCCAAAATAATTCAACTTCATTTTTCTTGTTCGCCAGTTGCCAAGTTAAAGCAGGAGGTTCTCTACTGCTTCATTCTCCTATAAAGTGACCTTAAACATATTTGGTGGGGATACTGGTGGTATGTTTTTTATCCCACGCATTTGCAGTTGCTGATGGTTTTTGTCCTGTGTTTTCTCAAAATGGCTGCAAGTCAGAATGAAAAGCATAAGTTTCTGAAGCCACTGAGATTTTCATGGCACTTGACCAAAGGAAATAAATAAAAATAAAAACAAGCACTCCAAACAYACCCTTTTCCTCGGCAAAAGCAAAGGCAGCTTCTCTGGAGAGTCTCAGCCATTGTCACTACACAAAGCTTGCCCAGACAATGCCAGTAAGAAGGTTATTGCRCTATTTAGTAACAACCCATGGCAATCCTCTATGTCCCCTCCCCAGGAACACTTATGAAATAAAGAGTTGCTGCCGGATTCTCACACTTTTGACACCAGTTTTGTACCTCACTTGACAGTCTCTTTAGTTTTGTGTGCCCACACATTAACACGCAGGCACAGGAAGGAAGACAAAAAGAGATGCACAAACACAAGGGTTAAGTGGGCATAAATTGGCCATCGAGGCATTTAGGCTGGGAAAAGAAAGCTTTCCAGGCAAACTTGTCAGACTGCAGAGCAGCCTTCCAAGGGGACCCGTGGAGACGATCCAAGTGGACACAAGGCAGGGCTGAGCCAGGCTATGAAAGGGATTAGGTAACTGGCTGCGYGGGATAACAGAGGTGGTGAGCCGAGTAGTCCCTTACCATCTGATGTTCCTTTGACAGAAGGAAGATTACTTTAAGAAGTGACCACCTGCAGACTATCTTCTGGATCATGTTGGTTTGTTTAGGTTTTGGGTTTTTTTCTTTTACTGAATCGGAGAGTATACCTCTTCTTGCTAAAGCCACGGCAACTCCCATCAGAGAAGCTATTTAAGAAAATAAGCATTAACAGATGGGAAAAGGCTTTTAAAATTAATGGTCTAAAATTCACCAAGCCTCGGTTAAGAAGGTGAGAGGAATACCACAGGCAGGCTTAGCTTAGGTCAGATCTGCACTGCTAGCCATCCCATTCACTAAGCTTGCAGGGGCCTGAGTCTCGTCATGAGGATACCAGAGATGTGGAAATCTCAGCTGTACTGAACGCAAACAGGGCTACAGCGATCGACACCAGCTGTTCGGTTGCAATGACCCAGTAATCATCGTGATTATGTGTCCCAGTTACTGGGGGAYTCTGCTAGAGGGATTAGCAGGTCGTGATCGTCACACTAAGCTCTACTGGAAAAAGCATTAAATGTGAGGACTAAACATTCAAAATAATTTCCTGCTCAAGTACCTCAGTGTTTGGGAGCCTGAGAGAAGACAAGTCCTAATTGGCGGAGAGCATTACTGCTTCAAGTGATTGCGCCAGGAATCCCACGTCTCAAAAGCAGGCCCTGAGAGCACCATCTGGACCCACTCAAGAGCCCTGCAACTTTATCCAGTTGAAAACTAAAGTCTTCTTCAAACGTAACTTGGGGAATGACCACGCCATACTGAATTCCCAGGACTCCTGCCTCCCCAGAAGCCTCCTCCATGTCCTGGCAGAATTACCAGGGGGACAATAACACACTAAATCAAAGTCAGTAACCTCAAACTCTGGGCCATGACAGGGACACATTTTTTCATGATGATGCAAAACATCTCCCTTGACTTTCATATAGAAACAGYTCCCTTTTTCAAGCTGTCACATATGTGTTTTCTTCCTTAATAGTTTTATAAAGAAGATATTGGAYGTAAGATCTGCCACCTATTAAAATATAAGCTTTGAAGGTAGAAAACACTTCTAGAAATTATCTTGGGAATCTTGCTGAACTTTATCATATTTGGAGTCATCATTCTTTCCATACAAGTGTGCACTTCATTACTTGGCAATGGAACAATAATTGCTCTTCAGTTATGCAAGATGCACCACTAATTTGTAAGGGGTTTCTGAAGAGGTAATGACAGATGCTTAAAAAAAATGAAATGTGAGAATATGAAACTTGTTATGTAAAAGATAATGGTACCTACGGAGTAGTCTGCCGGCTGGGTCACAGTCTCAGCTGGTATAAAGGAACAATGTTGATGTTCTGTCTTACGTATTAAACACTGAACCTGGAGCCAAATTAATCATATTACTTTGTGCTTTAATCTGACTAAATCTCACAAATGAAGCATGATCAGCATAGGTCAACACCTGACATCCCTGCTTTCCTGACAGCTTCCTACGCTCTCTAGGTAAGGCTGCCAGCAATTCAGCAGAAGGCATTTTTTTCCCCTCTGAAATTATACTTCCTGATTATAAAACATACTGAGTATGAAATAAAGATATCAATCTATATCTTTTCTTGTTTCTAAAGCTTCAATATAAAACCTGCTAGGAATTATACTGTGGGGGACAATCTTGTGTTAAAATGCTGATCTATCCAAATTTTCTCCATTCCCTTTTCTCCAACTTTACTACTGTGAACAAGGGCTCAGTGCAGCRTTTCGAAGACCACGTGTTCACTCACAGCCCTTCCAGACAAAATGTCAACTCCAGACTCTGAGCACTTGCGTTCGTTAACGCGTGACAATACTCAGAAGATCAAGAGCAGCACACCATTCAAATGTCATCTGTGTGTGCAGATGCAGTATCAAGTGCACCTCCTCATATGACTAATTTTCCAATTAAGATTGAAACACTGTTGTGCTAGAAACACAACAAACACATGGGAAGATCTCGTTCCTGCCCCATAGGGATTTATTATTAAAGATATGCTAATTGTACTCTAATCTACTTGTTTTTACTCAGCAAAGTACTGACTTTTACAATATGTAAAATTTGCGCTGCAAAAATTAACTGTATTTTACTGTTTTGAAACAGTTTAGCATGACATCCGCAGGAAAAAWTTCAAAAAAAAGAAAATTGGCAAATGCTTAGAAAGCTTGCTTCACCATTCTGGTCTCCATGCCATTGCAAACATATTATTAGCAGGACCCATGCTACCTAATCCGAGACTTGTTCAGATCTGAGTACATAAACTGCATCACAACAGTGACTGCTGGATAGATGTACCCTGAGGAAGCCCAGCCTTTCAGTCTATCTGGAAGAACGATAAAACAGCTATGACAGGCTGCAAAACTTTCAGCTAGGAGAGCCCTGTTTAATCTAGTGGAAAAAGACATAATGAGATGCAGTGCTTGGAAGCTGAAATTAGATAAATCAGACTAGAAATAGGCACACATTTTTAACAGCGAGAACAGCATACCGCTGCAACCATCCACCTAAGGATATTTCAAATACTCCATCACATCAAGTCTTTAAAGTCAGGGCTGCTGACAGATGTGCGACACAGCTCAAAGAGAAATGCAGGCTTCATGCAGTAATTCTTAGACGAAGCTCTGTCTCTTGCACCATGCTCCAGCTCAGATTAGATGATCATAAATGGTCCCTGTTGATCTTAAAAATCTACAGTGACACTCCTGGTAATGGTAAAAACGTCTTCAAGGAGTTGTAGCTCCACACAACCTTGAGAGATCGCAAACCGTGTGACAGTTTTGCAGCAATAGCCCATGTCRTTGCCATCCCGTACAAACTGTCTGAGGGCCAGGGCCGGAGCCGGGCTGGACAGCTGGCATTCAGGTACCAAATTTAGTCCCTCACTCCTGGGTTGGCAGCAGCTGAAAGAACTGTAAAAAACCTTCATGTGGCTTGATGAAGCCGCTTCCCCCCAAAACATCAGCTGCCTGACAGTGTCAGGGACTTTGAAAAGAAAGAAAGAAAAACGGGTCTAATTCGCATTTCCCAGCAGAGAGTTGCTACAGTGTGGTCTTTATAAAAATGGCACAGCAGGAATGACAAAAGATTCCCTCCTCCCCAAATAACTAAGCAATTTTAAAATAGTTAATCCTGGAAACACTCTCAAAAGATTAGCCATGGCTCAACAAACTTTAAAGATGATTATTTTTAATTTAATTTAAAGTTGAACATTCTTGTGTAATAATGGCAGAGATGAAAGACTATTAGGGAATAATCTTGTTTACGGATCAGTGAACTCAGAAAACTGCCAAGGCACTGTGAAACATATTCCTTATTCACACCTCATAATTAACTGAGTGCTCTGCAGAGACAGAATGCTGCAATATTAAAGTCATCTTTGTTATTAGAAAGCTGCTCATTTGGGCTGGGATGCCACTGAGGGGGTCTCACTCGGTTCTGGCATTTCCAAACTCCCGGGAGAAAGCACCTTCAATCCATCAATACGGCAGACTCCCAAAGCRTAATGGAGGGCAGAGAAAGCTTTTGGTCTACAACAAAAGCATGGCTTCTGCAGAGAGAAAAACACCTCCCTCCTTCTCTAATGCCATCTGGGAGTGTTTCTCTTTTAAAGTCAATTGAAAGAAGAAAATACAGTTCTCTTAATTAATTCACATTGAGAGGCACTTGTGATGGAGTCAAGAGGCCAAATCAGATCAAAGTAAATAATGCAACAAATAGTGACATGAAAGCCCTGGGATAGCAGCTATCATGGCTTGCACTGTCTAGATCTTCGCCCTTAAAAACAACAAATGCTGAAGCTTTCAGCTTGTAGGAAAGGGGAGGGGAATAGGGGGCTCTATCTTTTCAGCAAATTTTAAGAGAGAAATTGTCAATTTACTGGCAAAAATAGGAAGACTTTTGCTGAGGTGGATCTGCTTACGATTTGGGAAATCCTGGATTAAGCCTCTGCTTTATGTCAGATTTTGTTTGTGGATTCGGGCAAAAGCTCAAACTTCCCGCCCTTTGGTTTAGAGAGGCAACGCTTGTCCCCGGCTGACGGAGCACAGATGCTCGGACGGAGGGGACACGCACACCCTGGGTCCCGGACAGCTCGGGTAGCGGCTGCAGCCCCTTTGTACTGTAACTGCACTGCAGAGGAGAAGAGAAAACTGCTGAAGCCAGGAAAAAGCAATGAGAAGGACTCAGTCTCATGAGTCAGTGCCTGAGGAAGCCCACGAGCTTTGCCCAAGCCAGGTTACTTTGAGTTATTACTCATCTCCAAATAGCAGTTAAGAAAGGGAGGATATATTGTAAACCCATATCTAGGTAACTGAGGCCCAGATACAGCAGCTACAGGGTTGGATGGTGTTGTCTCTGGCCCTGAAATCAGCCAGGCCCATCTTAGCTTAGTTCAGCGTCTTGCTCCAGCCTTTCCCCTGTAATGGGGAACAGGCCAGGCAGTCGCAGGATGCTCTTTAGCCAAAGCCAGTGCACGGAATTCAAAACACGGTAATAAAAGAAACTCAGATTTTCCATTCAGGTTTTTACTGTACATCTCAATTACCTACACAGACTGCAGTCAGAACAAAAGCATAAAGAAAAAAAGGGTGGTGCCGTAAATCAGCACTGAAAATGCAGCCTGTGAATAGCATAAGCATCCGGCACATTTAGAAAGAAACGGAACAGAAACAACAAGCAATACTACACTGAATAAAAATCCAAGGTGCCCCTGCATCTGGAGTACGGCATGTTATTCCAAGATCTCCCCTTCCTCTGCCCAATTTTCAAAGGATCTAATAGAGATCGAAGAGGTACAGGAAAGGGTAATAGGGCTCATCAGACACACAATGGCTTTTGCATGAGGAGATATCCAACAGAACAGGGCTCTCCACCCTGGAAAGGGAGTACATATAAAGATACTATCAAATTATGAAGGGCTTGGGGAAGTGAACYGGAGAAAGTACTTTCTACTTCTTATCACACAGAGTCAAAGGACTCCCACTGAAATTACCAGTTTTCAAGCACAGGGAAAGATTTCATCGTATGGCTTGTAATTACATCACAGAACTCATTGTGACAAGATGTCCTCAAAGTCGGAGGAGAGAAGGGTTCTAAAAAGGGAATTAGGCAACTCTACAGAGGACAGGTCCATGGAGAGTCTTAAACACGGTGCTCCAGATAAAGCATCCAGATCCATAGACTCTAAATCACTGACTGGCACASATTCAGAAGGCACAGTGAGGAAAGATAACCCTGTACTGGCCCCATTCCCATTCTTTTCTTCTCTGTAAGCACCTAGTAATGACCACTGTCAGAAAACAGATACCAGAGCTAGATGGACTGCTGTTTTGATATGGTATTCCCACAATGTTCTTCTATTATGTTGAATATACTGATATGAGTTCAACAGACAAATCCTATTATAAAGTAAAACAAGTTCTATTTTTTTTTCCTGAAGAAATACCATGCAAAAATTCCTATATTCATGCATAGCACTTAGCCAAATGCATGAACAAATGCCTTCTGGGTGGAAAGTTTTCCATCATCTCCAAAAGTTTATACGGGCAACGAATGAAGGAATTTGGTTTTCCATATTGAGTAATTCCATGATGGAGATACCATTCAGGATCATAAGCAGGGTCATGATAGTGAATCCACAGTACGCCAGCCAAGATCAGCAAAGGAATGCCGATCCGTAACGGATAGATTAGAAAGACCAGCATTAGCAGCCATTTAGGTCACAGACCAGGTGACAGCTTTCTAAAGACGAAAATTCCTGATGCCTGTACCAGAAACATTTGCACTCTAAGCAATTCATCTTCTGAAATAAATGTGTGACATAATTAACACTGGAGAGAACAGGGCAGAAGAGGGAGAAGAACAACAACAAATGAATTGAGCTTACTACCAAAACACGAAAGAAATATCCCTGCTTCAAACATTTACAGATAACTCACAGGCACAGCAGTGATACAAGCTGCTGTCATGAGATTAGGCAGAGATTACCGTAAACGAAATTAAATCAACCAGTGTCAAAATATTGCAAGAGAACCCAAGGCCATCATTTTACAGCAGCTTTGYCTCTGCAGAAATTCCTAACATGGTCTTGCAAGAACAATACGTGTAACAGTGTTGGATGATCAGATAAAACTGCATTTTATGGGAGGGAAATAAAGGTTATGTTCCCTCTCCCTCCCACCCCGACTGATAATTACTCTTTCCCTGAATTTTACTTTGAACAATCAATAAAGTCCTTGTCTCCATGGAAAACAGAGAAGAGACAGTTTTTCCTTCTAGATTTCCTCTTCTAAAATGAACACCCAGCAGGTTTGTTGGCATCTTTCACAGATTAAAAGGAACTGTATTTTATTCCACAGTTTTTGTACTAGTACAACCAAAGTGCAACCATAGTTAGTTTCAAAGTACAAATTTTACACTTAATATTTCCTTACTCTACAGCTGATTTGCAAAAACAAGGGATTCATAGGTCACAAAAGGAGAGATTTGAGCAGACTTTCAGCCCCCAGCCTGCACAGAAGACCTACGGCAAACACGCTGCCAATCAAAGCTTTAAACAGAGGGAACAACTGCGTTACCCACATGGCAAAAGAATGATACTTTCTTAAGACCACCAAACCTAACTTTAAGAAAGGAGGTTAAAAAAAAAAAAAATAACAACAACCACACCATATTTCGGTGGAAGATTTTCATTTAAGCCACTCCATGATCACTTGTGGCAGGTAATAAGAATTCATGAGGCAAAGCAGAGTGCCGCCAGATGCTGCAAGACCTGTCAGACCTGGAAAGCAAACACTCGATAGCAGTGTTCCAACAGCCCAAGCGCAAACCTTGTCTTTCAAGGCTCACTTCAGCCAGTATCTGAATTTCAGCACGGATGTTTGRGAATGTGGAATGCATTTACAAGAGTCCCTTCCCCGCTGCAGCTTCCTGGACATCCACATTCTGGAAATTGCTTAAAAGAATAGCAACAAAAAATCTGCATTTCAAAGATTTGCAGTGGGGAGAGAAATGCGCCTTCCAGCATTTCCAAGCCAAGTAGAGGATTAAGTTTTCTAATGCACTAGTTGGAAAAGAATATTGGGATAACTGAATTAGAAATGKGAAAGTGGATTTACTACTCTTCTTCTTTAGATTAAGTTGAAGATTAAGTTTCTAGTCAGGGAAGGATCTATTTATCTTGGAAAGCATACAGGGAGGATGGGAGAAGCATTAGACATGCTAACAGATTTTGTCTTTTTAAACCAAATATTAAATCTCAACAGCTACTTCACATGAAAAAAATCAAAGTAAGACTCATCACACAACTGGAACCATCCACCTAAAGTTGTATTTGATAAGATTGGCATCCTCATGGTTTTGAGCAAATGATCGCTTGTAGCAGCCTGTGAAAACCTAAAGCCACGTAACTTAGTTCTGGGATTCTGCTGTCCTTCACTTAATACATGCTGTGATTACCAGGTTCACAGAGGAGGCATGGACCAGCTCAGAAAGCATCAGTCATTAATGAGGTAGGTAGTTACAGCTGAATCCTTGACTCCTGAGAACAGCCTAGAAGTTTCCACTAGATGTCCAAAAATGTGCCTGGAAGTCAAAGATGTAAGACAGAAACTGTTCAATTAGATTAGCTCCGGGGAAATACCTGCAATAATCTGGGTATCATCTATCTTCAGGTGTTGCGGGTTTTTTTTATTTCCTGGGTGACTGAAATACCATTCTGTGTCAAACTAACCCAGATTTACTGCAAGGAAAATGGCCTGGCAAGGCATTMAGGTTTTTCTGTTTCTCAGCTGCTGTTAATTCCTTGACACTGGTTTACAGGGCTTTCAGAGAAAGCCAATGAACACGGGCACGCTGCTATTTCAAACACTRGTTTAATGAGACTGCCATGAACTGTGAATAGAAAGGCAGTCCTGTGAAGTAAAGGGAATGAACAGAGTCTCCTGTGAGTCAGCTCTGGGACACACAGACTGCACCTACAAATTGGGGATTTCCAATTAGCAACACAGGGAACAGAAGAGGCTGATGTATAATGAAGTGACTGCAATTGCAGGGCTTAAATGCAACTCCCATCAATGAGAAAAARGAAAAACCTGCTCCCTCTGCACATGAATGAATAAGCGATCAACATCTTTCAGAAGATGGGAAAAAAACCCAAAAATAGCCATTAACTTTTCCTCCTGATTCTGTTTTGTGCAGTGTGGTTCTTTGTCCCAGGCACACTTTCCACTTACGAATTCACAAAAATGGATTTTCAGGACTAAATTAAAATCTAAAGGATCTTTAAAAGACTAAAAAGTCTTCCCTAAAAAAAAAAAAATAAATAGCTAAAGCATGTTAAGTCATCATCAGCTAAGAAAAATAACATCAGACTCAGTCTTGCCCCTTTTTACCGACATTTAATGTACATGAAGCCAAACTAAAGTTTATTTGCTGCTTACTGAAATAAACAGGGCCTCCTGATACTGCCACATATTAAYAGTCCAGGGGATATTATTTACTTTSCACTTCCTTCTCGGAAGGATTTAAAAAGAGGGAGAGAGGTGTTTTTCTGTACCGCAAGACAAAAAACCCACTATCCAGAATAGCAGCTAAAACATTCCAACGAATGAATTCACATTTTAAACTGAGCCTCTCCCATTCAAACAAGCATGTGCACAAGGACCTGCTTTTCCATACACAAGCCAAGAGCGCAAGCGACTGTGGCTCTGCGCACACCGAGCACCAGAGCAGAGCGGGCTCCTGGCTTTTGCCTCGCTCTCCATGTTCCCTCCTCCTCAAAGCCAGGCAGCAAGCACAGGGGACAACTCCTGAGCTAGGTACAGGGCAGAGGAGAGCCGAACCCCCAAAGCTGGAGAAAAGAGGTCAAAAAGAAACCAGGCTTTGCAGCCCATGGAGCAGAAACCCATGCAGAGGGGAGGAGGAGATAAGCAAAGAGACAGCAAGTGCTGACAGCTGGAAAATCCCGGGGGGACCTTGCCCCCTAGCTGGGCAAAGCTCCACAGCAGGAGGCTGAACCTGAAAGACGGGAAGAGTGGGGAGCACATGGAGGATGCGATACGCAGTAGAAGGACATAGGTGGGGGCCCTTCAATTGGCTGGGCAAGGACTTTGGGACTAGGAGTATGGGAGGGACCCTGGGAGAAGGAGTTTGTCACAGTAGCTTTTGAGGAAAGCTACAAGATCCAAAAGGCAAAGCAACAAGATCCAAAAGGCAAAGCCTGAGGAGCAAAGATTGGAAGCAATTAAATGACTAAGGAGAAGCAAGCAAGGGAAGAGATGAGGGCAGGCTGGAGTAGACAAGGCAGGACAACAAACTGGGGAGAGAGGAAGGAAGGGGCTGCCATAAGAAGAAGCTGCATATGCCAGGGTTCATTCCTCTCTGAGCCTGGAAGGGAACATCATGTCATTGTGCCTCCTCTGTCAGCAAATATCTAAGGGGAAAAGTCCCCYGTCTCTTAATACTGACTCCTATAGAGCACAATCTACTGCTGCCACCAGTTAATCTGCCTGCTCAAGCAGTAGATGTCGATGAGGTGGATCCAAATGTTTCAATCCAGCTGTTCACACCCATGTTGCTCCCCACTGCAAAATTTCTGGCTATTCACTTTACTTGTTTTGAAAAGCAAGGAAATTACACATCCAGAAACTATGCCAAAAGTACTTTAAAAGATTACAGACTGAAGGAACAAACTGCAAGGAAATACCAGCACYTGGTAGTTTGTACACAGAGAAATTATCGAGAAGTTGTTAATCTGTCTCAGAGCAGGACTTGAATAACATGAAGTAAATAAGGCATGGGGCCATGATCTGGACAAGGAGGAAACAAAATCTTGAATAGTTGCTCATTAACCGAGCACCATCCATTCTGGGCAATGAATAGAGCAGGGATCATGCAGAAAAAATGGTATGTGATAGTGTAATTAAAGACTGTCATAACATAAACACACAACAGGGCAAAAAATAAATCAGGCCTTTCTTACCTGGTGAGTGCATAATTTTGCAGCCTAATGATGTCTAAACATGTCTTTTCGTGTGTGCATGCAACATTAGTCATCACCATACCAAAGTGGTGCTGTTTTTAAATAAACTTTAGTTAGCAAGAAAGGAGTTCAGTTACTTGCATTGAAAYAGCACTTGCAGATTTCAAAGATTAAGACAAATAATGCCACAAGCATGCATAAGGGAGACAGTCCTTGGCTTTTTTGGGGGGAGTCTTAAAACAACCACCACATCACACAAATGGAGGTGGAAAAGAAGCATGCATTACTGTGCCTCATCTTCCAGCACACGCCGTGGGAACAGAGAGATGTAATTATTTTCCCAAGATTACACAAGGGTTCTCTGGAAGGCAGTCACAGGCCAGAACACGTAAATCCTTGGCTGAATCCAAGGCTTTAAGCAYAGGGGCACCCACCTCTCATGTGTTTCTAGCCTCTAGCAGAGTCTTCTGGTGGCCTCAGGTACCACCTGAGGATGACAATAAATACCATCACTGACTGCAGGCGAAGGAGAACAAGATTCATGTATTATTGCTAGTGAACATTTCCTAAAAAGACAGGACACGGACACAGCAGTAGCTAGAGATATTGCTCAGACTCACAATGGAAAAATGGAACTGAGTTCAGAGAACAGTAAACCACAGGCCAAATCCACCTCTGCAATACACCTCCCCAGAGGGGGCCGAACTTCATTCGTAACTTAAGCTTACCAAATAGCAAGAATGGCAGAGGCTTAGCAAACCTGCTACAATTAAAAAAACCTTGCAACACCATAGAAGAAACATCCCACAGTTACCAGGATAACAATGACACTTATCTAATCTGTCATCTTTCAGTACACACTGTGCCTTCCTGGGCCTTGGGACCCTACTTGTCTTTTGGGGTGACATTGTGTTGTCCTATTGTCAGTTCAATTTTAAACATCAATTCCCCAAAAAATCAGCCTATGGCCAGTGACAATTCAGCACTCCCTTTTCTCTCCTTTCACACGGAGTCAATCCAACACCAACCTTTGCTCAGAGCATCGCAAACTAGGAGCTTGCTCCTTTATTTTCGAAACCTTACAACCCTCAGGAGATCACCAGTGAGAGAGGAAGGAAGGAAAAAGCCTAGGCTGGCTCCATTGCTTAATGCTCCAGGTTACTCATTTTGCTTTCCTAGAGGAGAAAATCATTTTGACTGCTACACTTCCAGACCTTTTTCACCACAGGCTGAATCCCAAACCAGGCCACTGTCCTGGAATTTCTCCACTAACTATTGCTGTGGTGTTTGCAAAGCCCTATATCCCTTCCTCGCTATTTTGCTGTTGCACAGCAARGACCTTTTAGGCCAGTGACAAGTATCCAGGTTTTTCTTTTGTTGTACGTTTCCCCCTGACCAAAATAATACATCAATAATAGTTACCTCAGTGTTTTCTCAGAGGCATGCAGTGCTTTTTACTGCTGTGCTTTGTGTATGAATGCAACCAGCGCTGACCTTCAGGGTGTGTGAGTGCAGATAACAACTTACTAAAGTTTAAGTTGTACGAAATCTAACATGAAGTGTCTTCCTCGCCCTTCTATAACCCAGGCAGTTTCATATTCTGAGTCACACCTTCCTATAAAACTCCTCTAACAAATTCAAGAAAAGGTAAAGTTTGCACACGTGAAATCCCGTACCTGGGAAAGCRGTCACACTATTCTGCCTGTATCGGTTATGAATCTAGGAAGTAGCATTACACTGTGTAGCAAGGGGAAGCATTAGAAACACAGCTGAGACTTCTGCTTTTTGAGCAGGAATTTCCTGTTAAAGCAGAAATGTGCTATACTGTCAAATTAGTTAAAAAAAAAAAAAATTCATTGCTACACAAGAATTGGAAATAGAAGCACCCAGTGAGGAAAAGCCAAATCAACACCAAGCAATTGCTACGTAGTCGCACGTTATGTGTGCCGACGCTTTCCCCCCCTCTCTCCCTCCACTCTTCCTTCGTGTTGGAGAACAGCATCTGTTTCAGCTCAAACACTGACTGCGCATGCTGCGCGGGGACTCAGGGAAGATACGTTATGACCTCAACATACTTTTCCTCATAGTATATCAATCTTAGGGCCAGCGCAGCCATCCCTGGAATGCACCACGTTCTGCAGAGCGTTTCCATTTTCCTTCCCCTGCTACTGCAAAAGAAAACAACATTKCTGCCAGTTTAGTCATCAGATCACATTTATCCCTGCTATAGCCTTAAGGATTTCATTGAATTTTGGATTGATGGGGTCTTGTGCCTGGATCCCAGTGCTAATGAGTAGTGAGCTCCCTCACTCTCTTTTGCACATATACAGAGATTTAAAGCGATGCTGTTGGGCACAGCTCCAAGTACACCTGCTTCTCGTCTCATTCTGTCACTTGGCAAAAAATTAAAAAAAAAAAAAAAAMAAAAAAACTAACAACAAAAAACAAACACAAAAAACTAATGCAACAGTTCATGTCCATGGAAAATGGCAGCATTAAACACCTGTCTGTTGTCTGTTCTAAGGGAAGAGTCTCACCAGCTAAATCACCAACAGCAGATGCAGTAAAAATCAGTTTCTAGGTCACCAAAGACAAACAGAAATTTYAATTTCAAAAGTAAGCAAGCTATTGAGGAGTCTTGTTTTTCAAGAACCTTAGACTGTGGGCCCACCACAGGCTCATTTACAAAGCTCAAAACCATCAGGGTGGTTAGGTGGTATGAGGGTGTCCACGGGCTGGACAGCATTTAGCAGTGCTGAGTGTGAGGCACGTATGACATGGCATGACTACAACTATATGTAGCCTTGGAATTAAAAAAAAAAAAAAAAAGGTCAAAAAATAGATCTCGGTTTTCAGTGGGTTCAACAAATCAAGAAAAAGAGAATGAGTAACAATAACTATGGACACAACTTGCACAAGGGACTGTGACAACTTGTTTTACATATATCATCCTTGTTAAAAATATTCATGGATCTAACAGAGTATTGCTGTGGTGAGCAGTGAAGTATTGGCACTGAGACTGCTTTTTAATAGGACAAGTATACGTATACTGCATCGTCATAGTGAAAGCACTGAAGCTCTGGCCTTATCCCAAACAGAAGTACAAGCCTTACATGAAAGTTCCTGTCTGCCCTTCTCCATTTGTCATACTGGAGGGCACATATGGTCACAAGCCTCTTTCAGGTCTTAAAACGCTGGGAGATGGATCAAACTCACACGAGTTCCTAGTTACCTCGTTTCAACAGTATATGCCACCATCTCCCAAAATTGCAATAAAACGCGGTGATAAAACCTACAGTTTCAACCAGACTAACTCATTCCCTACTCCTGAAGGCACCCAGGACTGCAACCCACACATTCACTGGATAGCTGAAGATAACAGTAAGTGACAATAAAGAACAGAAACCTCTCTGCACCAAGAATTTACATAACTAGCTCCAGTTACTGCTAATTAGACTTAATTCCCTTAACTCCTCCATTACATTTTCCTGCATTTTTCAGTTAGCTCTAGTAGCAAGATACATAATAAGTTATTATTAAATAGCAACCTAACTGATCACATTACAAGTACTTGAAAGTACAGATTAAGCAGTGCACAACCATTTTATTCTAATGAAGACCTTACAACTAGGAACCTGGTGCACTAGATAAGGTACCTGAAGCTACTTCACTGTGCCCAACCTGCCCTCCAATTTTGGAGTTTTTGAGATATTTAGAATCTTTTCCCCTCCCTTTTGCCATGGAAGAGACCTACACGAGTCAGAGAAACACTGATTACAGAGGAGAAATTGTGTAATTAATTTTGTCCATTTGACAGCAACTTCAATTTTCTTCCTTCCATCTTTTTTCATCTATAGCAAGAATTATTTTTTTTTAAAAAAAGATGGATYGCATTTTAATAGAGCAATTGCCTTGAGTGCTTCCTACTTCATATCATATAATATGCCAACAGCACTACCGAAAGACTGTGTACAGAAAGTATTTCAACTATTTTAATCTGTTCTGTGAGAGGAGTCAGCAAATGGAAGTAAGGAGAAGACTGCAGTCATACAATCAGGTAGCGGTCCACAGACCTCCACGTGACATGGACGTCATTTTGAGAGTCACTGAGCTGCAATACATTTAATCTTGCTGTTCCAGACTACTGCAAGCACGCTCCATGTGGCTGAGAATTGAGAAGATCTCTTGAAATTACAAATGCTGTAGCAGCACGTTTATTTTTTATAGTGACTAACAAACATTGACATTAGACAAGCAGGCACTGGTCAAATTGCCCAGGCTCTGTGAGGCTGTCATTCCATGCAACAAGAAGTTATCCTGCCTTCAGAGGAAACAGGAATTCAGAGCAAGGGAAAAACCAGCAAAGGTGACTGCCAACAGTGTTTTAGAGAATTCTCTTTCAAAGCAGCATCCGTTAACCCATCCCAGGCTTTCTCCCAAGGCTCTCGGGCACAACTCACACACAAATGTGCAGGAGCAGGCTTCCCTCTTGGTCACTGGGACCAAGCCAGCTCTACTTTGGGCATCCCACAGCGAACCATCACACAACAGGTTGTTGCAAGTGTGTTGTACACAGTCAGTCACTTGAAAAGAGAAGCTGAGCGGCTTATACCATGAGAGCCCATTTTTAAAAAGAAAGCAGCTATGTACATGCAGAGCTTGATTTGCCATGTGCAGAAATCCTTTACAACACTTGAAGAGGCAGCTGCTGAATAGCAAATGCCAGTTGGCAGCGTGGACGAGTCCCCTCTGAAGCCATCCCACGTGCACAGTCTCTCCAACACAACTTCTGCAGCCTCTCCTGAAGAGGCTGGAAAATCAGAAGCTTTCCCCTTAGCATAAGAAAGGGACGTTCCCAAAAGCAGGGGCAGAGGGAGGGTGTCTGGAAGAAGTACAAAGCAAAGGAGGTGGGAAAGGAGCAGTAGGAAGAAAAAAAGAAAGAGGGATAAAAGGAACAAGAAGGTGGCGCAAGACAGGGAACTTGTTCTTATATTGATACCCTCCACCATAGTATCTGTCAGGGAAAATGGAAACAAGTACAAGTAACAAAGAGAACAAAAGCATTGAGAGAAACGTGGAGAGAGCAAAGGCCAGGAATAGCAGCCGCACCAGCGTCATGCTCAGGTTACTCTTCCCCACCAGGTCCTGAACTTTAGAGGCAAGATGTTCAATGAGGCTTCTGGACAGCCCATTCTGGCCTGCCATATCAGAAGGAACCAGGGTCACCCATGCTTTCTAACTGTGCTACTCATTTGGGGATACAGGAGAAGAAATACATCCAAACAAATAAACAACTTTAGAAGCTGTTCCCAACAGCCAGAAGAGTCTCCGTGCCGCAGCAGCTAGCACTTACCCGCTCCGAAAAGCCTGGGCTTCCTTACCATTTTTGTGTCACAGTTTGCCACAGAGAGGCAATGTGACCAAACCCACTCCCTTCCTTGTTAAAAACAAAACGAAAAACCCAACCATCCCCAAGTCAGACCAATCAGACAAAACACCTGCAGGGCAGAAGCCCTTGAGTGGRTTAAGCCATTTAAACTACAGGTAGAGAAAACAGACTCTGTGATCTGAGAAGTTACAGATCTCATGTAACACCTACATGCCATCAATACTGATGCAGCAAGAAGATTATTTAAAAAAAAAAAAAAAAACAACAACAAACAAACAGCTCCTACTGAACTGATTAATGAGGGGTGTCATGTGGGAATAAAACACTCCCTTTCCCAGGTTTCAGGAGTGCTGCATGGGGCCCATTCAGGTGCCAACCATTAAATGATCAGAGAACTGCAGCAGGTAATTCCTGATCTTTTAAGGCATAAAACACTTTCTCCAAGGAATAAGTAGTGCAGGGCAATTAATTATTACAGATGTCCACATTAAATCATACTGTAAGTGTTTCATACTTAAAACCAAAAGTCAGCAACAAAGGGCAAGCTGCGCAAGGGCTACCAGGGAGATTGTGCAAAGGTCAAGGTTAAAGAAAAAAAAAMCAAAACCCACACTCTGGCACAGATCCATGGGGCAGCTGCTGCGTCACACCCCCTGAAACGCTCTTACAAACTCAGTGCTGTTCCACAGGAATAGGGGCACCAAGCGCTGGTCCYGTGCCAGAGCGTGGCCCCGAGTTACGGGAGAGCCCTTCCTTCCCCGACGAGGTGCACAATGAACATGCCGAGAACTGCTGGACGCGACCAGTGAAAATSCTTCTGTTGCTGCCTGAGCCCGGCTCTCACCGTTATATGCACATTCTTAGGCATAAAGCAGAAGTGGGCATCACCTCTACTTTCACATATATATACATAAATATGCATACACACAAACACATCTACAKGTATATGTGCACCTATATCTACACCTATATGTATATCCACGTGCAGAAATTATACCTACAAACGTGTATATGTAGATATATAGCAATATCAAATACYATGCTGCTCAAACAATACTCACTTCAGACACTGTTGTACACATGCACATATTCCCCCTCTTCACATTCAAACTAGCATTACAGTTTTGGCTTTCTCCATGGAGAAGCTGGGAAGGAGAGCATTGCCTGCCAATATAATATTAGGATAGAAAGGCTCAGGACATGGACAATCCTCAGATATTCTCCTCTTCCCAAGCAGAAGAAATGCACTTTTCGATTCCCTCCTCTTCCTTCCCTTAATTCTCCTTCCAGCTTCTCCTCTCTTCCCTCTCCAGTAGCRTAAGAAAAATTACAGCACATTTCGGGATAAAAATGGCTAAAACAAAGTGAATGACTTGACATTTTAAGGTAGGATCAGCTGCAAACTAAACCACAATGGAGCAGCAGGTAGCCAGCAGTACCTCCGAATGGCCCACATGGCTTTGCTGGGCACAGAAAGGCCACCACTCCGCTGTTCCTCGGGTGACGCCGGGTGGCAGGAACTCCAGGTGCCCCGGTGAGCAAAGCGATGCTTCCCGTTCTCCCGGCCGGCCGGAGGGACCTGCAGCGAGGCAGAGGGAGAAGCCGCGGGCTGCCGGGCAGGTCTCTGGTGGATCCCCCCGTTTCTCCTGATTACGCATGCAGAAAAAAGGGAAAAAAGAGGGGAAAGGGGAAAGAAAAGGATTTAAGGATTTTTATTTTTCACGTTTACTTATCAAAAGGTTGAATATTATGAAAACAGCACAACATGGTATCTAACTACAACAGACAACATTTTATTTAATCCAAAATACAAAGTCTTTGCGTGCTGGGAGGACAGGATTTATTAGTTCCTAACTAGATCTAGAGGAAGAGACCCAACAGCAACAGAAGATGAGCGCTCCCGTATCAAGCTGTTTTCTGGACCTCTGGTAAGATGGGAAGCACTGTGAGGAAGAATATGGTGCCATTCCTAATTTTTTGCTGCAGAAAATAATTGGTGTTCTGCCTCGTTTAAACAGAAAACAGATCTGTAGAGGTCAGAGGAAGAAGCAGGAGATGAGTTTCAGCAGCATGTAGCAGGCTGCTGCTTTTCTGCTGCCCCCTAAAAAGTCAAATAGTCATAAAATCCTGAGCACCACAGACAGAAAAGTGCACAATACATGCAACCAGAGCAAATATGAAAATGCAGCACATCTGGACTACAGAGCTTCATTCCTGCAAGCTAAATAACTGTCACATCTGGGCAACTGGATGCCACTGAAGCAAAGAAATAACCTGAAAAAGCCACTGGAATGTGAACCTAGGGGAAGGGGGAGATTGAGGTGAGGGGGAAGAAGGAAGGCACAGATCTTCCCCCGATTAATTAACATTTGTGTTACCTTTAGCCAGGGAGCTCCTGGAACACGCTTGGCAGACTGTAAATGCAAGTGTTAACAAGCATGCCGGCTGTCAGTCCCCAGAAAAATCCTTGCTGGCTACTTGCCCACCAGTTACACTGTTATGAATTACTTATCCGATCAAAATAGAGGAAATCCTCTGCCGATCCATCGTACCTGCCCTCTGACTGCTATTGCTGCTAGAGGGGCCGGAGGGAGGGCAGGTGGGCCTGAAACGTGGTCCATCCCCCATGAGGACCTAGAGGAAGGGCCAAAACGGGAGGGAAGCCGGGATGCTCCTGAATGAAGAGAGTCCCTCTTCTCCTCCCTGCATTTGCTGCTCTCCCATTGTGCCAGCTCTGGCACTCCCCAAACCCTTCTGGGAGCTGATTTAATTCACTACTGCAGAAACACGAATTCAGTGTCCTTTTTTATAACCTAGATACACTAGCTCACGCAGGGGTGCGACAGGCTCCAGAGCCTGTGGGGCAGCACCGGTGGCAACACGAGAGCGATGGCAGGAGCGAGACCTCCCATTCTCTGGGATGTAGAGGGATCTCCCTCCCTCTGGCAGTAAGCTCTTAGGTTCACTCGTCGATAGATCTGCACCAGGCATGGTTTGGGAGAGAAATGGATAAAAAGCAGCTTCTATCAAACAAAAGACTTCTGACTTTTAATGGAGATACAGGATAGCATAGTTATTTGTGACACTAAGTGGGTGAGGGATACAAACTTCAAAGTATTTGATTTTTCTCCAGTGACTGCTGAGAGCTGCTAATTATTCCAATCATTCCAGACCTGGCTGGATATTTCCCCTCTTTTTCCATTCTGTAAGGACAGAAAGGATCAAACCTGATTTTACTACTAAACATCACATGGTATTTCTACAACCGTGACATTGTGACTGAATAATCAAGCAGACGTTGCAAATGGAAGCCAAAGAAGCCAGAGAAATTTTAAGATGTTGATGCTTCAGTCAGAACTCCCACAGAAAAAATAAATGTTAGTCCTGTCAGAGTGAATTGAGCATTTTAGAGATCAGTTCTTCACATCTGGTCTACCTACCCAGCAAAAGTTATCAGGCAGCAATAGAGTAACAAAAAAACAACAAACCAGAATGAAACCTTGGTGCCCTCCAAATTTGTCAAATATGTGCCATCTAATTCAGCAGGGCAAGTCCATCTCCCACAGTGCTGTATATAATAATATATATATTTTGCACACACAGGTGGCAACACTTGAAAAGCACAGTGAGCATAGCAAGTTACTTACAGTTTGAGTCCGTTGCAGGAGAGGGAAAAGAAGTCATAAACCAAGCACACACCAAACACGGTGACTCCAGTTTCTTTCACCAGCATTGCACACGTCCCAAGGAATAAACTAAGCAGCAAAAAGAATGGGGAGGCAGTGGGAGGGAAATGTTCCCCAACATAAAGCTGATCCACACTCCTGAAAAATAGATTTGACATAAATATTTTAACTTCTCTGTTGTTTTCTTGTTTACTACGTTCACACAAATACTGAGACGCTTTTCCTTAATTTCTTAAGATGCTGGTAATAAGTGACATGAACAATCTACACTGTTCGCTGATAAAGTGGAAAGGTTTAGACACAGGACAGGAAGGGAAAACACAAATATTGAGAGGTGCACCAAGAATTTGAGCGGGGGGGGGGGGGAAAGACAAGCAGAAAGATAAAGTGGACTTGAAACAGTCAGAGGAAGGCAGAGGAAGTACAAAGACAGAAAGGGCAGAAAAACACCTGCTTTCCGTCACCTAGAACACACATGCTTAATTCTCCTTATGTGACAAAATGCACTGCGCAAGCAAAAATTCCTCCACCCCACCCACACTCCCCTGAGTCAAAGGTGTGTCCTAATCATTAACAGACTGGGCAGCAAGTCTGTATGAGAGGGAAGAAGGGAAGAAAGAACCAAAATCAAACAAGCTGACTCCTGCGGGGTCACAACCAGTTTCACACCTTTGAAACCTTCCGATGAAAACAGTGCTGCGGATTTGTAGCAAGCAGCCCAAGAGGGATATAAGCAGTTTTTCCACGTGGCCATGATGACACGATGCTACTCCTAAATGAAATAATAATGCAGAAGGGGCAGAAACCCCATCCGAGTAAAGCTGTTTCTTTATCTATACTGTTCAGTCACAGTTTTAGGACACAGACCAGCACACAGTGCCAAGTTTTCATCTGAAAAGGATGATTAACGGCCTAGATGCAATCCTTAACTCTCCCAGACCAGGTATTTCAGAGTCCCACAGCCACAGCATGTATTTCAAAGGCAGGCATGTGTCCGTCCATTCTTCACTCTACATACAGACAATTTGCCTTCAGCTGAAAACACTTCTTTATATATTTTAGCTCTACAAGCCCTCCTCTAGTATATGGTCAGCTGTAACGTCAATGGAAGAGGGGACCTTAAATGTTGACTTCTCTTTTTATGTTTATTTGTTCTCATAAGCGTCATTTATTCGGCATCGCAGCTGAAAGCCRGGGCCAGGGCACTTCCAGGCAGCAGTACTGGGGATGTACCTCTGCCAACAACAACCGAAAACTGACAGGTTTCCCCTTTGTCTCCTCCTCAGACTAGAGCATCTCATGATATTATCACAACCGATAGCAAGGATCCATACCTATTATAGGAGAGAAAAGCCAACAGAAAGAGTAGACAGGCTAGAACATCCGCTCTGCCTACTATACCTGTTACCTGAAAGGAAAAGAGACAAGGTGTAAAAGCACATATATAAAAAGGCATGCGCATTCAGTGACTGTTTCAATGATCCATGCTAACTGCTACTATATTAAGCTTTTTATATTTCAATGTTACTCTCCCTCAATATAATGAAATGTTACTTGGTTAGTGTAGGATATGCTCAGTTTTGTCTGCTGCATTTCTCACTTGGCAAAACAAATGAGTAAGCCAACAGTTAAGTCATTCTTTACCATCTTAACTAAAATATTTATAAAGTTGCATAGAGAAATGCCAGTTTCAGGGATCTGTTTTAACTTTGTATAATAAGGCTCAAATGAGAAACGCATCCAACTCCCAGAACTGAGATTTGTTAAAGAAAAAGACTAATGAAAGAGCAACTCTTTGGAGAAGACTTCTTATGTAGGAATGAGTTAATAATTAATATTTGGATGAACTTTATCACCAAAAAGTGATAGAGTGGTATGTAATTTATTCTCTTTCTGAAAAATCTGAGTTTATGAGAGTTTTTTCTACATATTAATTAACCAAATCTTCTTATAAGAAAGGGAATACTGAAGAAGAATGTATAAACACTCTTTTTACAAACTATTTCAATATTCCATTTCACAAAGATCTAAAAATTGCCCATAAAGCAAATAAAAGGCCCTTTGAAATTTCACCTCTTTTGAGATTACATAATTAAGCTATATTCAGCGCTCTGGCATTTATTTTAACCTTTTTAAGTTCTGACCAAGACAAAAATAAATTCAAAGAGTGCCTCTTCTGAAACCTCTCTTATAATATAAAGCTGTATTATCAAAAGGAGCCTAGCTGATTAGTTCACACGAGACAGCACAGGGAGTAACTGTAAAGCTTGTGGCTTTTGGTTATTAAGGTAATCTCTCCTCAAAAGTTCTCAGCCGCAGCAGCCGTTTCCCTCGCTCATTTACAAAGGCTCGTAATGAGAGCGTGTGATGTCAATGGTATCTCAGCTAACGAGTGCATTTCTTTTTTTAAGTATGGCTAGCTAGACATTGCATTTCCTTCACAAAGACAGCAAGACGCATTTTATCCACAGAAGTACCTTCCCGTGCTAACAGACTGCAGTTTTAGGATGACTATGTCTTTAAATGTTTCCTTATAACAAACAGAAAAACGTCCAATATGAGCTGTTGCTCTGTAAACTTACTATGACATTTATTAAGCTAACAAGTTTTTTTCTGAAGATGATACTCCTAGCTTTTAATTGAAATCAATATTAATTAATCCATGGGTCACATCACTTCTATCTGAGTGATCTCCTCCAGAACACACACTAATATTCCCTTCACTTTTTCTCCCTTAAATTGATGACTATAGGAGATGACTGAAGGCATGCAACAATGTCCCAGTGGGAGAGTGCGGCCTCACCGAGGTCTTTGGTTTCAGAAGGCTCGACATTTTCATCAGCTGAATGACTGTCCATTTATTCCCGGCAGCGCTGATTAGGACCCTCAATTAGAATTTAGCGCCGGAGCAGAAAGATGGCAAGTATGAATACACTTTTTTCTTAATGACTCCTGCAAATTATTTTAAATAAAGTATATTCTCACCTTTGCTCCTCCACAGCAAAAAATCACAAGTACCACATTCTGTATGACTCAGAGGTTTCTTTATTAAAAAAAAAAATTTAAAGTATGCATTTATTTTTAGCTTTTGTGTCACCGTTTTTTTTTTTTTTGTCACATACTTACAGCCTCGGTGTGAATGGGATGCACAGCAAAGAACAGCGCCGTGACAAAAGCAAGTCGACAGTCCTTGAACACAGCTTTGTCACAAGTGTACATCAGCACAAGAGTCACTAGACAGTGTAAAATTACATTCACTGCGTGGAAATAGAAGGGGTTCATACCAGCCAGCAATATGTTTAACCTGTAAGGAAACAAAACAGAATGATTACTAGACTGGAAAGGTCTTGTAATAGCAGGATATCTTTCAAATACTCTAAATTATGCTATTTGCCTGATCTGCAGTCTTCTAGTGTAAGTGCTATTAAACTAATTAGTGAAAATCGCTCTGAACTTCTAGTTTATCTGATTAAAGAGAAACCACTTCCCCAATTTTTAAAATATGCGGTTGCATTTGGCAACCTTCCTGACACCGAGATGGGAGAGGCTGGTGCCCTCCCAGCACAGTTTACTGCAGAGAGACGATGTCTGTGCTTCCTTAGCAGCAAGTAACACTGGCCAACATCAGAAGCACGGCACTTGTCCTACTTCCCTGTTGGCACCTTCTGCAGTTGTSTCAGCCACGTGGCAGCTTTACAATACGGGTAGTTATTTTCTACTACGGAATAGTAGTGCTTGTGCTTGGGAACAGCCAAGACAAGGACTCGGTCAGGTGCTGGAGCATCTGCTTGGCGTTACAGGTGCATTTATTCCCATTTAACTTCCAAAATACTTTCACATACTGAAGATTAAGCATTTATTTAAATGCTTTACTGACATCAGGACTACACTAAGAAGCTGGTCTGATAGTTAGCATCATTTTTAGAAGGACATTGATGGTAAAGGTAAGTTAGCTAACGTCGCCCCAGACTCAATGAGACAATTAGGGTTCATTATTTGTGTCAATCATTGTCCTGGTTTCAGCTGGGCTAGAGTTAACTTTCTTTCTGGAGGCTTGGAGGGGTTGCTGTATTTCGGGTTTGGTATGAGAGGAGCGTTGATGGCCCMTTGACATTTTGGTTGTTGGTGGGTGGTTCTTGCACCGGGGACTTTTTGGCTTCCCACGCTCTGCCAGATGGACAGGAAGCTGGGGGGGAACATAGCCAGGGCRKTTGACCCACCTGGCCAATGGGGTATTCCATACCATGTGATGTCATGCTCAGTATAAAAACTGGGGGGGCTCTCGTGGTTCAGGACACGCGGGGYGCCAGTCGGCGGGTGGTGAGCAGTTGCATTGTGCATCGCCTGCTTTGTATATTCTGTTATTGTTGTTGTTATCATTGTTAGTATCACTGTTCTACTTTGTTTTATTTCCATTATTAAACTGTTTTTATCTCAACCCRCGGGTTTTCCTMCDTVTGCCCTCCCRATYCTCTCCCCCATCCTACCGGAGTGGGGGGGTGAGTGAGCGGCTGCGTGGTGTTTAGTTGCTGGCTGGGGTTAAACCATGACAATCATAAAAAAAATAAAATATAACAAGCTGTTATGACATTTGTTTGACAGCGTGTATTAACACATTTTTCTGGTCACTGTTTTTTACAGCCAGCTTGCTTAACAGCTGCTGACAGGCTTTGCCTTCCAAGCAGTTGAAGAGAACTCAATTGTCTTTAGAATTAACTGCATCTGTACATTTGGACAAATATATATATAYACATACACATATATACACACATACACATGGTGTCTCTATCTAGGGAAGACTCCATATATGAACAAGGAATTTGGAAGCACTAATGTTAAAGGCCATTTTTTAAAAAAAACGACAAGACACCCAGTGAAAAGACGACTCAATCTAAATATTTTGCATGTAGCTGTAAACATGCTAAAACGCCAAAAATCCTTCCTGTTGTTACTAACAGACTCCAGGTCTCCCACGACATACATGATGCAACAGCAAAGCCACTGAGTTGTTGCTACTATGCAAACACCTTAGTTTTTTTGTAAGACAGAGGAGGTGTGGTGTGTCTCTGAGGGCCAGACAACATATGCTTTTTATAAATACTCTCTACATTCCTTACTCATAAGCAGAGTGCTATCTGTCCTGGGTTGCATCTTCCAGGCCAATCTAACTTTACCTGTCCAGGAGTCTTACTTGTGCATTCCTACTCTGCACCCACTGGAGTGTTTGTGGAGGCAATAACTGAAACCCAGAGAGTTTGGGAAAAGTGAGATTTTAGCATGACTTGACCTTTCCCTTTGAAGTATGAGTTGATACAGCTACATTTTGACAAGACATCAGTCTGTGTGATTCAAGAATACATGAAGAGTTGGGGCTTTATTTTTTTCCCCCCATTTCTCCTGCAAGCCACTTCAGGGCAGCAGCATACATCACTTTCCCTCATTTCTACCAGCACAGAATGACAAACCACAACAAATGTCAGTAACAGACACACAGACAGAGCTTCAGCTGTAAACACGCTGCAGCAGCAGGAACCCCCAAGCCTAAATCTTGTTTTTAGCATGCTGTGGGGAACAAGGGGCTGCACAGGGCCACCCTGCCCCAAAGGAGCCAGAGTTCCCCCTCAGAGGCACSTGCAGATGTGTGCAATGGCAGGGACCACCTGCAGGACCCATTCTTTATACAAATGAATCATTTCTGGCTTTAAATCAGCCAGATGGAGCACAGTTGTCACCATCGCTCCCCCCCACAAATGCCAAAGTGCGCTCTGGCAACCTGACTTCTGGAGATAGCAGATGCAGGCAGGTGAAGCCAGTGAGGACAAGTGCTCAGGCTATCAGGTGATACAAACCCATGCACCAAAATGTGAGAAATTCTCATTTATTTATTTATTTATTTGGCCAAGCTGTGAGGACCAATCACGAAAAACACGACATCTGACAACATTCTTGAAAAAAATCTTTCATGAGTCTCCATGGATCATGTCTGGTCACCTCCCATCCTGCAAAACGGGTCTACTGGCAGGAGAGGCAGAACCTTGTAGGGGGGATGGATCACCTATCCCAAAGGCAGGGTGTGCTCTTCACACCCCTTCTTGAGGCAAAGGTCAAGCCAAAGAGGCTTGTAAACAGCAAATTACCTGATGTAAATTACTGAAAACAGTTATGTAAAAGCAAAAGCCTCACAGCTTGGCTATTCCCCTGTGTACTCCYCAAAAAAAAAAAAAAAAAAAAAAAAAAGGCAGAACAAAACATAACAGCATCATATGTTCAGATAAGCCCTCCATTAAACGGCAAAATCTGACTGCGAGCATGCCTCGGTGTATGTTTTAAATACCATCTTTGGTGGTCCATGAACACTCAACACAAATGTGTGCAGGTGCTATATTCACATCAGTGTTTTTTGCTGCTAAAACTCTTTGTCATAAGAAATTAGGCCACATGGCAATGAAGGAAACATTCTTTTGTCCTGAAACAATCCCAGCAGAATGATTTTGAAACGTTAGCAGTGGTTGAGTTTATTGTACGTCAAATGGGTGAGCAAATCTGGGGCTCCAAACAGCTCTAACCCAAACCACAAGAACTTTGCAAAGCTCCCCAGCACACTCATCCACCCATGGGGGAAAAAAGGCAGCCTACTATGGAAAGCCAAATTTGTTCCACTGCGGAGCAACTACGGAGAAAATTCTAGGCAAGGGAGCAGGAAGGGATGGGTAAATCAACAAAAATAACTTCTCCCTTTTAAACTTTAATACCCTTACAGAGATTCAGTCTTGTCTTTGTTTACTGGCAGCAGCATTATTACGGAGTCGTGTAGTAATTATACACAGTATACAGCTCWGGAAACAAAGAAAGTAAAACAGAGACAGGAATCTCAAAATTAAGTAAGCAATGGTGTTTCCCCAACATGATGTTCATGAACAGAAGCTCTGAGGCAATAACTGTACTCTGTTATGGGAGGGGAGGTTTGTCCTTCTGTTTCCATATTTAAACTGGCTCACAAATGGGGAAAAGCTTTCATTTTTTAAGTTGCAAGCCCAAAAGACACCAATACTACCATCATTTCTAATTTGCATCATCGTGTGGGCTGGAAGACCCTAGTCACTTCTGCATGGAGATTGTAACATCTGTCTGAGCTAAAGCACAATTTGTAAGATACATGTTAGAGCCTTGGCAGAGCACACAGCTAGGAGAGCAGATACTTTGGGCTGGCCAGGCTTTTTGAAACGACTGTTTGTCAAACCAGAAAGGCATTGGCAAATAGTATTCTAAAGACTCGGGGATGAATAAAGCAAGTGACCACGTTCCTGGGAACGGAGACACTTGAAAGAGGAGACACCACCATCTCAGACAAGGAGATCTTTCCTCAGGGAAGCTGCCCGCAAAACACTCTGAGAAGAAGAGTTTTGCACTGCTTCAACACCTCTGCTGGAAGAGTCCTTGGAGGCAAAGAGTGTGCTAAGCCTCCTGAGAAGTAGTGAATGGCAGTTCAAAACAAAGGCCCTCAAAAGGCCCATGGGAAAGAAGGGCAAGGAGCAGTCTCTTGATACTAGGTGACATTGTCAGTTATCTTCTAATAGAGCTGATCAGCATCACCCAAGCCACCACCAAAATAAAAACTCATTACAGAGAGCCCAGCATTGATCACACGCCCCATCAGGGCAGAGAAGGCTGCACTGTAACATGTATTCAAGAAAAGACTGTTGGACACAAAGACCGATGTTGGGACAAGTGTTGCAGCATGTGTGGTTTAGAGTGTCACACCTAAGGCAGAGCATTGCCAACACTGCATGCCCAAGCAGGAGGTATACCAAAATAAGAGGCATATGCTCTAACACAGAAATCCCTTGATTTTGTGAAGGCTAATGGATGTTTTCCAGGAACAGCGGTGTAGTTTGCCTTGCCACCTACAGCAGCTTTTCCGTTCCTCCACCTAGGAAAAGTAATTACATAGCTCTGCTCTCAGAAAGAGACTTTCACAGGTACCAGCTGTTGAAGGTCCACCGACTAAAGCTTGTAAAAGAGCTCTCCAGAAGAAAGCAAATCACTCTTGCTCTTAAAAGAACAAGCAACATCTATCAGTACCCCCAGTTAACCACTTGCCCTCCCTCCCCCCGGCACAGCTGCCTCATTTGAAGAATGGCATTTGTAGAGCAGGGACTATGCAACGTGCTACCCTCAAGCCACGGGCACTTACTCCTCCTCTAGATAAGTCGTCAGGCAGGGACGAATCTCCTTTGGGTAAGCAATTCCCTGTACAGAGGGCCTGGAAATTGAGTGGGATTTGGTGACTTCATCCTCGCAGACCCAGACCCAGAGGGGTCTATGCCGCAAGAGTACGGGCTCACAGACAGATCCCATACATATCCAGTTACGGTATATAATCACCAACACCCTCAGGCTCTAATATAGTGCTTTTTATCCACTTGTACACACGAAGACTCACTCAACCTTTTTTAAGACCTCTTATGATTTAATAATATTGTAAATCATAATTGGAGAGTTTCTCTTTTTATAGACTTTGTTATTATCCCTGGGCAGCTCTTGTTTAGTTTAATCTGTTTTATTATTTTCAAAAGACTAACAAAAACCACAACATGTTATGAAATAGAAATGCACAGGATAATAATGGTAATTTGTTATAGCAAGTAACACTTAATGGAAAGTCTCAGAGCATCCCACACTTCATAAAACCCCCACAGTTTTTATAGAGGAAGRCTCACATGCAAATTTATATTTATTAATCTAACATACAAGGATGAATTAAGTTTCCTGTGATCTTCTCTTTCTTTTGGAATTGTGTGATATAAATGACAAACTTTATGCAAACTAATGCCCAATTTCAGTGCACAGTGGAATCTCCTTATAAACTCCACAGATGCATCTACTGTGTGCCAGGAAAATGAGCATTTGCACTCCAAAAATGGTGCAGCTGCATCAGTGGCAACAACGGTTGAAGCTCTATATGGAAACAGCACTAAGATCAACAAAAAACCTGTAGCAGTAAAAAGAAAGTAAGCCCCCTTTGCAACAGTGTTCGTGCAACGGCCAGCACAAGCAGAGCAGAGTTTCCACCGCCGCGCAGCAGTACTTTGTGCTGATAATCTTTTTATAGTATCGTACAATGCCTCAGAATTAGATGGACAATAAGGCTTAAATGGTTTGTTACTTGATTTGCTATAATGGGGATGGGTGAGAAGACAGAGGCCACATCAGTTCCCAAGCTACAGCAATTCCCTTAGAGCACAGCAGTCATCACTTACAAGAGCACTAGTCAAGCGTTAGCATTCAAAGCAGGTTATTGCTTTCCAGCACGGTTGGGAGAAGAAAACAGAAATCACAATTAGACTGGGAGGCAGCAGCACCTTCGAAGCAGCAAATACGCCAGAAATTTCTAGTGAAACCCTAGAAAGCGTGGTTTGATGATCATTCCTGTGATAAGAATACCGAAAGCATCATTCACACGGCTTTAGATTTGTCTCCACAAACGGCCTTGGAAAATTTAAAAAAAGCCAGACGATGGCAATTTACAAACTGACAAACCAGCTGTCATTTTACCCAGATTTTGAACAAAAGGGAGTTTGTCTTCAGAATTATTCTTGAGTATTGTTTCGGCAAGAGCCATGCACTGAAGGAAGCGAACATCTCACGAAACACTTTAGCAGCCATCAARCAGTCCTCTTCCGAGTGCTGAGACAGTAAGAGATGGGACGTGATCAAGAACCAAGCTAGAACAGTCGTTCATCAAGAAGATAAAATAATGCTAACAGAAATCTAGTCTAAAGTTATTAGGCCTAATGAAGAGAATATTTCAAACTGGGTAAAAGAGTTTTTCCACCAAATTTAAAATAAGTTTGGTAATCTTTCAGCTCGAGCTGCAGACCACAGAGAAAGTGCCATTTTAATTTATACAGAAGCAAAGGGGAAAAAAAAAAAAGTATAGCCAGTGAAATGAGAACAGCCCTTTTATTTTTTCTTTTAAATCTGAGAGACAATAAATGAGAAAGCCCAGGAAAGCAGTCAGAAACACAGCAAATAAATGCAGAGAAATGCCTTTAGCTAACCAGCAGCAGCCAGAGCACTTTATTTTCATGGACTCTAAAGAGTATTGACAGGGATGCTCCTGTGGGGAAGAAGGTTGGTCCAAAGCTGAGCCTTTTAGGTAAAAGAAGACAAAAGAAAATTAAGGGTGACATTGGTGCAAGAGGAATAGGATGCCAGATGAGAGAAAATCCCCAGGAATTGGTAGGTGTTAAATAGAGACAAAACACCACTGAAGAAAGCAGCAAACACAGGCGTGACTGGATTCACGTCAGCCAAGCCTTCCAGGAGAATCTGCCTGGACCTTTTAGTGAACTCTTCCCCTCAAAATAAAAGGCTTTTAATTCAAGAGACAGACAAATTTTATTGAGTATTAAGGACTGAGAAATGTTGCAACTAGGCAGAAGTCCAACGCGTTTTGCACACACCTCTCCTCCCGGRCAGATCCTCACCTCCGGGCTGGGCTGCAAGCGGGGCGCGGGGGCAGGGACCCCCAGCAGGGTCTGCGCCCTCCCTCCCCGGGCAGGGAGCGTCCCCCGACCCTCCTCAGCAGTCCTGGCCTCCTGACAGGGAGCGCAAGCAACCCTGCCCATCCCCCTAGAGAAACACAGCCCAAACCTATAACCAAAAAACATCAGACTCCTGCTACAAAAATTACATTCAAGGGGGGGGGTTGGGGGAGGGGGGAAGAGGACTTCTGTGCACCTGGAACTGGGAAAAAAAAAAAAAGATTGGAGGCACACACCCCCTCTCCCAGACCAGAAACGGCCGCAAGGCACTCTGCTCTGGGTCAGAAGAAAAGCTTATGTGCCTAGAAATGCATCCGTATATTCCAACTATAACACAACCAGTCTAACAAAAGCAACTGCCTCTCTTCACAAACTCCTCCTCGCCCGGTGTGGCTACACCAGTACTACATCAATTTCATGGCAGGTATCATAGTATCAGTATGGAGAGTGATTGCTATAGCTAGGGTAGAAATATTCAACTAAGCTGTACAGGAGAAATACTGACACAATCTTAAACATTGTGATATTGCCCTAGTATAGACGTACAGGGTGAAGAAAATACTTGTGCACTGTGTATTTAACCTGACACATTATAGTTCCACTATATTATCCTGTGATGTCAAACTGTAATATAGCATTAAATCAAGAACAAATAAAATCTAAGGTCTTTTTTTCTTCCCTGAGTTGTTTTGGTTTTCTTAAGCTCCCTGTCCTTGAAATTCATGCCACTGATACAGCTGAAAAAAAGGAAGGATCAGCTGTAAGCAACTAGATAGATCAGAAGGTTGGCAGTGAATTATTGAATTAATTTTCTCTTTGGCTATGTATTTACATCTAACCCAAGCTCACAGTCGCTTAAGGCTTTGATCCGAAGCCACGGGTAGTCTTACATTAGGCTCTCAGTGCCCACACAGAATACTGAACCGTTGCTGAAGGGTCCCTTTTACTTCCCAGGCATATATGTACCCAAGCCACCACGGGCTAGCAGGCTCAGTGGGCAGACCTGCAGGGTCATCCGTTCTGCAGTCAGCACCTGAGCGCAGAGTGGACTTTTTAATTTATCTTTTTCCCCATTTTTTCCAGCCAGAGTACTAGTAAGATGGGTCTGTACACAAATTGTGTGTCTATGCCTTTTCTGGTGGGAGAGTTGTGTTTCCCTTTACAGCTTGTCTCCCCCAGCTCCTCTCCTCCGGGGCCACCAGAGCCACCCAGCAGAGCTGGAGTGGGGACCCTTACACCCTTCCTGTGGAGGCAAGCACGTTCCCAGTGAACAGTCACTTCCACCTCCTTTCAGGAAGACCAGGTATCTCCAGTGCTTGTCTGGCCAGTGTCATCCTCCTGAGTTTCTGTCATGGCTATGTGGCCTAGACCTGCCACTACCTTTTCCTTCTCGCCCAATCTTTTGTCCCTGGTGAGCCGTTCCTGTCCCTGGTGAAGGCTCCTGAGGCACCTTCCTCACCAGCATCTGCCTTGGCAGTGCCCTCCGCCCAGCTACCAAAGAGGCCGAGCGGGCAGGGCCTTCATGTCTCCTGGGCCTTGCTGATCGCTGATTAAGAGTATTTAAACCTTGGCATTGGGGTTTTTCAAAAGACTTCATTCTCACAATCTCCTACCACTGCACACCTTCAGATTAAGTCTGCYGTGTTGCTGACTACATCAAACCTCCATCACCTGTTTGTTTCTGGGCTGAAAATCTATATAAATAGGGATTTGGCAGACARGAAGAGAAAGAGGGAGGGAGACAGCACTGAGGATTGCACCTTCTGCTTCAACAGTTGAGAAACATTTTTGCAAAACCACTGGAACCAAGGAATAACTTAAGCGCTACCGAGGGAATAAATGATTCACTGAACTTCTGTTAGTGGAGACAAGGTGTAAGACAGAARGCACCCAGTTTAAATATAAAATCCTGAGTGAATTACAGAACTGGCGTTTCTTTTTTTTTCTTTTCCACCCTTCATCTTAACATTTTATATGGAAGACAACAAGAAATAGTATATCCTATCCAAAAGTCACCTTCTTTAGAAAGAAGTGTATTGAATCACTTCTTGGAGAAGAGAATAGCTGCAGGTAAACACTTCTGAGTGACAGCAGTGGAGAAGAGAGCATGAGGTTCTTCCCAGGGACTAAGCAAAACCGTTGCCTATCAATCATCTCAGCTCCTGTGCAGATGAGTTGTTCTAGACCTGTCACCCAACAGTTACCCACGTACAACAGGAATGTTTCTGAACCAACTAGTTTTAACACTCCTTTACTTTACTGAAGTYAGGAGTTCAAAGACCCAAAGCAAACATTATTTAATGCAACAGTTCATGTGCAGGCTTTTGTCCCCTTCTGATGTTAACCCACATAAAACAATGCAGCAGTTCTGTGAATATTTTAAGTTTTGCTTAACAGTTCCAGTAACATGGGCCACTCTTATTTTCCTCTGATCATTCATACTGACAGGTCCAGTGTGAATAATATCAAATACTTGAGTTCTTTTCACTGTTTGGCTCCAGAGCATTAGTCTACTGGAATGAGGGCTGTCATTTCAGATTTCCAATAAGTGAGGGACACTGAACTACTGTTACAAAATTTCAGCAATGTCTGCTTAAGATTTTTCTGACAGGTGATAATTTTTTTAAATTGAGATCATTTCAAGAATACGCAGCATATACATAGGATATGTTCAGCCTAATGAAAAGTCCACAGGGCATCATGAGTCCTTCCTCTTACTTTCATAGCCACAAAGGACAGAAGTTTCTGTAGACTGATGGATCTGTAGATATAAATTTCAGCCCACCCTTCACATCTGTTCTGTGCATGCAGTTTGGAGATCTCCCAATCTTAGTACAGCAATTTTCAATCTTAGTACAGCAAGACTCAAAACAAGCCTTTCCAGATAAAAGTTTCATGCAACAGAAGGTCAGCCACCAGGCAGGTATAAAGAATCATGCTACTATTAAAATGCCTTGGATTTGACCAAACTAGCACAACAAAAAAAGAAATAAAATAAAACAAGCAAATAAAAAATTAAAAAGACCAGAATAGTTTGGTTCCCACTTCCCTTCCTCAGCAAGATCCTGCAAAGCACTCATCACAGTTTTCTCAAGTATCCCAAGAGGATGCACTAAATTCTAACAGAAGTCTTAACAAACAACATTCATTTCCGTTCTGTTAAAAGTCCATTTCTGTTGAGCATTTTACAACCACCAGGGTAAATCCTTTTTCCTTCTGCAGGAGGACAGAGAGCAACCAGCAACCTCCTGCAGGGCAAGGCAGGGGTGGATGGCTCAGGCAGGCAGAGCACGGCTCAACCACAGGCTCAGTGTCACTTGGCAAGAGCTCCCTGCAGCCGCTTTGGAARCGCTGGGTTTGGAGGATCCACTCCACCCAGATCTTAACGTCTTCCTCTGACAGCCGACTGGTAGAAATTAAATGGGAAGAATGTGGAAACTGGAGGGCTGGAAGGGTATTTGGGATGCAGTGGAAATAATCTTCCTCTGCAGCCAGGGAAGATAAATGATTCCTTCCCTATTCCAAACGCAATGCCAAACRGTGAACAAATTACTCTGCCTTTGACCCTATGTCTTAGCTGTATGGTTATTATAAGCACTTGAGGATGAAATCTTGCTCACAAAATTAGTCTCACTAATTTCCAAAAAGGACTAGATGGGGACAGCACTTCATCTTTTTTTTTTTTTTTTAACCACACTCCGCCTCCCCCCGCTTTAAATAGCAAAGGCAAAACCAGTTCAGAGTCAAGACATATAAATGRGAACTAAAGCATTTAGTTTCCATTCCGTTATTAAAGTTTAATATTCTTTTGCTAATTAGCATAACGTAACCTCAGTCCTGCAACCTGACCTAAGAGGTCAAGTCTGGCACCAATACTGCATGCAACGTGGTCAGTGGTGATACATGCAGGTTCACTCACCACTCAAATTACCCCCGGATATATTGCTGGAGGAATGGATTAATCAGACTACTTCCCAAACTGCAATAGTTTGGCTGGACACCCGATGGAGAAGGCACTCTGCGTGCACAAAGCCAGCTCTGCCCACGGCTGCCTACATCCCCTTTGCTCTCTACAGAAACCTGCTGAGAGCCCCTTCAAGGCAAAGGTACAAAACCTGTCCTAAACAATCCAGTTTACAAGTGTCTGTGCCGTTCACAGTTTTGCTTTATTGGGGATACTCCACACCGTGCCCATCCAGCCCTGCTTCCCCAGACAGCCGACACCGATTACYCTCAGCTCCAAGCCCACCCTTACAACCGAAGGGCAGCAAGTGCCCCGTGGGAGTGCCGAAGGGATGCTGCATTCCCTGAAACTGCTCTCGCCTCACAGAAACACATTATTTTCAGATAGTTCATGAAATGTTATTTATAAATCAGGTATTTTAATGAATAGTTACTCAATTAGCAGAGCCAACCAGGTTCCTGTAACACCTCCTCCTGGCATACTTAGCACTGTCTATATAGTGTGTTCCTTATGCCTGCCATAGGTTTGTACTGAGCATCTACCGATCACCTACAAACAAGATCCTAGTGCTGAACACCACCCAGCTACACTAGGTCTTCTGCATAGTTCCTTGCAAACACCCGTATCATTTTTAAGTACTAAAACGTGGTAAACATTCACCATCATCTATGTTTCATCAGAATAAAAAGGGAACAAACTAATGGAAAGGATGACAAAACATATGAATTGTAACGAAGCCGATCTGCTACAAATTATTTTCCTCGGGGAGAGAGAGGCGCCTGGGGTTTCCTTCTAGGATAGCGATGGTAACTGTCAGTTACTTTGCTGCTACCCAACTTYTCCTTATTCCTCTAAAACCGAAACTCCTCCTCAACAACTCTGCCCGGTGCGCAGGGAACATCTGAAGCAGGCGAGGCTGGYGGAGAACTCCGTGACTGACATGAGAGGCTTGCAGCTGCCAGGCTGGCTGCAAGAAACGGGGCGGTATCCTTGAGGCAGACCCCTTCGCTTAGCGTTGACAAGAAAGGTAGGGATGACTATAGGTCTGCTACAAAACAGCACCGGGGAAGTTTCTGGCATGATCATTCAACTGCAGAAAAAAGTACCGGAGATAAAGCAGAGGGGTGAGCAAGCGGARGAACTCACGGGGGATTCAATTTAAACACCCTTCTCAGCCAGAAGAGCTTTCCGAAATGCTCGGTTTTCCCTTTTATCCCCTTTATCCCCCGCAGCCCGGGGAAGAGGCACCACCTGTTCCCAAACCGCGAGGGACGCGGGGCACTTGCCGGGAGCGCGGCAGGCTCCCCCGCAGCGGCTCCTCATCGCTCCTCTGCTCCAGTCAACTTCCACCGGGACCACCCCGGCGGCAGCAGGCGGCCGAAACCCCCGTCCGCCCCCGGGGCACACCCCGTCCCATACAGCTCCGGGCAGAAATGCTGAATCACGAAGCCGCCGGACCGGAGGCGGCGGTGCCGGGGGGGTTCCCCCTGACCCCCAYCCGGGGCTGGCCGCCTCCCTCCGCCCGCTGCCCGGCTCGCCCGGGCACGGGTGCGGGAGAGGGGCCRGGCGGCGGAGGGGGAGCCGCGCCGCCCGCCCCGCTGCGGCGCCGGTGGCGGGCACTTACTTGAAGGTGAGAACGCAGAGGGGCCGGTAGGACTTGTGGCTGGTGTTCTCGGCCATCCGCTTGCCCCAGAAGTCGTTGGCGAAGGCGGCGGCCACGGGGGCGGCCGCCCGCACGTCGGGGTTGTTCACGATGGCCCAAACGTCGTCGTGCACGAACTCGCCCCGCAGGGAGTTGCCGTAGCAGAGGGCGCACAGCCCCGCCAGCACCGCCGCCGCCGCCGCCGCCCCGCCGCGCCGCCCGCCCGCCGCTGGGGACGGGTAGGGGGGCGGCGCGGCTCGGTCCCGGCTGCGGGAGCCCAGCGCCGAGCCCGTCACCATGGCGCGGGTGCGGGGCGCCGCGCTGGCTGCCCCGGCTCCGCCGCCGCCGCGGCGCGGGGAGGCAGCGGCGCCCGCATGGTGCGGGGCGGGCAGCGGGACCGCCGCCGGCCACTCGCGCTCTGCCGAGGCGCAGCCTGCCCGGCTGCAAATAAACAGCGGCCGCCTCCCCGCGCCATCCCTCCTCCTCCTCTTCCTCCTCCTCCTCCTCCTTCCCCCCCCGCCCCGCACGCATGCTCCTTGCCGCGCTGTCACCCCGCCGCCACCTCAGCCCGTCGGCGGGGTGGGCTCTGCCCGGGGTGGCCCCCGCACAGCGGGGAGGGAGACGCGCGCGGCACGGCGCGGCACGGCAGCACCCACGCGAGGCCGTGCTGCCCGCGGGCGGGGTGTGCTGCGGGGGGCTGGGAGCGGAGCCCTGGTGCGGCGCGTCGCCCCTGTCACTCGCGGGGGACGGGTGCAAGGCTGCCCTGCCGCCTGGTGCCAGGGCCGCCTCCGTCCCCCCGCGGGCATCCCCCTCCACGGCCAGCGGCGCCAGGAGCAGCCTCCCCGCGGGCCATGCTCACCTGGGGACTGGGAACGTCCCAGCCGGCTCCACGGCATCCACGCTGCTCCACAGCTTCCACAGCATGCATGCTGATCCACTGTATCAGTGCTGCTCCACCGCATCCACACCACTCCACAGCATCAGTGCTGGTCCACGCACTGCTGGTCCATCCAGGCTGCAGCATCATCTCTGACAAACAGTCCCCCGCCGTGTCCTGCTGGCGGGGAAGGCATTTTGGTGCCGTGGAACTTGTTTTCTCTATTCTGGTCCACCACCTGTCCCTCTTCCAAAATCACCTCAGAGCTGCCTTCTCCAAAGCATTATTCTGATGACTGCAGCGTGTCCATCCCCCCCCATACGCGACCTTTCTTGTGTTAGTGACAACTCCCAATAAATTTCGCTTAAGGAAAGGCCATGTTCAGATCACCTACTCAACCACGTGTAAAAGGTATGTGGCCATGGCTTTTTCAGAAAACAGAAAAACAAAGACTCTATTAATGCTTTTTACCATTTAAATAAAACTCCTGCTTGTAACCAAACAAATAACACCACTTGGCAAAGAAGCTTATGAATGGACATACTGGACATACTTTGAATTTGTTCTTGAGAAAAGATACACTGACCGTGGTTCACCACCAGCCTGTGCAGTTCCAAGCTGCTCTGTGCGTGCATGCGGGGGGGGGGAGGAGAGCGGAAAGAGGAGCGGAAGCCGTGAAGAGTTCACGCAGACTGTCCGGACCAGGAAAGCTTTTTCCCCCAGCATATTTGGCACGTCGAGTGATCTGGTATTTTCCAAGTGCAACAGAACAGGCTTTTCAGATGCACTTTTGTCATAGCTAAAAATAACAGTTAACTCCAACTAGGACAGCATGTTTATATCCGGGACAGAAGGAAACTCCACCAGAAGCAGGGCCATCGCTCAAACTTTCCCTTTAAGTGGCTGATGATATTTTGGCAGTCGGCCCCCCAGAGCTTTTCCCAGCATGAGAGGCTGTTCGTTGTGTTGTGTTGGTATGCTTTTCCACCAAAGTTTTGAAGCTCAGGCACATAAAGGTAGATTGCAACACCTGTGCCTGGGCACAGAAAGAGAAACAGCCTGGTATTTAGAGGCACTGAAGTACTGAAGCCTGTGAGTGCCCAGCAGCTCTGGAAACAAAGTCACTATTGCAGACGTGCCTAAAAAGTGGAATTGGGACTTTCTGTTGACATACMTAAATTAAAATAGTGACAGTTGCTTGAAGGGGGGATGAGGGGAAGGATGGACTATAATGTTGATGAAAGCAAAAACAACATGTAAGATTTAAAGGTTGAAATTGCCTTACAGTAGACTCCAGGTAATATTTGAAATCCTAAATTACTCTACCAAACAAAATCTGCAATCCTCTGTAGTTCTGAAATGGGCAGCTGAGGGTCTAACTATTCACTGGGGCAGATGTACCGCACATGGGTGAGCTAGGCAGCCTAAAGGGGKGTCAGCAGCACTGCTGATGTGACCCCAACAAACCCACCACACGGAGCAGCCCAGCTGGGCCTTGACAGGCTATCCCTCCCAACAAGACCCCCATACCTCATGCCCAGCGTGGACCAGGGTCCACACAGCTTTTCTCACTGATACCTTTCGGTCTTCTGTCCTTCTCCTTCAYCATAGTTTGGGTGCAGCCCACCAATCGCCCACTCCTGCCACGAAACAGGGCCCAGGGCTGCCATCAGGCAACCCAATGTTGGGCCAGGGGACAGGTCTCTCCATTCATTATCCAGGACTGTGGTACATGTCCCTGCTGTGTCACAAGTCCCACTGTCCACCCTTTGAGCTTAAGTAGTTCACCACATAAAGCTCACAGAAAATGCAGAATTCTAAACTGGTAAATTATGAAGAGGTGATAAAATACCATTTTCTAATCAAGGGATTTGCTGTCAATATCTTATGACAGTAACATACACAGCCATATAACATTGCATCGTAGAACAGATGTACTCTACGGAATAAATAACATTGCTTCCTATACAGATCTATGATTTCCCATTCGCTTTCATAACCCGCCATGCTTGACAACACCAAAAAGCATGGAAAGAGATGGCAGTCCTGACCCATWCAGGACTCCTTCTGCCCTCACTCTCCTTAGGAGAGCACCAACACTGGCCATTGGCTTTCATCTGGCATGGAAACCTAGAGTTTGCAAGGGAGAAAAACCCTATTTATTTTCTTATCTGTTTTCTTGYGCACTTATGGAAATGTTGTGCACAAAGTGTAGTTAACACTGATTTATCAAGTTTCTTTTATGAGAAGAAAATCTATTCTCACTTCTCCAAGATASACCAGATCTTTCCTTTCTTCCCTCAAGCAAACATCTGAAAGAGACAAAGCAATGCTCCAGCCAGCCATGGAGGAAGACCTCCTGTTCTTCACACCAAGGCCTGCTGGAAGACAGGCACATAGTCTTCTCCTTTCGATCCACAAAGGGAAACATTACCTCGTCACGCAGCAGTCACCACCGCAGACTGAATTCAAGATGTTGTGTATTGCTAGAAGTCCTGACCATCTATAAAGAAACTAACAGCAAAAAGTCAGAATTCAGGGAGCGGGAGGACACACATTGAACACCGCTGTATTTTGGGTCTTAAGTCTGTACCTATATATGCAGGTATATTCATAGAGGGAGAGGAAAGAGAGAGAGAAAGAAGAGAATCCAGTGACGGGATGGTTTGCTCCAAAGCTGCTTTGAYACTTCCAAAAATATCTGGTCTAATAAGAAGTATTTCCTCCTCCTGCAAGCCTTGATTCTCTCTCTACCTAAAGTAGCCATGACATCGCTTCTGAAATGTAAAGCCAAACTGCTTCTCAGAAAAGCCTAGCTGAGTTCTGGAATCATGTGTGCAGTTGAAGCACTCCAGCTATTTGACTGCCTGCTTGTATTTGAATAACAAGTTTCGTGCCAGCTATATAAAAAGATTGTTAACAAATGGCTGTTAAAACTAGAGACCTTGAAACTAATTATGTGCAATGCTCAAAAAGAAAGTTGCTCTGCTAATTGAGGAGAGCTCGTTACTTCTGAAGTAGGAAAGTTTAGCCTCCACTTGGAGTAAAACATACAGCAGGGTATACAAGGCAGTAGACACATTTTAACTGTTACRCTTCAAAGGGTTGAGCATTGATTGATCTATTATTATCTGAAGATGGCAGCTGCTCAAAGGCRGAGAGAAACTGCAAAAGTTTTGAGTTTCAAGCTTAAACGTGGAGTTCTGGAGAGTTTAGCTTTGCGTTGATTGATTAAAGTATAAGAATGCGGTAAATACAATTTAAAAGTTAAATTACCATATGGTCATTGCTAGAGGTAAATTTCAAAAGTAGCCCATGTAAATAGTTACTTGCTGTCTGAACAAATAATTTTACATTTAAACTAAGTCATTTGGTAACTGGTACAATTGATTCCTGCTTGTAGTCAGTTACTGAATGGTTTTGCAATTTATTTCAGTAGCCCCAGGATGAATCTCTGTATCTGCCATGCATATAATCTTTGGTTGATACAGATTATGTTCATACGGTTGAAAGCAAAAAAAAAAAAAAAATTAAAGAATGAGCCAGCCACCAGGTTCTGCCAGTTATTAAAGGACATTGCCATCTTAAATGAAGGACTGTTGCAAAAACTGGAACCAAGTTTGGCATCTTTAATCCAGGGTGCCATCTGTGCTGGAAGAGCTTTGGAGAGACAGAGAGCAATGCATGCGGTCCAGAGCCCCTCCAAGGAGTTCAGTGCAGGCATCGTTCTGTTTAGTCATGTAGGATTTGAGCTTTGGAGTTACCGGCAGCACTGCAACGGTGCAGTGAAAGACTGGACTGGGCTGGAAAAATCCTAATTATGATCCTTTTTGCTTGTTAGCAAATTGCTTTTAGGTCTATGCAGGCTGTAGAAAGTTTCTCTTTGGTGAATTCTTCCCAAAGCCCMGTGAAAGTTCCTTTGGTTTTGCTTTCACTTTCAGCTGTGGCCAAGAGCCAGAAGTACTACAAGCAGGAGAGAAAAACTTCTTGCCCTGGTCCTGTGATCCTTAGGAAACAAAGCAATCCAGTATCCTCAGGAGGACCTCTCCTTTTCAATAGGGAGGTAGTATTTCAAGTTCAATCCACAACCCCCTGTGGCAGTCACAGAATGTGCTAAATATTAGCCCTGAAAATTCAAACCCTTCAGTTTTTACAAAGCTGTATCAACAAGAAGATATCACATGGTAAGCACGGCTTGGTGGATCCCCATGGATGCACATTTCCCATCCCTGACACAGATGGCAAGTAACACAGAATCCTCCATGACCCATTTTTAGATCCATTTGTCACCTGTTTCATATGCTTGTGTAAAATGAAAGATTTCAAGCTGAGAAAAAGCTTGCCATAGTTGTTACTGGATTAGAGGGAATCTTTTTTTCAGCTCATGCAACAAATGCATTTTCTGCCCTTGAAGAGACCCATGCTAAGCCTTAGTCTATGGACAGGATTGTACAGGGTCTTTGAACCCCCGCAGTGGATGGAACATCCACGATTTGACAGGGTAGAGGCATCCAGCAAACAGTATGGAGTGACTTGGSTTTGGTAGTCGCAGTTTAAAGGTCAGGGACAATACAAAGGTGGGACAAGTCCCAGTAACGAGCATAATGGGATTCTTCACCTACAGAGCGGAGGCAGACTATGGCATAGGCTGCTGAAGTCGCCCACTCCAGCGGACTCACTCATCAGCTGAGGACATTAGTACTTTCCATTTTTCTGTGCTTGATTTGGGTGTTTGGAACCCCATGATGGAATGGGGAGTGGTGGAGAGAAAGTATTTTTCTTTCCTTATTGAGCATGGATCTGCACTTTTCCTTCTCTAGAAGCACTGCAGAACTTTCCAGAAGCGAAAGAGAGTTCTCAGTCTTGCCCTTGCCTGAAAGATCTTTTTTATGGCATCGGAGCAAGGGAAAAGTGCAGCCTATAGGGCTTGAGTCATGTGTTATCGCTTGTAACATTCATCTATTTAATGCTGATTAAGTACAAGACAGTTTAAGTTGAATTTTTATGTACTTCACGGAAATCAGCTAATGGCTCAGAACCACAAAAATCAAAAAGGGAAAACCCAACTCAAGATAGTCCCATTTCTGGGTGAGCGAATGAGCRACTCTTAGATGACCCAACATTTTTCTCACTTACAGTGCATAGCCCCAGGCTGCATTTTTGCTCTGCCTGGAGCCTTGTTTCTGAGTACAAGCAGGTCAGAATGGGTGTGAGGCTGTTTAAAGTGGGGATCTTGCTAGAGAGACACTATTTTAAAAGCATAACTTTCCTGAGAAATGGACATTAGTAACTCWGACACCATATGCTTCCTACGAGGCTGTGCAAGGACACGTGTAAAATGCCATGTGTCTGTAAAGTTGGATGCTGAGATGCTGAGGGCACCGGAGTCAAATGCAGCATGAGAAACAGATTTTGGCACAGCACTCTGATCAATATTTAGTGGTTGAGATTCATATTGCTCCTGCAGGGAGGCASTGGATTTGGAAGAAGAATCTGATGTTGGCGAGACAGAGGAGGCATTTTCAGCTTGGACTGATCTGAATCAGTTTAATTTGACCCTATAGTCAGCCTTCAGAGTTGTCTGTACATTCCTCAATGTAATTGTCTCTTGGAAGTTTATATGTCAAAATAAGAAGAGAGATTAAAGACCCGAAGTCTGTTCCTTATTCAGATTCAATTGGTTTTGTTTTCTGGGCATCCTTGAGCTGGAATTCAGTAGCAGTTCTCTCCAAAAAGTAACTGATTTATGTATAAGATCTTCTGGCATCCCTAGTTTCGATTGAATTGCAGTCACTGCAAATGGTCTGATAAAATCAGACAGTCGGATAAAATCAGGAAATCTCTACATTTATTCTCTGATTACCGAGCAAGCTCAATTTCATCATGGTGAAGCAGAAGCCAGTGGTTACAATTACTTTTCTTTCCTTTCATCTATTTTTTAATATTTGGGTTTAAGATGGAAAAATTACAACTGAATAAATCTGTACCAAGTCCAGTCAAGACTGTTCTCTATATAATAATATTATTCATATCTCTATGATTAGCAACAGCTGGAATAAATTTTAGCAAAAATATTAAAATCTATATTGTAGAATAAGCCACATGGAGTCATTGTAATTTGAGGAGGGTGAAAGTTTCCATAAAAGCTACCGAGAAAGGAATACGATGTATTTTTTTTCAGGTGACTTCTTTGGATTTTATTTTTGCAAGCAGATACAGTTTTATCTTACAGTGCTTAACTTCCCAGTGTTTATGTTGAACAAACACTCCAGATAAAACAACACATCAATCAGCCACTCTGGGCACTGCTACTTCTCACAAGTCCTCTTACACCAAGTTGTACTGAGGAGCTCTAGCTGTATTAAAGCAAAAATAAATTTTCAAGCGCAATTGCAACCGCCCAAGCCAACACCAGTGCTACGCTAGCTGGAAAGCTATCACACAGGTCTGCTTTTCCCCTGCAAACATCACCATGTGCCGGCTGCTGTTTTCCCAAAGTGTTCGAGAAATTCACAGACAGCTAATAAACCAGTTAAAAATCAAAGCAATAAAACCCTGCACAGTTTCTGAAAGGAAACAATTTGAAAGCTCAATTGAGAAGGGCAGTGTCAGGAGGAAGCGAGATGGAGAAGGAGGCAGCTGGGAATGACTGGAGTAGCTTTTCAGTGCTCTCTTTTCCCTCTCCATTGTTTCCATAGACCGTCCACCTAAGTGACCCTCAAACTGGTGGTAGGATAAATTGGACCCTCCCCAGTGATCCTTGCTCTTCAGCACTCATCTGCACTCCTGTAAGTCTGTTGTGGACAGGTGAAATACGTTGCAATACTTGAGGAATTTTTAACAAAAATATTAAAACCATTCTGAATGAAAGTGATTATCTAGGTGTGGAAGCAYCAGAAGGACCAGTAGAAGAAGTGTGGTGAGAATGGTAGGTGCAGATGGCACCTGGGTCATCAAGATGCCAGCACGTCTATGTGCAGCTCACCAGGACCTCCCTAAACTGAAGACAGACTACACAGAGAGTAAAATAGAGGACAGACTATAAACCAAAGCCCTAAAGAAGTGATGCAAGGAAGAAAAGAACAGGCTTAGAGCCATCAAACACCCAGATAAGGAGAGAAAAATAAATCCTAATCCAGCGACGGAACAGGATGAAGAACACATGAGGTATGAGAGCATGTGCAAATCCTGTTTTGTTTTGGGTAAAATCACCTTTCTCTCCTATATTAGCTCACATTGAGCTTTGTTACATTGTTACTGCAGTGTTGCAAAATTAGTTTTGGGGCTATAAAGCTGGCAATGTTAGAGTTATGAGCCATATGTGCTAACAACACTTACACACCTTTTATCCACGTGAATGCAAATTCTTGGTTTGCCTGAAATGCTCTGGGGAGACATATGTGTGATTTTTCTCAGTTCTCCCCAAGACGAGTGCACACGTATGAGCTCAGGACTTTCATCTTCTCGTGCTAACGGGGACCACAGGAGTCCCTCCTTTCAAAGTCTCTCTCCAAGGAGATGAGTCTCTTGCTTTCTTGTGCCCACTCACACTCCCTTCATGTGTTTCAGCTGACTTCTCCTGCCTGATTCCACTCCAGCTTTCTTCTCAGTCAGTAGGAACTTGTAACCTTTGAATTTCTATTGTTAAACAATTTCAAAAACAAATTACTGAGCTTTGCCTAGTTTGGAGCTTACAAAATTTCCCATGGCTTCAGCCCAAAGCCAAGAGTCATCTGCAGTTCAGCTGAAGCACTCCTAGGATCCCTGCAATAGGAGTCTGGAAGCTTTCTGGACAGCATTTGGAGCCCGGAAGGTGTAGAAATAAAAACAAGCCACAGTTTGAGAGCAAATCTAGCATGCTTGCTGTTACTAAGCCTGCTCAGCAACACCTCTCTGTAGGGTTTTCCATCACCTCTAGCAGACCAGTACCAGCACATTACACCTGCCCTTTGCTTCCATCCCTGGGACATCACATCAAATTCAGGGGCCTGGCTCAAGGTTCATCTGACCTCACTGCCACATCCTAGGTCCTTCTTAGTTTYTCCTGCGGGCTGTCTAGAGGCTTTCAGAGATGCTCCATGGCCCAGCATATCTTAACTATTACCRAGTTCATGCCACAGCTCTGTTCCTCAGGCACAAGGCAACCTTTTCTTCTGCAGATTAGAGGTCACGTACACTGAGACAGAGCTTCCCTGGAAGCTGCTTCAAGAATAATGAGTGATTCTCTGCAAGACCTGAGGATTTTTGTGACCCTCATCATCGTCTTCTCAGTGCAAAAAGGCCAACACTCTCCAGTATAAACAAAAAGGATAATAATAGCAAACAAACCACTCTATCAAAGCACAATATGCCTCTGTACTCTTAACCCATCCTTGGGAAAAGATGGAGAGAAAAATATTAATTACCTGAGAGTCAACATCATTTTTATCACTACTGCTTAAACAGACCTGTTGATAAAAAGGGTAAAAACATAAGAAGCTTGCTCTGAGTAGTTTTATAAGGGAAAGGACTGGAGAGCAGCCTGAAGGAAAACTCAAGCACAGCCTAACTTCAAAGACGTGCTGCAGAGATCCAYACTTTGTAATTTGGGCTTATTTCTAGTTATCTCTGTATTTACATAGATTGACAATTGTGAAGAAGAGAAAAATCATAAAGATGGGGTTAGTCTTTTTTGGCATGAGGCTGGCATCTGCCGAGGGAAATTAATCCATGCTAAACTGCAGTAAGCTGAGCTGCTGAGTTTGTATTCGTGTCACTGAGACMGCTTATACTCACTGCTGGTCTATAAACTCTTATTAGTCAGACTTGACAGTGGATGACAACTTGATGAAAAGAATAACCTCTGGATCATGATCCATTCAATAACGGTTTATAAAAATGATATTAAATGAGCCATTTTTCCTAAGACCACATACCAAAATATTTTGGGGAGATGAATAAAGCGATAGTGGGGGATTTTTTTTTTTTTTTTTTTGAGAAGGGGATTATAAGATCCCAGGGCACTTTGTCACTGAAATAACCACATCTGTCAGCTAAATTGGCAGAGCTATTATATTTAGTTTCTACAAAGAGTTCCTCAGATGCCGAGGTCTTGGATACCTCCCAAAAGATTTGCTCTCTGGATGGTTGAAGCAAAATAAAATTAGGGGGGAAAAGCAGTTCACAGCCACAGCTAGCATTTTCATTTTTTCTCAATATCACATGGTCCGAAATGTTGATGAGAAAAGACGGGCTCATGAGAGGTGACTTGACAGGAATTACATTTTAATTTCCTTCGTAAAATTTTGCAAGCTTTTCTCTCTCTCCAGTGGCCACCTTGCTGTTGTTGCCTTTTGGGGCCATATGAACCTCCCTATGAAGAAAAAATATCCCAAGGCATTTCCTTTTTTCTTTTGCAAGACGCAGTCAGAGAATCCCATTAAATTTTTTAATTTGTTTAACTGGCTTCTAACTTTGCAGACTCCTGTCATGCCATAAAACTGACTGATGAATGACAGGGCCCTGCTAGGTTTGGCTGGGGTGTAATGTGAGCTCCCAGGGCTGGAAACAATAAAACACAATTTTCTGAGAAATGGGGTTTTGCAAGGGACGTGCTAGCCCTGACTTCACCACACCCTTTCATTTTGTTAGCTCCAGTTCAGCAAGTTACAGCTGGATTTTGCTACATTTTCTATCCTTATGAGCCCTCTGTTCTCAAAGGTAGGAGAGGATTCTCCGGGTAGCTGAAGGTCATTTAGGTAGAGGGTTGATGAGTGCCGTGCTGGGCACTTGCTCTGCATGTATGGGAGCCAGTCTATGGGCCGTGTAACGACACGGCCAAGGCTCCTACAGAGCTGTTTGGAAGAGAGAAGAATTTCAGATGAATCAAAAGGCAGCCTCTCCCCTCCCACACTGACCTTCTTTGGAGCTGCCCTACGCTGAAAATCCTCTCTATCTTTACATCTATCTATACATTTTTCAGAGGGCTGTGGGTTGAAAAGAGCAAAGAACATTAGAGTTCAGCTCTCAGCTATCATTGTCGCACACTGGTTTTGGAAACTAAGTGACGAGATGTTAATGCCACGTTTGAGCTCACTGTCATTAACATAGTCGGGCTGTCCTGGAAGAGAAGCTTCCTCAAAACTCAGAATACTGCTTCTTTAGCTTTCTAGGTAAAACTGGTCAGATCTGACTCCCTCCTGCAGAATATCCTCCTCAACGTCCAGGCAGATACAACGATAAACATTTTCACCTTGTCAGGCTGCCTGCAAGTAGTCTAATCAGATCGGGAACATTTTAATTCATAATGACTCGGTCTGTCCGGCTGAGACTATCACTGAGCAACTGCAATAGAGATCCTCCAACTGTTCACACCATCCTGCCAGCTGTGCCGTCAGCTGCACAGGCAGGGGAACAAGGCAAAGAAATGGTGGAAGAAAGCAAGCCTTAGCTTCATCACTGAACAAATCTGAAACAACAGAGGTATAGGAAGGCTAAGAAGTGCACCCAAAGCTACAAAGGAGCTTGGCAGAAAAGACAGGCAGGAGCTGAAAACACATCTCCTGGTTGGGAGGCCATCTTCTCCCCCTGAGGGCACACAAGGATGGGGAAGGGAAAGACCTGCATACAGCACAAAGGCTCCCTGCTCCGCGTTTCACTGGCTCTTGCGTTCTGGTTCACGCTGGGATGAGGAGGCGGGAGCAAGGGAAGTGGGCATCAGCGTGCCGGTGCCTCTGGTAAGAGCTTCAGTAGTAGCTGTTGTTACAGGTCTCAATAGAGCCAGCTTTTCTCTGCCCTGGCCAAGCACTGCTACAGTGCACAGGAGAGGTGGGAACAAGGCTTTCGCCGACCTTTTTGAAGTTGTCGTATGGACTTTTTCAGTCTTTGCACTTCGGGATTTTGAGATAGGAGTGGGACAGGACTTTTCATAGGAGGGAAAATACCATGCCCTCCCACTGCTGACCTCAGGACACGGTTATCTGTAAATCAACCCTAGAGCAAAATCCCTAATGGGGAATATGATAGGCTGTCACATCACTATAGCATCTTGCAGCAGCCGGTGCTTGTGTCTGAGAAGCAGGAACGCATATGCCCTTACAGTGACAGCATAGGAGATTTTGTTTTGGTTTTGAATAAATGATTGATAGGGCAAAGGCAACTGGGGGGAACAGGTCAAACACAGCTAATGAAAAAAGTAGACCCAGTCGTCATCCTGTTATATCGCTTGCTAATAGAGTAGTGTTTAGCAATAGCTTGTGTGTTGTAAGGCTTAAGGTTATCAGCAGAGTGACTGCAGGGAGCTAGTTAGAATTCATCCTGCATCTGTGACTGTAATCCGGCAATTTAGACAAAAACATGTACTCTGTATAGGTGCATGACATAGACTATTACTATTATTAATACAGTAATAGTCATAATAAATCACATATTGAGTGTGTTTGTTATTCCGAGGAAAACTTAATTATAATTTCCAAGCTGGCAGCATTTGATTTACTTTTTGCTATCTCTGAAATTGTATAATTAGTTCCCAAGTTACGACTCCTGTGAAATCTCTGCCTTGCTGGGGGTAGGAAATGTGGAGTTACAGCTGCAGCCATCGCTCTGGCAAAGATAGCTTTCCCTTGAGAATATTAGTTTTTAACATAAAAATGAAAAACGAGCAAAATTCCCCTAGAAAAGGGGGAATGCTTGGAAGGTGCCTCTCAGGGAGCCTGCCCTTGCATTGCTGAGATGTCTTTGGTAAAAGGAGCTCTCTAGTGTCCAGTTGTAATACTGCAGTTCAGGAAGAAGAAGCTACGAGCACACAACCTAACCAAATAGATGTGCAAAGCAAATGGAAGGCCTAGGTCTCTTCTTTTAGSTGCTTGGTGCTAATGCGTAATATGCAAAGTGCTACTTAAGCATCACAATCACCCAAACCAATACTGTACTCAAAAGTTTTAAGGCATGGCGCAGACATCTTGTTCATTCCCACCTATCTTTGTCCATCTGTTTTTTAAAGGAACTTCTGCTGTGCTGATGAAGTGGCTCCTGCTTGGTCCGTGGGGGAAGGATGTGTGTGTCTGTCTGCCAACATCCAGGCCGTGAAAAAAAGGTTTAAAATTTTACTGTGCTCCTCTCCAGAGACAGCAAATTGCCCGCTGTTTGGGGATCTAAGGTCGTGTGCACATATTGGTTTGAGGTAGCATATTTGGTACAAGTGAATGCCTAATTGCAGCTGCTGCCTTTTAATGCATGCACCTGATTAGTTAAAATTGTCTCCTGATCAGGTAAAATTGTCTCGTGCCAGACAAAACAAGCCTTGGTCACTAATCTTAGAAAGCAAATCACAAAAAAGATGTGTGGCTAGTAGTGTACACAGGCAGATAGCCTTTCTGTCTTTCTRAAGTAAAGACCTTAACACTTTAATTAGCAGTTGTTATGCAGGTTTGAGTGCATGCTAGAATAATAATAGATTACCTTTACACTGCTTTTAATACTTACATTTTGTTTTTTCAACAGGTTAGTGATGAGCTCACTAATGTTGATAAAAATGAATTTAAAAGTCTACTTGGTTATCACTGGATGTCACAGATGGAGAATAATGACTTGACAAATTGGCAAACTGAGATTATCTGCAAATATTATGAGAGRCACTGGAAGCTCTTATAAAATACACTATCATTTCTAATAGCATTTTGCTATTATGGTACCTCCCTTGTGGATACTGCGGTTTAATATTGGAAGTATGAAAAAACAATGCCGTAGTTGAAGCTTTGCCACTGAAAAGCACCATCTTGTGTTTCCTATGCTCTGCTTCCCACAGCAAGGCTTATTCTAGAGTAGAAAATAAATTATGGTGTAATAATTAACTAAATGTGTTTCAAAGGCAAGAAATCCCGCACAGGGCTAAGTTGCTCACCTTTAATCACTGCAAACAAAATGACGGTGGATTTCCTGCAAGTTACTGCGAGCCAGAGGTTTAAACCTTTTGCCTTTAGATGTGTTCGCAGCAGTTTTTTCTTCTCCCGTTCTTGACCTTCATTTCCTGAGCTCAGCTTACAGAGAAGCCGTAGTTTTAGTAGCTGAAAAACAATTTCAAGAATATAAGCCACAAACAACAAAGAATCCTGCCAGATTCAGGTCAGTCATGACAAAAATAGTTTTTCCTTCACTTAGTATTTCAGCTCAGAATTAAGGTGATCACTCTTGATAAACACAAAACCTATCAGTACATTATTATGTCTAAGCACCCTGTGGAATACCTAAGATACAGCAGCCCATTTTCCCTTTATTTTTGCAAACCTGCAGGCACCTGTTGATATTTTCAGACCAGAAAACTAAAGCAAAGTGTTTCTTGCCTCCTCAGAAATCTCATTGTAAAAAAGTCCTCTGATGCTTATTCTCAAAAACATGGGTCCCTTTTTCATTGAGATTTAGGTTAGAAGGGACTGTTAAGACCTTCTTGTCTGAACTCCTGCATAATCCAGGGTGGAGAATTTCAGCAAAGTCCATGACTAATTTCAGTTTTATTTGCAGTCTTGGGTCCTTGTAACCCACAGAGCCCTCACTCCCCCCAGCTGATGTCAATGGAAAGGTTGCTGTTGAATTCAAGTGAACTGGAGCAGAGCCTTAGAGAAGAGAGCAGTTCCTGCAGTCCCACAGCCATTTGCCAGGTAGAACCTGGTATTTTACACCATATCATCTTTGAAAATGATAAACCAGAAGATGTGTAAACTGTGTTTTAACAAGAAGAGTAAAATCCATAATTCAGGACAGCACAGAAAGCACCTGGTTTCATGCTTCATTTCTGTTTTTAAACATGGAAGAGGCTCAGAAAAGCATCTGCTGAGCTTCTGAATGAGTTTGGATCAGCTGTGAGCACCTGTTTGCCAAAAGCGAGTCCAGCTCAGATATGAAATCAGGCAAATCTCAGTGACGCTGGGTCAGTTTCATATTTACATCCCAAACTGACAGCAAGTCTGCGTTGGTGGCAAATGCTTCTGACAAAAAAAAAGCAGAAGCTTTGCATGTCCTTCGCAACATGAGATTCCTGAATATCAGACAGTTGCAAAAAGGATGTGCCTAACTATTTGGGGTTTCATTCTGTTTTTCTTTCTCTGCATTTATGGATGCAGATTTATGGGAATCTCCATTAGATGAAGATTTGCAAGTGGAGAAGAATATTGTTGTTCCATGAATGGTTTCAATCCAGTAAGGTAAATATGTAGTTAATGTAAAACTTAAGACTCTGGGGTACCCACAGCATCTACCTGAGATCACTGAGTCACAGCCTGAGGGCCACCGCAAATTCAGTGGAAATGCCAGAAAGCAAATCAGAATTTTTGGAGTGCCACTGAATGTATAGAAGAAATGTCTTAATTTGGTTGGGGTGAAGGACTCCCTGAAAAAAAAATTACTTTTAGTACAGAAATAACAAAAAGCGTCCATCTTGCTCTCGGCTCAGCTGTGAGATTTTACTCTCCTCGGTGGGGTGCAATATTTACTTCTGTGGTGGCTATCTGATGAAGAAACAGACATGGTAAGTCTGGAATCATTTCTGATCTGCCACAGCCAGCATGGAACAGCCAGACCTGGCAAAAGCCAAGTTATCTGTCATTCCCCAGGGACTAATAAGTAGACACCCACCTGTAGCACCTGCCACCACCAACACGGACACCGCCAGAGTCTAGGCAGCATCGCAGGTCTCAAATCTGAAGGGAACCACTGCAAGCATCAGCCCAAGGCACACTAACAAAAGGACGGGTAGGAAATAGCCATTGCTGCTGTTCCTTCCTGCCAGCATTACCATCACGAGAAACAAGAGACTTGGGGACATGCGGTGACACTGCTAAATGCAACACCACAAGTATCTCTTTCAGAAATTCACAAGTCATACAGGGTGCATCTGTGCTGTCACAGGCACAGAGATGGCGCAACACCTCCAAGGATGCTGGCACAGCCTCKGTATCAGCTCTAGAAAATCAGCAGAGTCGTGCTGCCCCTGAACTCACCATCCCATCTCACCAGGGCTACTCGGTGGAAGCACATAGTGCGTGGGTGAAACTACAGCTTCGGAGCTGGTTTGGTCTCTGCTGTCAGCCCTGCTGCTGAGACAGAGTTGTCTGGCGGAGCCTCGCAAGGTCTCTCCGCCCAACACTTCCCATGGCTTCTCTTCCCAGGGTGGCAAATGTTTGCAGATCCGTAACATCTGCCTTTGCCCTAAGTAACAGCRATACTTTTGAAACAGCATTTAAGCTCCTTTAAGACTCTCATCCCAACACGTCATTATGCTAAGTGTGTCCCCCGCCATGCACATAACACATAAACAACATTAGCAAATCCTAAAACAAGTGAAGATGCTTTATAATATATACTAACCAGGAAGCCACTTCGTAGAGCAAGAAAAATGTGGACTGGTCTGTTCAGGMCAGTACTTCGGGAAAGCAGTGCATAGGTTAAAAAACGTCATTTCTAGTTAAAAACTAAATAATAATAAAAAACCACAATCCAACTAGCTGGTTGAAAAGTTCTCAAAAGAACTTCGGCTTTCCCTTGTCAATGAGCTAGACACAACAGCACACTCTTTATATAGCTGCTGCCCATCACCTTGCAAGCTTGCTTAGATATTCCTGTGCTCTCGTTTAGAATTTCTAGGATTAGCGTGGGCGTCACGTCTGAATCCTTGGTGTTCCTGGCAGCACTGCGGTGGCAGGGTAGATTTCCTACTGTAGGATGGTGGGAGATGCCAAAAGGCAAAGGATCTGGCCTTTTTGCCAGTGTTGGTGTTGACAGTGAGTCACCCAGCTGYCTCTGCTGAAAATCAGTCTCTCTCTCTCCAGCCCTGATGAATATTGATGAACTTCACAGCATCAAAAGAAGCAAAGGCAGGACAGCTGTTTAAGGGGACAAATACTTCAGTTCTGGATTGGAAAAAAAAGAGACAGACAGGGGAGTGGTTGTGATAAGCCAGACAGTCTTCTCCTCGTTTGTCAAAACGTGATTTACAGACACTCTTCCATTCACCCTGTGGCTGCCAGTTTCCACATCCTGTGTCCACAAATCTCTCTCGCTAATTGGATAGGCAATATGTGGGCTGCTGCCTCTATAAAAAGCTACTCTGAACTGGGACGCTTCCCAGCTCATTTTAATAAATCATGACTGTAATTAAATTCTTTTGCTGCATATTTCTGCAATAAAATCTGTATCATTTGCTTATTAGCCTTCTTTACTGTCCAGCTATAATTTTGTCTTGCTTCTGAAGCTGCCTTTCCTGTCTGGTCATTTGAAGAATGCCATTTGCTTTGAATCCCTAATCTAATTCAGCTGCTTTCTCCTCRTTCTGTCCATCCCAATAGCCCCACTCGTGCCTCCAGCCACTGTCCATGCCATCAGTGACCATTTCAACTCACCCTCGATAATTCTGCTCAATAAAGCTGCCCCATGGCCTCAAGCACCACTTCCACCAGCATGTGCATCTGAGGCTACCCCTTCCCAGTGGCCAGCTGCCCTGCCGAAAGCACTTGTTCACATAACAAAACCCCTTCTTTGATGACATTTGTTCCTCTTTTCTTCTTTTGGGGCAGTCTCTGTGCTCCCTTATGGACTTTCACAGGGTTTAACACACTGCAAGGGTTACTGCAAAGCAGAGCAACCATCTGCACCCAAGCAAAAGACTCTGCCCCAGAGCTTTGCCTGACTCTCTACAAGAAAGTGCAACCTGGAACTGCATTGCCCTCAGGGCTGTCAGACCCTGAAGGCCTCCAGGTCTTGTAGTGAGGGGACGTGGAGCCCCTGAAACTCTTGTGTTGGTTGCTGTGAGGGAGAAGTCAAGAGGTTAGGTTTGTCAAAGTTCCTCTTAGCTGCAATTTCTCTTGTACGTGGGCAGAAGGTGGGGAGGAAGCCCTGAGCTGGATGTTCATGCTCCTTTTGGGTTTGGGGAAGGGACAAGGCTTGGAAGAGCCTTATCAGCTAGGCTGGCAGCTGGGGTACCAGCTAGCTAGCTGCAAGCTAAAGCCAATGCAGGCTAGAGCAAATGCAGCCATCTCAATAAAGGGCCAGTAACATCAGTCACAATGGGCAGGCACTGCTTTGAGTAAGAAAYATTTTTCGTTATTCATTTTGCTAACTTATCTGGTCAGAGGCAAAAAATCCATGCATTTGGAAATTTTTCCAAATTTCTTCATGGGAGCCTCAGATGGCCAAGGGTTCCCGCTGGGTTACGCCTGCCAGGACGCACCACGCTAGCTGCACCTCACGCCAGCTAAGCAAGGGGCAGGGTGCYGGTGAACGAAGGGAGGTTTGTTCAGGCCCAGACTCTATCCTGTGCTGGAGACGGTGGCACGAGCACCGGAGTCACAGCTCTCAGTGACATCGCGGTGATAGTCCCCAGCCAGAGCTCTCAGCCTGCTGCAGCTCGTAGCTACAAATTTGAAGATCTGGACAGAAATTAATTTTCTTTTGTTTTTTTTTAACCACCAAAGTCAGAATTTCCCATGGAGAGAAAAATGTTTTCTAACCAGTTCTGGCAGCAAAGACCTTGAGGCATCTGGGCAAACTGAAGCATAGACATTTTAAGCAATTTTCCTACTGGCCATGGTGAAGGCTGTGGGTGCAGTTGGGAGAAGAACCCAGGAGCCCCAAACCTCAGCTTTAAATCTCACTCAGTCATCACAAAACTTCTCCTGGTTTTCATTTTCCTAAAGGTCCTGTCAATCCTAGTGTCCAGAGGTAATAGGACTGATCTTAGGAGCCATGTTTTGGAAAAAATCGCAAAAAAATAAATTACAAAGGAGAAATAAATGAACTGAGAAGCTGGATGGGATGTGGGTCAGATAAAGCAGTGTAAACATCCAGTCTTTTCCTTGCTTTGAAACAACCAGTGTTTCAAAGACATGGATGCGTGAAGCAGCATCTTCTTCAGAAAATTTACCAACTTTTATTTTTTTAAACAGAGTAATTTTTAAAAGGCAGAGTCCTTTGTCTTTCACCGCCTCAAAAGCATAATGTAAAAAGTTTTAATGTGTAAAGTTATAATGTAGAGTTGGTTTTATACTGACACTTAGTCAGTTTCAGATTCAAAATAGATCAAAATATGCCTCTTTTTTGCATAACTCCAAGCTCAGCTTCAAACACATAAGTGGGAAAATTAACATTAAAATGAACCCTTAAACTGCAATTACTTGGAAGATGCAGAGCATGAAGCATTCAAATGGCTCTTACTCAGTGACCCAGTTAAAATATACAGATAGTACTGTGATTTGGTTGCAAGCATTTCAGAGACACGAGGATGTGGAGGGTCTACCCTGCTCCCAGCTTAACTCTACTGTTTGTACTCTAATGCAGTCCAAAGAAACAAATGGATGTCCAGAACACTTTTCCCTCGAATGCATTTCCATTAGATTGTGATCTTCCTCAGGTGTTGCAARGGAACAGGAAAATACTTGAGATTGCAGATGAGCTTTACAGAGATGTGTCAAGGTATCGCATGATAATTGGTAATATGACATAGGTATCATTTACACCAGCGTTGAAAATGCAACTGCTGTGCCACGTTATTATGAAGTCAAAATGTATTATACCAGGTAAAAGAGAAATAAAATCTTGGTATTTTCTATTACATAAAAATGGCTTTGTTGAAAGAGACATTGGTGAAAATATCATCTACATTCTAAGAGGAGAGAAAATTAATTCCTTTATTTTTCTATTTCTTAGAAAAGGCATATTCCAAATACACCAGGCAATGCAGTGAGCTAATATAAAGCGTTACAGTGCTGTGTTAGTATGAAGTCAGAGTGTCCTTGCCCTGCAAATGGGTAGCAGAGCACACAATCAGTGTGAAGGACCTTGTGAAWCTTTGCCCTCAGGATCCCCAAGTTGCTTGACTTCCTCCAAGAAAATTCACAGACCATTACCAAGGAAGCAAAAGTGACAAAGTTGTCATGTTTCCCCCTCTCTCTTTTGGCTCCTTGTGACCAGCCTTGCTATTTTTAAGGGAAACTGCAGGAATGAGGAAAGCTTACACAGGTAGTAACACCCCTGGCCAGGGAACAGGGGCGAGGAGGGACTCCAGGAACTCCAGCCTCAGACCTGTCAGTGAGAACCAAAGGAATAACCTCATTAGCTGACAGCAACAGCAAAGGCTTGTTTTCCCTGTGGATTATCTGCTAAGGGAAAAGGAGCAGGATGTACTTGGCAAACGTACATGTTCTCAATGCAGTAAAACGTCATGGCTGCATTCCCCTTCTTTTCATTACTGGCTTTGGGCTTCATTTCTTTTTTTCTTCCATATTCATTCACAGCTGCTGGGCAGGGTCAGAAGGAAGCCCAGTGCAGTAATCACGAGTGTGACCTTTCCCATGTCACAGCAAGGATAAGCTGTGACTGCGATAAGCGGCCTGATGTTCTCCAGGCATCTCTGCTGCAGCTCTGCCTCTGACATCATTGGGGGACTAACACTAACACCTCCCGACAGCTCCCGCTYGCACTCATCTCAAAGAGCCCGCGCTCCCCTCCCTCCGCTCAGCAAAGCAGGCTCTTGCCGTGCGCTTTTTAATTGCCTTTGTAAATGACAGATTGGCTGATACAGATGAGAGCTGTGAACCGGTAACCTGCCTACTGATGCCCTTGTAGGAAAACATTCATCACTTTCTCCTTTCATGGTAGTTTGAAGATGTTCCCACCTCTCCTCCAGCCATCTACACCTGGCGCTCACCACAGGGCTTTGCCCTTTCGGTTGGATCGGGACCACACAAGCAGTTAACCTGACGTTTGGCACGGGTGAGGTGATGAGAGGGTTTTTCAGGGGAGCAGGGGCACGCRGCGGGGCACAGTGGCTCACTGGGAACCTGCCAGAGCAGTTCCGCAGCCCCGCTCCTTTTCAGCTACTTCTGATCCTCTCAGGGGACRGGTACCACGGTCGTGTCCACTATTCCAGGGACTGGAAGATGAGTGAAGGAGTGGGAACCACTAGTGAGGGAACAGGAATGGTAACAGGGGTACTTTTTTTCCCAAAATCAGTTTTGGGAATCAAATGGCAGTTATGGTTACAAGGCAAAATGAACACACCTCATATGAAATGTACATTTAGGGAGTAGCCATACAATGCTGTAAGGCAAAGGATCATGTCTGAAAGCTCTCATTTCTGTAAGGAGTTATAATAAGTTAACTTCTTATTCTGTAAGAAAGCACCAATGATGTCAATAAAAACTAAATATTAAGGGCGATAGACCCAACCTCTCTGAAGCCACCAAATACTGAAYTATTGCATTCTGTGGGGGCAGGACTAGATATAGAATGCATAGCGCCAAGACATACCTTGGTGTTCACAGGCTCAGTTCAACACTTACGTTTCAAAAGTTGTAGGCCACAAATAGTTCCTTTGTAAGGTACGATGAACAGCTATAACCTGAATATCTAATAGTCTATTAGAGAAATCTGATGATCTGGAGAAAGACTAAATACAGGGCCACTAAATAAAAGTGAAGCATAGAATTCAGGAGAACATTTAGTCCAACCCCTCTGCTTAAAGCAGGGCTACCTTCAAAATTTGCTCAGGTTGCTCAGGGCCTTACACGGTCAAGTTTTGATCATATTCAGGGCCTCCAGCCCCTCTGGGCACCTCTTCAGCTCTGCACCTCTCTCTGGAGGAAAAACTTTTCCTTAGGCACAGTAGGAATTTCCCCTGGTACAAGTTGTGCCTGGTGCCTCTTGTCATTTCTCTCTGGGCACGTCTCAGCGGCTCTGTTATCTCTGTAACCCCCATTAGGTAGTTCAAGGCAGCAATAAGGTTCCACCTGAGTCTTCTCTTCTTAAGGCTGAACAAACCCAGCTCCCTCAGCCTTTCCTTGTACATTATGAACTCCTGCCCCTTGACCACATTATTGGCCGCCCACTAACATCGCTCCAGTTTATCAATGTCTTTCTCATACTTTTTGGGAGCCAGAACCAGATGCGTTATGCCAGATGTGGCCTCATAAGTGCTGAATAGAGGAGAACAATCACTTCCCTCGACCTGCCAGCTGTACCAGTATTAATGTGCCCCACGTCTGGTGTGGTTGGCTCTCATTGTTGCAATGGCACATACTTGACTCATGTTCAGCTTGATGTCCATCAGGACCTTCAGGTCCTTTTTGATTAAGCTGATTTCTAGCTCAGTCCCCAGCTTGTACAGTTGTGTGGGATTATTATTTCCCAGGTGTAGGACTTTGCATTTGTCTTCTTGAATTTCATGATGCTTCTGTCATCCGATTTCTCCAGCTTGTTCATGTCCCCCTGAATGATGGCAGCCTCGTTCTCCAGCATATCAGCTACTCCCAGTATACAAAATAACTGGAAGCAACATCATGAGAGAGATGATAGCCAGCTTAATGGTACTCTATAAACTCATAATGAAGCAGGACTGACAGTTATGCCACATTCATCCTTCTACTGGAAAACATCCTGTGCTGCTGTCCTTCACGGGGTAGTTGATGCCCTCACTTTTGAAGATTAAACCAAAAGATGATGCAGTTTACAGAGGGAGCTTACAGAATTCCTCTAAGAAGATTTAGCAAGGACTAGTAGAATTAAGGTGTCTTTTTATCTGTACCTTCAGTCCCAGAAATCAAAATTATTAGCATCAGCCCAAAGCATGAAGCACATCATCTAATCTGGGAAAAAAGATGCACTCAGTCATATAGATCAGGCAGCAAAAATGAGCTGCTTAAAATAACATCTAAGCTGAGCTTCACTACTCCTCTACACAGGTATTTGTCCAGAGGAAAAAAAAAAAAAAACACAACAAACTACCAAACAGCTGTATTTCCTCTTCAGAGCTGCTTATTMACTCAAATAAAAAGACAACAGCTAAGTAGCAACAAGCAAGAGTTAAAGGGAAGATAATGCTGCATTCTTAGTCATGCAAAACCTAARTACCTGTTGCTCAGAGTGAAGGGGAAGATGGTTCCTCTCCACGAACAGCTGTGCTGACAGCAATATCTGCACCTTCCTCTTCCTCTTTTCACTCCTGCACACACAGCAGTGGCTTTTACTTGGCCCATTTGGATTGTCTATCACAGCATGTTGAAACTCCATGCAGTAAGTCAATGCAAATAAATTCTTAAATCCATAAGAAAGAGTCAAGTGTACGCTTAGAAAAATGCAAAGAAAATTAGGAGAAACTTACCAGTTCGAGGGGAAACACGGGGCAGTTTCCAATGTTAAGACCTGGATGGCAGCAAGAGCAACTGTGAGGGCTCAGCCAGTCCTGAAGGAGCAGGTGGACAGCCTGTCCTAAGGATGGAGGTTCCTGCTCGCACTGTCCATTCAATAGATGGTCCTCTCCTGAGAAGGGCTCACCTCTGCCCTGAGCTTCTCTAAGCCAGGAGACCCAAACCCTTTGATTTCAGAAGTTTTCCGGATTGAGGTCCAACACAGATGTGCTCGAACTGTCCACAACAAAGAGCTGTTGGAACAACACTAGCTGAGTTAGGCTAAACTTATTTCCTACTTACCTACAAACTCCCAAAAGAAGTGCTAAAAATTTAATTTGGGGAGAATAAATAAACTAGAAAATAAGAACTCAGAAAGGGACCTCAAGGAGGCCTCCTCCCTCCCTCACACAAACCTAAAGGGCTCAGAAACCCATAGTGGGCTTACAGCCCGGAGCAGAACATCAACCCCTTCCTGGCCAGCTCTGAGCATCTCACTGCTGGGGGGGTGTTATGACTCTCTTATGAAGGCTTCTGCTCCATGGAAAGATGTTTTTCAATTCACTGAGAGTGCAGGGTAAGGAACAGATAGGAAAGGGAGCAAGCCAAGGACGGTAACTATGAAGTTAGGAGAGAGAGGGAGAAAGAGAAAGGCGGCAGGGCACGGAAGGAAAGCACTTGGTAATTTGAAGAACAGTTGTTTCATAAAGCAAAGGGCACAGGGAAATATCATACCAACTAGAAAGAGGAACGGTATGTGGAAGGAGCTCTATTTCTTAACTTGGTTAATGCCCAGCCAGTCTTTGAGGTGGGACATGTGCACCATTACTCCACACTGCCCTTTCTTTTTTCTCTCTCGTTCTCTCCCAGAGGATGCAGAGCTGGGGGAGGGACTCCCCATCTGGGGATGACTGCAGGACCTCAGTGATTGCTCTTGGGCAGAGCCTGCGGGCTCTGGAAGTGGAGTAATGGTTCAGGACTCTCTGCCTCTTGCTGCTGCAGCGCATTGCTGAGGCAGCCAGACATCGCCTTGGGGGGCAACCACTCTGGATCACCCTCCTAACTTCCCCCTCCCTGGCCTTCTCTCCCCCATGGCTGTTGAGCTGGATAGGGCAGGAAAATCCTGCCACTTTCAAAGCAAGATCACAGTTTTTCCTGAGTTCAAAACAGAATAGGTGCTTTGGATCCACAATCTTGCTGCTATGAGAGCAGTGGCAGAACTGCATCAGCTCCACTGGGTAACCTTGCCTCCACAAATGGCAGGTACAACCACCTATGGTGCTCAGGCATCTGGGAAACCCCGCAAGCTACGTGTCAGAAGACTTTTGCACTCATCCAAGCCAGATCTTGTCTCTGCAAGAAGCAGATTCCTGACATCTGTCTCCCACTGATTTCAGGATTCAGCAGATTCCTGCCTCCCATGGCATCTCTCTGCTATGAGAAGAAGGTACTTTTGGCTGCCTGCTCCTGAAACTGTTTCCTGCTGAGCCTGAAGCCACATCCCCTCTCCAAGGCTCCTTAAGGTAGGACGGAATGAATAATTTTGCCACTAAAAAGGCAATTTCAGTTTCCTTGAAACCCCAGAATGTCTGCAAGCAGTTTCCACCAAAGAAAAAATATAAACATAAATTTCAGCCTCATCAAAACAAACTCTTTCTCTTAGAGGATCTCCACTTGCAACAGCTCTTGCCAGCAGTAAAGAAAGGAGATGCTGCCACAGACATCTTCAGTGACCAGGTGTTTGGCAGAGTCAGCTGGGATATGGGAAATCCCCTTCCCTGAATTAGGGCTGGACCCACAGACTCCACTGTTCTTGCTACACCCTGTCAGGTAAAGGGGGAGTGTTTGGGATCTCCCTATTTTGTAGGACAGGAGAATGCTGCAGTCACAAAGCCCCATGAGCTCCTGTCCTGAGACTTAATAAGCAGGAGCTGGAAGGTTTATGCTGTCTTTTGAGACAGTCTTTAACATTCAGCTGCAGGGAGTCATTCCTACGGTAGAAAACAGCCCTTCTGCTGGAGTCGGGACCAAAGCTCAAGTAGCTTTGCTCCTCTCTTTACCCTAGACCGTTTCCTCAGAATAATCCTTCTGTGCATGGCCATTTCCTTGGGCTGCTGCTTCCTCAGCTCTGCTTGCATATAATCTGAACATCTACCTTGCTTTCCAAAAAGCATCTCTCTTTCTTTCCAGAGGGCAAGCTAACCTGCTCATTTCTTCATTTTCACTCAGTGAGCCATTAAATCCAGGCAATAGAGTCTGTGTAGTGGAAACTCACTAAAGTGTTGGCTGCTAGACCTGCCTGAAGGATATTTTTTGTCCCAGTTTAGCTGCTAGGCCCACTTCATTCTTTGGATGCAACGTACTGTTGGCTTGTTATCCCTGAGACAGAAAAATAATCAGCCTAACCACAGAGAAAAGACATATATTGGCTTGTCAGGCATTTCCCCTCCTCCGCAACTCCTTTTGTTACAAAAAAAGAATGCAAAATGGGAAAGCAAGCCCTTGTTTACCTTTCACGCGCAGTGAACATGAGCTCACTTACCTGCCGAACCTGCAAAGATACCTGTGTGTTGTTCCCTCCGCCAGCACAAAGCCGCTAACTTTGCTTRGTCTCTGCCCGACAGCCACCCAGAAGGATCCAAAGCAAGTGGCGGAGGCTCCATAAAATAGATGTTGTGCCTCACTCTGAAATAGATTCGGCAAGACGAGCTGGTGAGGAARAAAGAGTCAATTTGTCTCTGGCCCCTGTAAAATCCCCGACTGTGTTCTCAGTAATATGATCAGATTTGGGGCTAGATGATCAGCTTTGGCAGTTATAATAGAGTCTGTCTGCCAGCACTGTAATTGTAAACACAACCAACATCTGAATATAATAATAATAATGATAAAAAGTAATGTTACCATGGCCCACACCCACTGGGACGTCTCATTTTTGCTTTGGCTTTAGGATAAAGGATGATGAGGATGTTTGGATCAACAGCTTCATTTCAGCCAGTGTTTCTGATAAGTCTGTCACCACATTTGTCTCTGGAAAATATTAAGCACAACATAGAGCTCATTCCTAGATGATATACAAGCCGCTTGTTTTTCTCATTTCACCACAAATCTTATTTATATATACACTGCAAATAGATTGATACCACACACAGAGCACATCTATAGGGCCTGATTTGCCAGTGTTATATTGGATTTATGATCTTGTAATTCCATAGACTTTAATGAGTTTTACCAGAATAAAGCTGGTTCCTAAAGAGAAAGGATATATTATGAACTTGCACATATTACTTGTGTATCCACCCAGAAACGTTAGCATAGGCAGACACCTGGCACAGATGACAATAGTTAAATTTGCCTCGTACTCCCTTTTATAAGACCGTGATTTCAGTTGCTTGCAACTGGCAAACATTCAGTGTTCAGACAGAAATTTTCCCTCTAATATGCTTGCCTCAGGCTAAATATTTTCAAACAGTTCCAGCAAAATTTGTCCAGCCATTTTGAGGATGAATTTAGGGAAAACCACAGTGTTTCACCAATATTAAGAAAGGCTCCAATTGCCTTATTTAGAAGCTCTTGAAGCKTTGAAGCAAGGCTTCAAAACACTGAAAGGAAGTGGTACGCTGTATCCCAGAAGTGGATGTGCTGCTGCCTTGGAAATCTGTCCACAATCCAAGAGAGACRTGCCTAAAGCCAGCAGTTCACACTCAGCTGTTGACTTTGCACCAGGCCCTGAGTTACCCATATGTGCTTACGCTGGCACGCTCTGTCGCAACGGGAGACCTCTGCGCTTGCACAAGGCACGCAGCAAACCCACACTGGATGGTTATAAAATCATTTACAAGGAGCTGATCAATGCCGCAAGTGTTCTGCTACACCACCACGTTGTGTTTGCTCGGCAGGCTTCAGMGAACGGAGGCTGGCTGCGTTCAGCGGGCCACAGAGATAGCAGTTGGGCAAGCAGCAAACTTTAGAGAAGGACAGAAAGGAGGAATGAGAAAGCTACCCTAAGTTAGGGTTGTGTTTGGTTTATTTTTTTTTATAAACAGCTAYTGACAATGCCCTGGTTAGCATTGGCAAAAAATCCCTACTATTGTTTTTGCTTAGGCAGGGCTATATTCATTTCAGCTGCTTACCCCTAAGGTTATATAGAAAATACTGCAGAACAATGTGCTTTTTTTTGGTGCGTAAGCAGTCTTTAGACAACACAGAAACAGAAAAATTTAGGGTGGACCACAGCTCTGGAGCTAAAAGGTCCAACACCCCACCACCAATTTAAAGCAGGGCCATGGACCAAGCAAGCTTTTCTGGAATTCTCTGCTGCTGGGGATCACTGTGGCATAAGACAGAGCAGCAGCATGCACAGATGGCACCTCTCTTTCTGTCACCTTGTTCTCAGTGACGACACCCAGATTGTGCAGGTAGAAGGAAGCAACCACCTTCACAAGCAACAGAGTGAGAGACAGGAGCTGAGGCAGGAGGAACGTCTGTGGATGCACTTTTCCACAGCAACTTGAATCAAAGCCCAGGTTCTTCAACCATCTGAAGAACTCCCTAGCAGAGAAGGTGGCCCACCTTCCTCTAGCAGTTGGCCATACAGACCAGCGGTTCCCAAGCCCTGCAGCCCAGTGGTTCACAGTAAACCCACAGCACACCTTATGTTTTTCAAATAGGGCGTTCCACCTTTAACTTACATTTGTTCTGATTAACACAACTCTTGCAGACCAGCTGCTGACCACTCACTGCGGCCACTGACAGTCCTGGGCTGCAGACCACCCTGCCAGAGCGAATAGCTCTTCTGTGCTCTTGCTGCACACTCTTAACTCAAGTGGAGGTCTCTGCTAAATCTCAGTCTAAATAGCTCAGCCATTTTGCTGATCCCTGTGAGGGTACATACAGTTCCATATGGTGGGAAAGCTGTTTTTTTCAATGTGCTCTTAAGACCAAGTGTAGGAAATGATGTACAAACCAATGTTAAGAGAATATTAAGGTTGCAGAATCAAGCAGTTACAAGCCAGGAACTGGCTGACAAGGTCTCAGTCACATAAAAGAAAGATTTAAATAAATGTGTTTTGATAGCCAAAAAATGCTCTCTGAAAGACAGGCTAGATAAAGAGAAATAAAAGAATGAGGTCGCTTTGTTTGAGAACAGCTTCTTAAATCATTATCATCTTTCCAGACCATTTCCTTCTCTCCTCCCTAAACTCCTGCCAAATTGCAGCGAGGTTTAACATGAAGATTTCACAAAAGGTTAATCTTTGCACTTGAGAAGTAAGCAAAGTTTGGACTTGAGAGGTGATTTTCTTAGATCATTTTGAAGAGTTATAATGGTGTAAATTGAGTACCTTAAATTTACCACACAGAAAAGCTGCAGCACTACGTAATTCTTCCTGTAATTTTTCTTCCTCTATAAAGATGACATTCATCCCTGTGGTGGGTCCACTATAGTTAAGGGTTAGACTTATCAAGGTGAAATCTGCTTTCAGCAAAAGGAGGAAAAAAAAATTCAGAAAGAGTCTGTTTAGGGTTGCACAAACAACCCCAAATTCCCTCCCCCCCACACTTCTCTGTCATCAGAGACATCCCAAAAAAGTGCCACATTTGTTAAGTTTCAGTAAGGGAAAACCATTTCCCACAAACCCAAGGAAGGGTGCTTGCTGTGAGGCAAACAGAAACCTCCCCAGGCCAAGTTGCATCTGGCTAGGAGGAGAGCAGCSAGCAATCGGTGAGCCCTATGGCCTGCAATCGCTGAGTGTCCTGGTTTCGGCTGGGATAGAGTTAAATTTTTCCCTAGTGCTGTGTTTTTGGATTTAGTATGAGAAGGATGTTGATAACACACTGATGGTTTTAGTTGTTGCTAGGTAATCTACTAGTCAAGGACTTTTCAACTTCCCATGCTCTGCCAGGTGCACAAGGAGCTGGGAGGGAGCATAGCCAGGACAGCTGACCCAACTGGCCAATGGGGTATTCCATACCATATGATGTCATGCTCAGTATATAAATAGGGGGTGTGGTCCAGGAAGCAGCAATCATGGCTCATTATCAGTCAGCGGGTGGTGAGCAATTGCATTGTGCATCACTCATTTTGTATGTTCTACTACTATTATTATTATTATCTTTTCCWTTTCTGCTCTATTAAACTGTCTTTATCTCCATCCACGAATTTTACTTTTTTTTTTTTTCCCCCGATTCTCTCCCGCATCCCACTAGGGGGGGGCGGGGGAGTGAGCGAGCGGCTGTGTGGTGTTTGGCTGCCTGCCGGGTTAAACCACAACGCTGAGGAAGGCTGACTGGCCACGCGATGCCCACCCTGTGTTGCCTAAGCGTCAGCCCAGCGTGCACCTGCTACTCGCAGCAGAGTCCACATGGGCAGCAGATGTTCACGGGTTGGCACTCGCATCCCCGTCTGAAGCGTTAAATCAGCTCATGCCGGGGGAGAGGCGGGATATTGCCGTTCCAGTTCCTCGGGTGAATTCTGATCAGTGTTGTGCTCGGGGTCCTGTTGTGAGAACAGCGATGAGGGCCTGAACAGAGGAAAGCAAAAGTCACACTGTAGGAGACATCTTTGAAGCTAGTGCTGAGGACCTATCAGACCCCAACCTACAGGAGACACTAATCAAAAGGCTTTGACTACTGGGCAATACCAGGGAGGCTAGGAAAAAAAATCAAAGAAAGAAATGTGGCAAAACAAACAAGAAAATCATATGAAATCAAAATAAATTCAAGCCCTGCAGCAGCCTGTCCCCAGCAGCTACAGTCACAGGCTTCGCAGAGCCTTATCTGCAGGTCAGAACGGGCAGCTGAAGTGACCGGTCTCGAAATCTGGCGACACTGTTCACACAGATCCTGGTGAGGAGGTGAGCAGGATTTTCAAACGCCAATTAGATGGGAAACTTGTAGAGGAAATGAATACGGGAGCAGCACACGCTGCAAAAGGCTAAATCTAAAAGGACCGAACTGTAGGATAGCCACAGCTTGAGGCGGGGATGGGAGTACAGAAGAGAGGGTGATTAATAAAGGAGGGCCCATTTAAAATGGGAACGAGTCTTATTCCTACCTGTCAAGATCTGCCTTTCACTAATAGAAGCTATGCTTTTTTTCTCAGAAGCATTTTTACTAGACCCCCAAAACTGCAGACATCAGCGCAGGCAAGATCATAGATCTGGAGGAGGGCCAGCAGAGTTCAAAGCCCCTGGTTGGAAACCAAAGCAAYGCTGACAAGCATTGAGGGAAAATTTATGAGGTCCTGATTGCTAAAAGCGTATGTTTGGGATATAAAAAAGTAACAATTATGCCACCCACACTGTTTATTCTTTTCTTATGTGTGGAGCTTTGGGCTAGCATGTTGAAACGTAAAATAATCTGAGCACTTTTTAGATAGGATTTATAGCATTCCCAGACTGACATTTAGTATCGTGGCTTGCAGTTGAGCATACCATTCAACAAGCCACCTGCCTCTATAAATGTCACTATTTGGGCTCAAACTTGGTTTATGTATAACTCAAAGGAACTCCTGTTCTTTCAGTTCCCGCCTGTTTATGGGGAGGTTTCATGGCACACAGCACTGGAAAAGACAATTTGGAGAAAATAAAGGTRAAAGTTTTGGGTGATTTATCTTGTTTGGAAGCGGTAGAAAGGGGCATGTGAAATTTGCATTCCAGTAAAGATGCAGGACTACCCACAGACTAAATCGGTGCTGGCTTGTGCAACCAGCAACCCTGTGAGAAACACAGAGAATGACCCACTCGCAGTGAAGAGCAATGGATTGCCAGGTGGGGCGGCAGGCGGCCTTAGGTTTTCCCATCTGGAGATTCCTGAGCCTTTCACAAAGCACCAGAGCTGCCCAAAGGTCTGGCTGCAGGGATTCTTCTTMGGTGCAAGTACTGCAGAAAGGTAGTCATCCAGCCACATGCATGGTGGCAGGAAGAGAACCGAGCRTGGGACGCAGGGAGGCAGAGGCATGTCAGGACTGCCAAGTGCTAGAATGTTCAGACTGCACAGTCAGCCACACCACAGCACAGTCCCAGAAACCATATCTCCAAGTGCCTCCATGCTCATCAGGAGAAACAAAGGCAGCACTTGGAAGCAAACCTCTGCCCAAGAGCAGCTGCAGCAGAATGGYTCCAGCACCAGTTGTAAAAAGCACCCTTGATTCTGGCCATATGCTCAGACAGCTATATTAGAATCATGGAATAATTTAGACTGAAAGGGACCTCTGCAGGTCATCTAGTCCAACGTCCTGCCCATAGCAGGGCCAACTAGATTAGGGAGGTCAGGGCTTTGCCCTTGTTCATTAGGRTGAAACACACACTGCCACAGCTGCTCCGTTGCCTCTTTAATCACAGAGACATATTACCAAGATGTGTGCCCCAAACCAGAACATTTGCCACATGGTCTTAGGGGGATCCTGTTGGGCAGCAGCAGCCATTAGTAAATTTACTGCATAAGCTTATATCACAGTGGAGCATAGAGAGGGCTCCATCAAACTCTCATTCCTTTGCTAATGCAAAACTGGCAATTTCCTGCTTTACAGGGAAGAAGAACATATATCATGTTTCCGTGGGGTCTGGTCACACCAGAGAACAGGGAAWCTAGGAGGTGAATGTCACTGGAAAAGGAGTGGTATGCTGAGATAGTTCACAGAGCAACTGGGATGCTCCACGTCTCTCTCTCAAATCTCCATGTGAATAATCAGGTCAGAAAACTAGTATTTTATAACAGGTACATAACAGACATTGCTCTGCTTTAATGAAGCTCTCTTCCACTTGGCAGAATATACTGACCTGACAGAATAATTTCTTACCTGGATTTAAACATTTTGGTGTCTGAAGGTATCTGGTATCTTTCTGCAACCACCATCAATTAAGCTTCAAACACCGCAAAGAAGAGGGAAGCTAAGCCTATGCCTGTCATCTCATGCAATCACACCTAGCCAAAAATTTAGCCTTCTGGGAATGACAAATTAACAAATTGGTGACAAACAGAATGAAAATCATCTTGATGGCTAGCTGAGCTCTGCCTGACCTGATCTTCCTAAAAATGTTCACTATTAAAAAAAATTAAAAGTTACATGTACATCATTCTTGAAGATCATGGGATGAAAAATGACACGATAGAAATCCCAAGGCACGACTTCTGGCATGTAATGGGAAACACTTTTTGTGTTTTGTTGCAGAAGGTTTATAAATGGTTGTATTCCAGTCTTGGAGCTTTTCCTCTACAGTTGACTCTTCCTAGGCGGAACACAGTACTGCAGGYAAAGACTGGGTGATGGTACATCAATTGCAGAAATGAGTTCTTGCTTGGCAGAGGCAAGATAAGTAGTCTCCTTTGTACAGCCATTATCTGAACATGTGGTAGGAATGAAGCAGAAATTTCTAGAATCATATGAATTATAATATATAACATAAAAATATGCCACACTAACAATAATCCTGAGGACAAGCCCTTATGCTAAAAGCAAGATTGTTGTAGATGAAACTTCACATCCTTCCTTGCAAGTGAAGGGAACAACACATACGGAAGTAAAGCTCTTGTACATCAAGAGCTGCAAAGCAACTTTGCRAATCTTACAACCAAGGTTTGCCACCCTGAATAAAGGCATTCTGTCGTTCCTGGAAATAAATAACAACAGGGCCAAATGCAAGATAAAGGTAGGTGCAGGGGGGAAAAGTGTCCTAAACTGCTAACAAGGGCTTTTCAGAAAACTGCCAAAAGGGATGTTTGATAGAGGTTACAGCATCAGAAATCATGTGTGTAAAGATCTAGGATCTTCTCCTCTCAAATACTCCTTCCTTGGATGCTCAGTTGGTCTAGGGAATCAAGGTGATGGTGGGTGTTGAGTTTTCTTCTTCCGTGAGCCTGACTGGCATACATAGTCTGTCAGAAGGAACCCATGAACACGTCAGCAAAGTGAAAAATAAATCTGTCTTTATTCTAACAATGTTAAATCTTTAAGTATTAGTTATTCACAGAATGGTACAGCTGAGCCCAATATGATCTTCTCATGGACCCATAGGTTGCTGTAGACCAAACCACAGTGTCAGAAGTATGTAATAAAACCTATAGAAATGTCTTTTGCTATCAGCTTTCCTAGGAAATGCTGGAGTTGAAGCAGCTTTCCAACACCATCAGAGAGATTGCACCAATTTAAGTAATCACACTTCGCAAAGAGCTTTTTGTACTACAAACTCTGAACCACAAACTGATCGAAYAAGTTAGATGAGTAATAAGGGAGCCTCTTTCTTTCAATGTCACCCCCGACTGTCTCTCTCCCGGCCTTCTGGCTCCTGTAGCAAGTCAGGCACATGGTGAAAAAAATGTTTCAAGCCAGTGGGTGGCATCCAGTACTATATGCTAGATGTGTCGTTGATAGTTTGAATATATCAGATATTTTTAGCTACTGTAAGCAGTTCTAGGCAATCAAGTATTGTAATCAAGAGCATACAGCTATATCAGTTCAGTTAAGATTTTAAGGATTCAGGTTTTGCAACTCTGTCAGTTAATGTGCTGGGATGGTACGAGCAGAGTTGCTCCCTGCTTTGGTGTAGCACAGCCATTTTCAGAAGAATGATCTTCCTGAGAACTCCCCACTSTGCTCAACTTAGCGGACAGTTATTTCAGTAATAGCAGCTTTCTGCAAGGAAAGAGGAAAGGTAGCCCTGGCTGGAGATATTTGGAGTTATCTGCCATGGTGAAARTCTCTGGGTTCCAGTGGGCCACGAAGCCACGCTACTTGAGAAATGACAGAGAGAGAGATTACAGAGAAGAACGATGACGGAGCAGCCAACCTTTTTAAGACCAAGCAGGAAGCCAACAGAAAGCCTGTGATTCCTGCCCAGCCGGAGGAGCCTGCCCGAGCAGAAGCAGGAGGGGCAGCCAGAAGACCCCCCTGCGTTTTCTCCCGGGGTTGCTGGCGGGGCGGCCCAGCGGCGCTCAGCACCGCGGACAGCGGCACGGCCCCTCCCGCCCTGCCCACGCGTGTCCCGGCACCCACCGCCGCGGGACCRGCTCCCCGGGCAGCCGCCCTCCCTCCCCACCAGACGGCCGGCAGGATGAATCAACAGACGGGCCCAGCGCCGAGGTCACGCGTCTCAGAGCGGTGCCCCCCACCCGTGTCCTTTGGAGAAGCAGCTGCAGGCAGAACACCGGGCTGAAGAGGAGCCGCTGGAGGAACTGCTGAGCCTGGGCGTTTCGTGGCAGAGYTGCACCTCAACATGACAGGCTTCGCCTCTGTGCCAGTGGGTTTGGTACCAGAGGAAAAACCTTTCCCCCACAAACGACAGTAGGAATCTAGGAGAGGTACAGATGTGTTCTAAATTGCTGTGAAGGAGAAAACACGGGCTCTGTAACTGTATTAATAGCTCTGTATCTTCTCTCTAAACTTGTGCGTACCTGTGSACCCCCTCTTCCTCACTGCCACATTTTCATCCAGACCTTCCCACAGCCTGGTCTCTCCTATCTGGCTTTCCAGTACATCCATAAAGAGACAATRCATCTGCACCCCTCAATGACGGATCACTGCAAAGAAGCTAAAGCTTGATGGCAGAGCTTGAGACTTGAAGGCACAGTTGTGCTGGCTGCGTGTCTCTATGCTAGGGCTGAGCAAATAGTTTCAGGGTCAGGAATGTGCCTTTACTTTCCCCTGCAGTAACACAAAGTAAAAGACTGCACGTGCCTTTCTCAGCCTTCAAAAGCCAGTATTTCCCTCTAGCCTTTTCTCCTTCACCAATATGGTTTGTCATCTTGGAAAAGGTTAAGAACATGGGGGTCACGACCCATCTCCTTGAAACCTCCAGAGATCCCTCCATTCATCTGGTTCTCCCACGCTTAGATCCTTTGTCAGTGAGATGCTTCTTCCCTTGTGAAKAATGAGCCACCTGGTTCCCTTAGGAAGCAGAACCTACCAGACAYCTGCTGATACTTTGCAATCCAAATAGACACTGATTTCTCATGTAGGTTCTCCTTTTATACCTTCCCCTCACACAGAACTCTACAGTTCATGCTGTTGAGTTTATACCTGTTGTACCTCCCCCTCCCACAGAACTCCATAGTTCATGCTTCAGCTTTTGGACTGCTCTGAGGAAGTGACATACCCTTGCAATTGAAGCTAATGCTACTTCGAGCAAGCTGTAGTTTCCAGGGTTAGAAATTGCACGGTAGTGGGACTCATGCCTAATGCTTATTGCTTTTTCTGCTCATTTCCTTTCAAATGCAAAGTCTAATTATCCTCTGACTGTCTGAAGCGGAGACACTTCATTCAAGATTATTGCCATTATCATATTTTGAACAGGTCAAACACCTGCCCTCCYAATCATCTCTGCCCACATAGCCCAGACAAGCTACTCTGCCGCTGCTAACCCTGAATTCCCCTGCCCATCCTATAGCAAGAGCAGCAAGACCAACAGGATAAAATCCTGAGCAATCTTGTCTGATCTCTGAGCTGACCCTGCTTTGGGCAGCAGATTGACTAGAAACCTCCTAAGCTCCCTTCCAACCTGAACTATTTGGTGGTTTTAAGTTTTCAAGCAGAGATAGTAAAAGAAATCGATAGAAAATCCAGCTCTGTAACATAYACACACACACCCCCCCAATGGGTTACATGTTTCCCTTCTTTAGGGTTTTCCCCTAATTCTAAAGGATAGGCTAACGGTCACCACACACCCAGGGGCTCGCCACATTCAGTAACTCATAATCAGAACCTTACCTACCTTTAGGGACTTCTGTTCAGCAGATTTCCAAGTTGTTCCTGCCGACTGCCTTTTTTCAAGGTCCTACAACTTTGAYGTTCATAGATTATCTTTCATAGCACTCCCTGATGAACTGCTGACCTGAATGCAGCCTGACAAGTTTCCTGAATACTGTAGTATCATTTACTTGGGTTGGAGCATCCACAATAAAAGACAAAAATGAAAAGCACCAAAAATGTCATGATACATGGTGCAGTTAAGGCAACATAACATACTGTAAAACAGAAGAAAAGCTATAGCTCAGTTCCTGGGCAAGGAAAGGCTGTAATTTACTGTAGCAAGACAAAGCATAYGCATCAAATTACTCCGTGTTCCAGAATCTCTCTTACGTACAAGCATCAGCAAAACTGACTATACACTTGCACACAATCAGCAAACAAGCGGAGACTTTTCTTCTCTAATTACTGCTGGTTATACTCCTCCTGAGTGTTTCTCTTTCCCCTCCAAATAAACCCAGCGGGGGTGTACTCCCATTAGCAGAATTACCCACCCAACCTGGATGGTTCATTTCCCTGAGCTCGCTTTGTAAGAAAAGGAAGCAGGCGCTGCCAGAGGGTGATTTAGAGCATCCGATAGCTTAGAAGCACAACTCCGGCTGTCCCCCACTCTCCTACAAAAGCCGAACAAGAGAAGCCTCCTAACCTAAATTAGGTGCCTAAAATCAGGTGTTGTACTTATTTTTCTCCTTATCTCCCCATTAGCACTACACATACTAGTGCCCACCTGTGTGTCTTTAAAGGTCATACCCACAGTTGGTCATTTTTCCCTTTATTTTTCTTCAACCAAAAAGGGGTTATTATAAAAAACAGTAGGAAAATGATATTGTACAAAATTATATTGTGAAAGAKAAATCATTCAGGAAAGGATGAAATGCTTCCTAGTGCTTTAATATCATTTTGGAAATTCATTAGATTATGAACTGTTAGTGTCCTGTTAGGCAATCTACAGCAGAATAAATCTTGGACTCAGGTGTCGCATAACACAAGTGACCTTGGATGAAAGCCACAAAGATGGCAAAAAAAAAAAACCTAGCACATGTCCTTTGACGTTATGTTTAAGTAGCCGGTGCTTTTTTTCCTGCAGCAGTAGTCATAAAGTAAAATCTGGAGTTAAAAGTCAACTACAACTCCATCCCCAAGTGAAAAGTAAAAGAAAATTAAATCTTTCCCCCCCCCCCCTAAAATCAGGAACAGAGCAAGAATATGAAGCTATAAACTGAGTATTCAGAGTTTATAAACAAAGCAATACTCTCTTTTTCTTGTCATAGTTAACCTTGGATTTGTTTGCCTCATGTTTTCTGTATCTTCCCCAACCTGCTGTACAGTTACAGAATTTCATTCAATCAGGATTTGGGCCCCAATTCAGTAATTGGGCCCTGAAACGTTGAAAAAAATTCCTCAAAATCTATTTGAAAGCATTTTACACAATACTGTATCTAAAGAAAGAAACAGAATAGTAAGAGAATCTCGTGATTAATAATCCATGCTTTGTGGGAATATCTATTGACAGAAAAATCTGGCATCATTCCACAGTTCTTCCTAATTCAGCAGATCACAGCCACAAACCCCAAAGAGGTGCACATATGAGAGGAGGAAGACMGAGGAATCCAGAATCACAATTAAGTGAGAGTATTTCTTTGTTTACAAAAAGCAGAAGCAGAAGATCTAAGGCAAGATCCTGACGCCCTGGAAGACCCCTGCATCCTAAAGCTATAGAACAGACAGCGAAGCGAGAGGGTAACAAAGCCTAACCAGAGGAGACGGGAGACGAACACAAGCACTCTCCCCCACCCTTCTGTGACAGGCAGCCAGGCATGATTTGCAACCACAAACAGCTGCTGCTTCAGCCTCGCAGTGGCAGCGGTTTTTCAGTACGTGTATTTTATTAGAAGAATATCAATCACTAAGTAATAGAAAATCCCATTAAACAATCAAACGCRCCTTCACAACAGTTAGGAAGAAGCAACCACAAGAACTGAGGCAGCSTGAGACTGTGCAGAATTCCCCCTTCCTGACAGAACTACCTTTGGCAGCCAGGAAAGCCCTTTAGATTCTCCAGCCTGGTGGCTCAGATGGCCCTGGGTTCTGAAATCAGCCTTACTTACAGATCAGAGGAGCACAATGGGAAAGTATTAGCAACCTTAGTCCTACCTTCATGAGATTTGATTAACAATATAATGGGATAAATATTCTGTAACTGAACATCGGGAGTAGTAACTCTTCCTTGGAGCAATTTCCATGCTTGCTCTTCCAGTGAAATCAATGCTCGGGGAACTTCTTGTGCATGGACTCCCTCTTGGCCAGGTTGTTTTTTTCTCCCCCACAGTGATGCAGACAGATCCTGTCAGTCTTTCTTGAAAACAACAATACAAATTGAGCTACTCATGCTGTTCACCCTGAGTTGATTCTTGTTTGGCAGAATTCAACAACTATGATCCTTGTACTGAGGAACTAGACTCCATGTATCTGTTTAATCTCRTTTCATGCTGACACGTTTCTGAGTGGTCTATACATAGAAATGGATGGTGATGGATGGTTCTCTTCAGTGCATGTTCAGATGCATCGCGGTGTTCTCCGATTACGCYTGTTGCAGTTTTGTTTAACCCCCTCCATCCTCCAGAAAGATATTTATGGCAGGAGGAAAACACGACAYGGTATGCCTTCTCCATACAGACGTAGCTCGGCCAGAGCACAGCCACAACTGCTGCTGAGCTCCAAGCGTCAGCCCCACAGCTGTGGTCAAATCCCTACGCAAAGGTGCAGCCATCTGGCTCCATTATCGTACTTTGCACAACAACCTGTCGAGGCAGTCAGGTGCAAGGCAAGGTATGTTCTGCTAAAAAGGACAGTAAGGATTATTTATATTTAATAGAGCAGGRAGACTTTGAAGCTGCTTAAGGCACCCTTATTTGCTGCAGTTGCATACTCTTGCTYTACAAGGTGCTGAGATAGAAGGCCAGTATCTTTAATAAAAAAAGAAAACATCCATTATTCATATACTGACATGACCTTTCCAGACTCTCTCTCTATATTTTACTTTGAATCTCATTTATATGACTATGGAGAGTTTTCCTGATGTGCACACAAACCCGTGTAGCTTGAGYTCTGCCAGAAAAAACACAAATTCAGTAGGAAACTGCATGGGATTGGTTGAAGTCCCAGTGATTTAATCAAACAGGTAATTAAATTATTTAAATTATTCACTTAACATACCTGATAACAAGAGAAAGCAAACAGTGATCATCTTTCACCCTTGCTGGGGACCAACCAAAAGAAATTACCATTTTAAGAGACTTGGAGTTAGAATTCAGCTTAAGAATGTGATTCTAGCTAAAAGATCAACGCTCTGTCAGAGGGCAGGAGGCAGCATAGGAGCCGTGTATTTACTTCGGTAAAAAATACACTCCTTAGAGCCTGTTAAAAGTGGCAATCACAACCTACAACTTCACAACCGATCCAGCATGTTTGTTAATACCTGCAGAGAGGCTATAAGCTTCCCAACACCCTGATACATGGTATAGATGATACTGCGGGTCACCTGGAGATCTGCTCCCACATCACCAAGTTCACTTCAAAGCCTCAAGAGGAATTGGCAATCAGGATGTCATTCATCACCTAGGAACCATTTTTCTACAGGAGAGCTTGTCATACCAAGCAACCCACACAAGATGATACAATTAAACAATGTCATTGCGAGACAGATTAAAATTGCAGCACAATAGACGAACTCACTGTTACTAAGCAATTTCATAAATTAAGTATGTTCTGGCAAAGCTTCTCTGGAAGGTATTAGCAGTGATCCAAACACTAGGACCTAGCAAATTTCTTGGGCGAAATCCTGGCTCCATTAGACCCAATGGCAAAACTCCAGGCACTTCTACAGAGCCAGAATTTTAATTTCTCATACCAGCTGCAACACACTGCTATGGCTTTGGGCAAACTACACTAACTCAACCTCCCCAGTTATAAAAACAGGCCATTAACCACTGCTCTTGGAGATACTGTGGAGGATTCACAGAAGTGCCCCATACAGAAAAGGGCAAGCATTAYCAATCAGTGCACTTTAGCAAACAGGCTACTTTAGCAACTCACCGTCAGGGAAATACTCCACTGATACAAATACCAGGCTTGCAGTTTCAGCAGGATTAATCTCTTGTCCTGTGGMGACTTGGTAAAACTATCTTCTTTATGAATCCCATGCACAGAAGACTGKCCCAAGCTCTGGTGCAATCCCCTCTCTGGGAGGATTGCAAGGACTGCAAGATGACTATCATCTTCACTAGTTTGGTATTTTGAGAATTGTATTTGGATGATCCGTAATGATCTTATCTACATCAAATGTCAGTTATCTTCTTTCGCAGACRAAGCGTGCATGTGACTAGTTGCCTTCACAAGTCTGAGATTAACAAACACACACTGCTACACAAATGCACATATTAACCCTGGATAACGCACACATTTGTTTAAAATTAATTCTGGGGTGTTCTTGCAAGTAAGTTTTATGGCTGTATGAAGAGATGCTATAAAATGAGATTGGCTTCCTTGGTAGGTGGCATGTTACATTTTTTTAAGAAATATTATTCCTCCCATATAAATGCACAACAGATGTAACATTCAACCTAAGCAATAAGATTTATTACTATTTTTAAAGCAAATTCAGCACAGCCTAAGAGAACACTGTACAGAATTCTTTAAGCTAGGAAGAGGTTCTTCTCGTCATCGATGCATGTTTTGCATTTGTCAATCTCGCCCTCAAAGCCAACCCACAGTTTAGTATTTTAGGCTTCTCACAAAGGTGATGATCCTGCAATTCAGTCTGCTAATGTAGCACATAGRGGTCTCCCCCTAGTCACTGCAGGCATGGGCTCATATCTTTGCTTTTAATATCAAAAGAAATCTGCATGGCCTCTTTGGTCTCTTTCTGAGCCCAAAAACATTTCAGGTGATTTACGTTAAGCACTTTACCAATAACACATGCAATCAAAAGCAATTTTCACACATTGTCTGGCAATGAAAAACAAACATTACAGCTGTGATCAAAGAACAGAGTCTCGCTTATATTGTCTTATATTCTTTACCTCATGCACGTTTGTATAAATATTGWTTGTTTCATACTTTCTTCAGAGGCCATAGTTGTTCTGTTTTCTAAAAATAATCTGCTTATGCATAGTCTTCTCTTTTCAAAGCACTGTTCTTCCTTTTGTTAAGTTCGTTTCCAAGATCTCTGTGCATGGAGAGTAGTGAAAGAGGGATATGTGCAACTTTACTAATAAACATGTTGAAAATATMTAAAAATGAGGAACAATTCTTGGATAAACACCTCCAGTGGTAAACATCCTGTGAAAAATCAATAAGCCTCCATGCCATGTAGTAATTTTGTATTTTGCATAAGGGCAGGAAACCTGAAAATGAAAACATACCTGAACATAATACTAAAATCTCATTTCAAGAAAACACTCATTTTTGTTGCTCAACAGCTTCAACTATCGAGTAATTTTTCAGTTTTTGCATTTCACCTCATCTAACATAATCCTGGATGGTCCAGCACGCAGCCCCTGACCAACACTCTCCATTCACCTCAGGTGAATCCTGGAGCTGACACTGTGGTATTCACACTGGAGAAATCAATGCATCTGAAAGTTCATCTCCTACCCCACCACGCACWTAGCCAAGCACTTAAAATTGTGAACCTCTATACAGCCTAAAAAGAGACTCCTAGCATTAATACACCACTTTCACCTCATTTTTCCGATATGGACAACTACCCGCTTGTAATCAGAATTGCTTTCTGATGCCAAGTTCAAAGCATCGCACCAAATTTGGGGCTGCCCAAGCACATTCTCTTCCTGSAGAAAGGCATGGGACAAAGTTCTTGGCTCTTCTCTAGAAGATCTAGGTAACATCAGGAACACTGCAGATCTGAGATCATATCAAACACATCACCTCAATTTAAATGGATGCTTTCCCAATTCATCACAATTACACATGCCTGCAGATTCTCTCTGAACTGCTGTTCCCCAAAACTCTTTAGTCGGGGAGTGGTTCATCAATTAGCTCCCTAGACATGGAGCACTTTAGGTAGCACTTTAGTAAGAGGTATGCTGACAATCTTTAAGAAAGRCTGTAATCCCACTGAATGTCTCCCATTGCTGACCGTACATCAGCCAGGGATGCATCTGTTTTCTGCCAAAGAAAAATCACATTAAGTCTTTACCTCTCATTAATGGGTGTCAGATTCAGGGTACTGATATCCATACAGAAGTTGCATATTCTATTTGAAAAGTATCTGAGTGCATTTCCAGTGAGTATTGGGACTAGATCCACAGGCCAGGGAAGTTTCTACCTGTCTAGTGCGCAAGCACTGCTTTAGTTCTCTTTCATTTTACACTGGTTTTGTTTGTTCGGTTTTACAAAAGTAGCAGCAGTGGAAGAGGTGCCAAAAGCAAGCAGTTCGGCCCATTCATATATCCTCTTTATGATACGGCTTTAGGCTAAGACTTTCTGGTATCTGGAATAGTGTCTGGCTTCCTTTAACACACTGGGAACATCCATCTCTACTGTATCCCCTCCGGTTGGGGTAAGATTTGACATCCGAGAGAAAAGAGTGCTATTTTCACTCATACGATCAAGAAGTTGATAGCCATGTCTGCTGTATGCTTTGCTGCAGTGAGGGAAATATGATTCTCTGTCCACCTGCAAAGATACAGAGTCTCTTGGTCTTGAAGAATGTCCCCAATCGGAGATGGAGACTGTCAAACATTATCAAAAGATTGACTAGGGCATATCGCAGAACTAGGACTGGGTACTCCATTACATAGTGCATTTTTGCCTATCCTTCGAGCCAATTTCAGTACAAGGTGTGGGGATTTCAACGTACCCGTATTAGTAAGTAAATCACAGAAAGGCTCACCAAACCACAGGCACAAGTGAGGGTTTTTTGTAGTTCTGTATCATCTACATATGTCAAATGAGAGACTTTGTTCTATAGATAGAAATGCAATGGATAGGTTGCATTGCTTCAAGAACAACAGGATTTTAAAAAAAAATTTTTAAGCTTTACCTTTTCAGATATTTTGAATATCCCCTGAAATATCTGATAACATAACGGTTGGCAAACGGAAGGAAAGGAAGGAATAAAAAAGCTGAAAAGTACTCTGGAAACAAAAGACAGTTAATCATTCATGTTGTCTACAATTCCTTTGGCTCACAAAAGTCTCAAGACAGACTCTTGCTTTATAGTAAAAAAGAAAAAATCCTCTACTGTCCTACCTTCTCTCCTCTACAATGTATGATGGAATCCAGAGTTACAAACTGCCTGGACTTCACAGGCAAAGGGCATGTCCTAAAGCAGTTCATTTCATGTCTCCCTGACACCCCGCAGGCAGCCTTTYCCCCTAAAGCAAAGAATCTCACAATATCATTTTGTGTAACATTCTTTACATATTTTGACTTACACTCTCAAAGCATATGACTGTGCACATGTGGGTTTGGGGGGATTGTTGGGGTTTGGGTTTTTTTAGCTTTTTCCTTAGCTTGATATTCTGCACTCTTCCTGGAGCTGGCCATTTTGATTACAAATTTTCCTTTGTAATGAAAGCAAACCAAGTACTTCAACTTCAAAAGAGAGAGAGCAAAAAGAAGCAGCCAAAACATGTGGTGATTCTTATTCTCCTTTCAAGAGTGACAAAACAGCATACGCAATTCAATACCTGGGATCAGTTAATTTTATCTGAAGAAGCAGCTGATCGCGTAAGCTAACATTTGCTATGGTTATAACCTACATAATGCTGATTTCCTACGTAAAGCCCCCACGGTGCCCATACGAGTCACCTTCACACTTTGGGAACATGGGCACGGGGCAACACAGGTCACCAGTTATCAGCCTTTGTTTTATTTTACAATACATTCATGATTCTCTATATTTCCAGTGGCAAATACATCATGCTTGGTTGGCCGATGCTAGTATCTGATATTCCATGATTACCTTGGCTTCAAAGTGAGACAGTAATGCACATTTGTGTTACTCTCCCTTTAATGTAGTACAAAGCTGGACACAGCTCAGAAAGAAATCCCTAAAATCCATTACCTATTTATGATCATGTACAAACGGATATTTATCATGTTAAAAGAGAACCATATGTTAAAGTGGAGGCTAGAGCCCAATAAATCTTTTTGGATGAAAACCCTTTTCAAAAAAAAGGAATAAAATAATTAACATTTGCTTTTGCCAATAGAAACATTTGCTCATGAATCTCCTGGGAAGGGAAGGGCATTTAACCTTTTTACATGCCATCCCCTCAGACATCTCTGACTCCCACTGCAAAATAGACAACAAAGATTCCCGACTCCACGCTGCTGATTAAACCCCTTGTAAGAAACATCTGGATGATATTTTCTTGGCAGTTGATTTGAAAAGTATACAAGAAGCAGAACTAGGGAGCAGCCATAGTTCAGCTGAGTGACACAAAGATGATGCTATGCAAAAGCAGATTTTTCCTTCAACACATTAACTCCTAAATATTAGCTTGTGACTGTGCAAGCAATCTCATTTGCAGAAGAAAAATAAATCCCTCTTCTACTCTGCATGCCAGTGTAGAGAAGGCAAATGGGCTTTGAAAGAAACCCAACTCGACAACCTCATTTTTTTTAATAAAATAATAAAGGCCTTAAACAGTTTACCTGCCTAATAGTTCAATTCAATTGTCAGGTAAGAGAGAAGTCCATGTCCTTAACTTCCAAAAAACATCTCTTAAATTCGTGACGGATTTCAAAACTTGTATGGTTTCTGAGAAACTCACCATGTAATGCCKTCCTACCACCTCAGTCAACACACCCCAGGCCTAAATTAGCAAAAGTGACCTATAATTTTCATGGCCTGACGTTCAAAATAAAGGCTGTCCCAGCCCTCTGCTGCTTCAGCTTAAAGAGCCTGTCCAATGCAGCTCAAAGTACTGTTCCCCTTTGGAAATACAGACCCTGGAATTCTCACAGTTTTCCATATGTACAACAGACCTAAAAGCGAAAAATTTTCACTGTTGCTATTAAATGAGTAGCAGCAGTGAAAAACCTACACGAACCAGGCCAAATTTACTCTGCAGCTGGGGGGAGTGGAGAAAAAAAGAGGCAGCAGCAGAGAACAGCACCAGAGTGAGTCTGACACAAAGGTGCAGGAAAAAGGAAAGCAGCGGGGAACCTTCTGCCCCACACCTGCCAGGCTGAGAAAATTCCAGGGGATGAGGTGAGGAACAAGCAGAGACACTTTGGCCTTTTCCAGAAGCCAAGGTGTAGAGTGCTTCAGATTTATCAGACTGAATTATAATTACTCTGACATATAAAAAATGAAAGCTTCAGCACAGTCCAGGACCAGCAACCTGTAATTCGCTACAGTTGTTGAAAATTTAATGGGGTGTGTGAAGGGCTTCAACTTTTCAATTGGGGCACTATTCTTTACCAGTATGTGCTTAAAATTACCTTTGCTTGGTAATTATTTTTAAGTCATAAAGAAATTAACACTTAGAGACAAAATTTGGTCTAAACATTTTCTCTCCAGTCCAAACTTCACATTCTAAAGCACCCCTATTTATTTTGGCTACACCACTGTGATCTCAATAGATCTAAAGGAGGGGCACCTATTCAAATAAGTATTGCTATCAGTTTCTCACTAAATGAACATATTCACAAACACCTTGTTATACGTGTTTCAATTTATGAGAAACCAGTCTTCGAAATTTAGGAGAAAATCTGGCAGATAATGAAATTTCAGCATGGGACATGAACAGCCAAATGGAATGCAGACCAGAAATTCAATCACAGAGGTGTAAGAGAAAGAAGTAAGTTCGGAGCTGTTTTTCTTCTATCGAGATAAGTAAAATATTGTAAATATTTTGTACCACATTATTCAGTACTACCACTGGAATGGTAATGAATGAATAAAAACAGAAAAGAGGTTTATAGAATCCCAAGTAAAATCCAATATTCATCAAAAATAGTGGAAATAAAAAGTTGTCATGTCGAACATCTACATGTGAGTGCCACACCACTTGTCCAGGCAGGAGGTAATATCAATGTAGATTTAGTGTAGCCACCTGCCATCCGTGCCATCATAACTCAAGTGAGGTGATTTCATGGCTAAGAGAAATAATTTAAGAGTACTGCATCAAGGGAAAATCTGCAATTTTGTTAAGACCTTTTGACGTAACCAGTGTATGCTTTGCAACTCCAACAGACACCTCCCTCTACACATTTGGTCTGCTCCAAATAAGGAAGATGAGATAATATTCTGAATCCAACAATGTGTATACAACCAACGAACAAATAAACCAAGCAGTAAAAAGCAGGTCACTGGAAAACATGGAACCAAGGCTTACAGTGTATCAAGAAATGTCCTTACAGTTAAAAAATTATAATGCACTCCAAAATCCATTTGTTCAGGCAATCCATGTACAACAGAAGGCACTGTTATCCATATGAATCTATCAATTCTGCACAGCAAAAACCTGAGAAGTGCAACACAATTAGATGCAGCCTGGCCCCTCCCAGTCATTCAGGTTCCTTGAGGACAAATGTTTCCTTTCAGTCCATCAAATTATAAAAACACCACAAGAATTTGTACATTACAGTAGCTGGTTAGAAAGAGCATTCTGGTGGGGGAAGCACACTGCTATTTTCCAGAAAACCTTCAGCAGCATTAAATTACCCTCCCCTATCACTCAGAAGTCACGATGATTTCAAGAAAATGTGATGATGAGCCCCTTCCCATTGACCTCTGTAGCTGATCCTTCAGTTGCCACCACGAGTACTTCCAGGAAAGTTAAATGCTGTGATCAGTCCTTTGTTGTCAAATGTGTAGCCACTTTGTTGTTCTATTGTCTTAGTCTCTAGAATTCAAAGGGAAAGGATATGAAAAATAGTCTATAGAGAATGCTTTTGCCAGAGACAATACAGCTCAGCTAAGAATGCAAAGTTGTGGAAAAAACTCTCGGTTGAGTCAAAATTTCATTYCCTAAATGCAGTGACAGTAATAAATTACACTCATATTTTCTCTAAATGCATAAACACACACACCTCTACAACAGAGCTGAGAAATTAATCCTTTACAGAATCAGTCTATGTTACACTATTCTGCATGGTTTTTGATTAAATCTGAATTTATTTCCATGATGCAAGCTTTCTAAACATCTAAAACCTTACACTGACTGCGAAGGCAATGTTAGCAGTTGAAAAGTTACAGAACTGTTAAACACATAATAATCTATGATAATCTTCATCAAATGCCTGGCTGACAGCTAGGTATTGCCTTAATTTGCTCTTCATTTCAAATATCAGATTGTGCTAAACTAGTTCGTACCTTGTTCAAACAGCAGCACATGTCAATGAGAAGGCAATTAATTAGAAGCAACAGTAATCTCTAAATAACACACACTTCCAGGCAAGGGATAATATAAGTGCAACATCCTACTCATGCTTCTCAGGAAATGTTAATTAGCACAGAGATTTATTCTCTCTGTTGTTACAGATTAGATGCAGTTCCAACATCCCTGCAACAGATAAAATGGCCCCAGAGAAGTCACTCACCTGCAGCATTTCGCCGGTGTTCTGCTAATGTATAAATTTCCTGCAGCTGTTTCTTCTGATCCTCACTCAGTGGTGCTGTCAGCGAATGGTACCAAGCTGCATCTCGGCTCTGCACCGCTGTCAGAACAGGAATGGGTGAAAAATTATTATCAGGTTACGTTGCAAGTTAATTTCAGAAGAACAAAATGAAACACACGGAAACCCTGCTTGGTTTTAAAACAGAATCTGCACTGCAAAACAGGTTCAGTATTCCTGTCAGTTTTCTTAGCACAGAATCCCCACTGTAATAGAGGCAATCCATTTTGGGGAATTTAATTACATCCTCTGCTTTCTGAAACAGAAAGTTAACCATGTGGCCATTATTCATGGACAATGATGAAGTGAATCTTCTAATTTAAAACTCATATCAAAACTAAAAGCAACAGGATTAGTCACACAGGAAAGGGAGAAAATAATTTCTCCATTATGATTTTAGCATCTAGAAAGTGACAAATATTTCTATATATAGCAGTCCCTCTAGTGACCAAGTCCCACTTATTTAGGCTGTGATTGAAAAGTTCTGGAAGAGAACACCAAGAGAATTAATATCTGGCTATATCTGCTACCATTTGTTTTTTGCAGTACTTGTGAGCCAGAAAATCTTGGGACTAACACTAGAAAGCAAGATCACATTTTCCAGTTTCAATAATCTAAATTATTACTCGTAACAAAGAAAAGGGTTTTTCCCGGTGATGATCATAAACATCTCCAAACTATTTCATCATGTTATAGCATTCTGCCAACTAACAAACACATACTCAGAAGTGCTTGTGTAAAAAACTGGTATTCATCAACACCATTTTCAAGGTCAAGAGGTGTGCTGAACCCTTCAAGAGCAGTCTCTTCCAATGCATCTTCATCCCAGTCATCATCATCATCATCTTCATCCTCTTCCTCTCCACCTCCACCACCACCACCACCTCCTCCTCCTCCTCCTCCTCCATCGTTCTCTTGCATCGCCTGGCTCACTTCATTTGTCTCCTCCTCATCACTCGGTATCTCTTCTGCAAAAGCATTGATGTGTTTTGTAAAACAAAGTTGAAGAAGTATATGGAAACAATGACTTATGAATGAAGAACAATGAATAAATCTAGTTTTTGGCTGGAAAGGGGACCCTCTATTAACATCCTTCCCCCAAAATCTTAGAAGAACTGGAAAAACGAAGCTATTAAAATGTTTCCTACATTCGAGATCAGTTAAACTGTTGTTTCTAAGCACACCTGGGGAATGTGAAACTGCCATCTTTTTTCTTCTTTCGTATATGCAGTCATCGTGCAATTATAGGATCCAAAAATTTTGAGGAAATGTGTCTTTGACGAATTGTTCCATCGCTGTGCTTTTAAAATTATGAACAAATAGAGACTTGCATAGACCTCACAAACTGACACAAAACAAAGAGAAAACCAGATGTAGACCAAATGTCTGCCTGGTATTCTTCAGGGTGCTCCTTTATTTGAACAAACTTAAAATAGCACCTTTCGCTTAGCTTTACCTTCCATTCCGCTTATGAAACAACTATTATATCCAAATTAAATGCAACTCCAACATGCAATTCTAAACACTGCTATTTCTTACTTAAGGAAAAATATTTCTGCCTTGTAATCAAGATTTAAAAAATCCCCCTCCAATTCTAAACCTTTACCTCTTCCTGTGTTAACAGTTTAGAAAGAATAAAGATGACTATATCTGCAACAAGCAGGGACTTAATCACAGGACAGAGATTTGAAAATTACCGTGCTGTTGCCACACTGTATTCCTATGCATTGAGAAGAATTCTGTAATTCCATTACAGAACAATCGTGTGAAATTTGAGTGGATTACATAATCTGCTTACATCCAATCTAATTTTCAGACCTCAAACCATCTATCTCCTGTTCCAAGTCAAACACAGCCACACATATCTGCCTGCAATGCTGTGTAAAATTCASTCCCCACAATTCCCTCCACAAGGTATTCCTTGATGTTTTTTCTCTTCCGGCAAACACAGCAGTAAGAGGTCTGTCTACTCCAGGAACCTCAGCTGTCTCAAAACCCACTTTGCAAATCACTTTCCATTTGAACAAAGATGATTTGCTAGGATTTCCTTCAAAGTTCAACCAAACAGGTCTTTCAAATAGTTGGGTACTAGGAACAGCTTCTTTCCAGGAAYCAAGAATATAACCAGTGCAGTCCTGGCAAACTCCTGCTGCCTATGTGAGAAGATGGAGCACATTCACAACCCAGAAGAGTGGACTTCCAAGTTTTATTGTTACTCTTAAACCAATACTACCCTTTCACAAAGTGTTAGCTGTTATACATTGAAACGTTTTGATTACATTTTGGGAGGAAAAATCAATTCCTAAGATGATCTTTCAAGCACCCAGTAAGCCGAGCTATTTTCAGCAGACTAATGAGTCTTAAAAATGAACTGCAATTTCTTACCCCCTTTAAATTAAATCCAGACAAAATCCACAATGTGAAAAGGGGAGATTTTACCATTATCTTCTGCAACGTGTTTTTCATCTTTAGCATGATCCTCATGTTCTGTGAGTTCTCGTGAGGCGCAAACTTGTTTTAAGCCCAGGAAGAGTAGGAGGATTGAAGGGACAATCTGGGCAGCCACAGCATCCACTGCAGGTGGTCGGTTCTGCAATTCCATTAGGATGCTCAGTCCTATTATACACATCTTTCTGTCATGGAGTCTGAAACAACACACACTTTTTAGACAAAAACCAGATTTTCACTGCAAGGGTATGTAGAGAGCATTAAAGTCCTGGTGCTTGACATGGCAGAAGACAATGTCAGAGAGACTATGTTCAAAGCCTGTGTTCCAAGCTCCTAAACACATTGTTTCCTTTGTTCTGAATGCAAGTTCCCCACTGGAAAGTACTTGTCCAGTAACAATTAAATACCTTTCAAGCACCGGTCAAATTCCTGGAACAACTGTTTCTGATTACGAAATGCGAAGTTTGTAATGCTAAATAAATACTGTTTAATAATTATGTAGAMTATCTTGTCTTTAATAAAGCATTTGATACAGATTATCATCATTAGATAGGATGGAAAATTAATTTGCCTTGGCTTTGATAGCAGTACTGTTGCAGGGATTGAAATTACCAAAAAGACTATTAGTGAAGAGTAATGATAAGCAGGAATGCACAGAATTGCAGGGTGCATTTATGGAGAGGCACAGGCGTAGCTGTATTTAAACATGTTTATTAAGAGTCCATCAGAATGGCTGTATTACACATCCAATTTCCGACACTAACTTGAGACACATTGCTACCTCCAGTGAAAGCAGGGAAATAATTCCACCATATCAAGAATAACTGGCAGTACACTCAAACAGGGAACTTGCAGATGAGTAGACCTCCAGTAAAACAAACGAACGATARGTAATTGAAGGGAAAGAAAATAATGAAATTAGTAGCAGAAAGATTTTTATGTGACCATAGCCAGGAAACTAGGTAAGAGCCTATGCCCTTAAAAATAAGAATTGCTTTTCACTTCCAGAAATAAAAGTTATTTGTACACAAGACAGGGAAAAATTCTCTAACTGCCTCTGCAGATACTCTTTGGTTCTCCTTTGCTGGAAACACCAGTAGTATTCAACTCTTCTCTAACATTATGGTGTTTTGCTATTAAGGGCTTGAAAGGAGCTTGTTTTGTTTGAACTATTCAATTTGATGCTGACAGCTTCTGTGCAAGCCTTCTGCAGGACAAGCAGTTCCAGCAAGGAGTTTCAGCAAGACCTACAGAAACCAAGCAAACCTTCAGACCTCCAGACTCTCGGTAGAAATTTCCGTTACTGAATCAGTTTTACTTTGGAATGAAGAGGATACAAGTTGAGAGAGAAGAAACTAGTAAAATGTGCACCACAGAATGCAATAAAGCTTACAGGGAAACATCCAGCTCAATCCACCACTTCAAAAATTGCTATAGAAATACAATTTTAAAAGTGCTTACAATTTCATTACCAAAGTTCCCATATAACATGCTACTGAACTATAATATTCTTTAAGTAATACAAGCRATCATGTATTACAGCTTTCTGAACCTTACATGTGCTTAAATAAGGCTGGGGATCTGGAGGGATTTCATTACACCTCCCACGTTGTTAGTCCTGTTAGTGCTTAGTGAAGTGATTCCATTCTCAGAGTAGCTAACAACAATAAATTATATATGACCATGCGTAACATTATCATCACAGAAGACTTTCCAAGAAAAACAAAGTCAACGAGCRTATCAAATGACATGCTTTGTCATGTTGGGTTTGGCTGCGCCATTCCACGTGTTGAAAAATGTACCAAAATGCAAGTAGGTGAAGAGCGCCCTTCCATCACTGCTAACTGCAATACTTTCTTCTTAGAAGGAATGGGGCACAAAAGAGGGCATACAAATCAACCAAGGAAACTGAGTCAGGGGAACAGGGTCTGCTTTCACAAAAAAAAAAATTAGACACCTCACTCCTGTCAGTCTACCTATGTTGAAAGTAAGCTCATCCCCATTTGTTCTCACGCCAAGGCTGTGAAGACCAAAATCCAAGCTAAAGATGATGCTACCTATGAATGAAGCATAGCTTTTTTGGGAGAGTTGTCCTTACTGCAAGTACCCTCTGCCAGCACCTTCATCCAAGTTTGACCAAAGCTCTGTAATCTATGCACAAGACTTCTATCATGCATCTTGACACTGGGAAGCAAATTTCTTCAAGCCCTAAATGTATAATGAAGCAATTTCAGTGTACATGTGCCAGAGTAGTTAATGACACTTGGCACTACCTTTTATAATACATTTGAAAAAGCTATCGTTACACAATGCCAATTGCAAAAATGCAACATAGTAAAATGCAAAAAAATCTTAGTAATTAGTGGCCTAGCTTCATACTAAATTATCTTTTCTGGACAGCAAACGGAAGTGCAAGAATCAAGCRCTGCTGGTTAAAAGGGAGTCATCATTAGGAAGCAGCCCAAATGGCCAAAAGATACAGCATATTTGTCATGCTCCGTTTTCAAGCTTCTAAACAGAGAAGTTGTAAGAATGAACACATCTTCAGAATATGCATGTTATTAGAAGGCCCAGCAGGACAGCAGAAATCCAGGCATCAACCCATCTTTAGTGAACCTAAGCCAGAAGGAGACTTGTTTCTTCCACCTGCCAGCAGAGACAAACAGCAGGATAAATATCTGCCTTGCCTGAAGTTCAGCATTCTACTACGCCCCAGCTGTATTAAGTACCAACAGGACTGAACAAGCAAAACGGAGTTTTATGTCATTTACATATTTTTGTAATGGCAAAGAATGGTTTCAGGACCACTCCTTTCCTATCAAAAGGCTCATTATTTCAGCACCCTTCCGTCTGCACGAGGGAGCCTAGGTACGATGCTCCTTAGTGCTTTGTGCTTCGAGATCCGTACCTATTTGCTCAGCAGCACACAATAGTCCTCCCTAACAATCACGGACTCTGCTTGCTCCCTCAGTGGTGTATCAAGCCTGGAGTGCTAAACATGCAACACATGGCAGTGCAATGCACGACTCCTAGGCAAGTCTATTTTTAACAAGCCGCGTGTGGTCTTCATAATCTGCAGGACCTTTTCTTGCTAATCCACTTCCTTCCAATACAGGACAAGAAGATCCAAGAATCTTTTGTATTTTAAACCAAGCTGAAAGTATTTCAAAGGGAAATCACTAAGCCTTTCCTTTACTGGTTTGCTGTGCTCCTTTATGTGAGGATCAAGTTGCTTTCTATTACATCAATCCAGTTCCTGGACAAAATGCAAATAATTAGCCATTTCCTTCTAGTTGCAAAGTTGGAACCAACCCTGTTTTCCTATGTAAGACTGGGATTTTATATACAACTCTGAGAAAACTAGGATTTCTGTTTGAACTCCTATCAAATAAATCCCCCTATTCAGTTTCTAAAAAAATAAAATCACTTATTGAGTTTTTTTTGAAGCAAGTTAGATTTTCCTTTCACCCTTGTTTCTCCAGAAGAATTTTTAGTATGAGAGTAAGCTTAAGTCACACAGAAGTCTCACCCAAATTTCAGCTGTCAGGGAACAGCTGGAAAGCAGTAAGGAAAAAACGTTTCTACAAATGGCTTTTCAGTTTGAAGTTATTGTAGAAAACATTTAGAAATAAATAAACACAATATACTGTGGTACATGGGCATTATGGGCACACATCCACAGATATGTAATATCCACAATGACATACTGGATTTATGCAGTGTCTCACAATGAGTTCTGAGCTCTCCTTGCCTGGACCATTTTTAATATTCCAAATTTCTAATCAGTTTTAAATAGTTTCCATATTTTTAATAACATGGAAGAACAGTTACTCATCTTACCGTAACTGCTTTTCTCCCCCCAGATGTATTATACCCATGGATTCCAACTCGTGCTCACAAGTGCTACTCAAGAAATACTGCATTCTTTTGGCAAACACCATTGGCTCCAGCCTGAGAGCATGCAGAGAGGCACAAGCCTACTGCTGGCAGAGCACGATCTATGGGTACTAAGACTTCATAGAAGAAGGACAGAGAGGTGTGAGATTTATGTGGACAAAACATCTTGAAGAGCTACTGTTACCAGTAAGTCACAGATTTCCTGCATGGCTGACAAAGAAACGGCAGTAAGATTCACCTGGTCCTTCTCACCTGGAGGTAGATCTACTTTGATCTTCTCCAATTTCTCTAGGATCTTCCAACTGATTTGAATTTAAGCCTAAAACTGCTTCTTGCTGGAAAGCAATCTAACTGTAAACCAAAGCAGCAGTGAATGCTGGCTGGTGAGAAAAAGGAGTGTACAAATCAGGGTGCCCACTGCTGTCTTCACTGATGAAGACATGAAGTCTGCGCAGGTGGACCCAGGGAAGGGTTTCAAGAAAGCCAAATTTTGTTTGCATTTCTGTCTTTTCCTGTTCAGTTAGGCCTCCGAATATCTGGCTGCTGTTCAGGTGATGACCCCTACTACCCTTACTAAACCAAATGTTCTTCTAGAAGCAGTGCTGTCCTGCGGGAAAGGGAGGAAGACCTTACATCATGTCACAGTGCCTGACAAGCAAAAGCCCTACGCCTGGAAGCCACATACTGAGGAGACAGCACTGAAGGAAAACTGATTTTTCGATTTAAGCAATATTACAGATATTTATTTCACTGCTGGTAGCAGCAGATCAAAGAGATACATTTTAACCTTCTGCTGCCATTCAAGTGCAGAGTCTGAGCAGAATCTAGCATCATGATCTCCATGTTTCATTTTCATAGGCTTTGTCAACTTTTGTCTCAGATCTGAAGAAGAATTTATTTGAACAGTAGTTGCAGTACCTGATGTTTTTTGAAAAGCAACACAAAAGAACTGAAAGTTAAGCTGTAGCTCACAGGAGTACTTGAGGTTGGAGGCTAGTCAGATCTGCAGCATTTTTCCCCTCTTGATCTGACTAGTTTCTCACTGAATGCTCCAGGATGAACTGTTTAAGGCTATAAATCTCATTCATTTTTTATTTCTTTTAAAAAAGGAATGACAAGTTTACCACCTGTAGGGAGTATCTTCTTTCCTACTGTCTCTGTACGTGTTCAGCATTTGATATGCAGCAGAAAAAATGACAGCACAGAGAACTGAATCTCAAGAACTTTGCTTCAGCCATAAAAAAATTGGTACATGGAAATCCTAAACATCTCGCTCTTTTCTAAAGTCAGTAGATATAAAAATAATTTAGTAATTAACAATAATATTACCACAAGGTGTGGGAGAGGTAGACTTAAAGGTGCCATTTTTCAGCTACTGGCACTCCAAAAGAAATGAGGGGCATTGGGTCCATTATGCCTTCTTTGTCACCAACTCAAGTAACCCCTCTAACTGAGATGTGTATTTATGTTAAGATACAGGATGTACTGTAGACATTTCGTATACACAGCAGGTAGAAGTCAGAATGCTTGTGATGATATGAACTGCCCGTTTTTGTTATAATGAATAAGAGATTTTTTTCCCCACTTTTTATCTGTTTAATTTAGTACTTTCATTTTTTTCTTCTTCAAGGAGAGACTGCTATGGTAATACCTTCAAATACAGACATGAACGGGGAAACTCCACAAAGCCTGTATACACCAAAGCAGGCAACTTTTCTTTTATCTCCAAGTGGTTTTCATTCTAGTAAAACAGACAGAATTAACATGCAGACCTGAAATAAGGTAGTCTATGCTGCAATTCTACAAACTACTGTGCTTTCATCCTCATCCCACTAAACTGTATACTCAGGACAGAGGAGGAAGGAAAACAATTTTTATTGTGCACATTTGGTCTGTGTTTTAAAAATACTACAAAGGACATGCTGAGAGCAAAACCCGCATATACCAGTTGGTCATTGATTGATTGGGAGTCACTATTTTATTACAGTTATGAAAAAGGTAATGCAGTGCTATAATGCACCACACAGTTCTAAATTCAAGATGGACACTGAGGCAATAATGCAGCTATACCAAGATGGCATATAGTTCTGTTCAGGGAAGATTAACTCAAATAAGAATTGGTATGGAGAAAAGCTGTTTGGATGACTGGGGAGTGGAGAAATCATCTTATAAGAAATCCCCTAGAGACTTATTTAGAATTGGAAAGACAAGACTGTACCAATAAAAAACAGATAGGAGAAGAACGACAACCTAAAATAAGGTATGCATCTATGGGTCAGGAGCTGCCTGTCTCAGCCGACGCTCATTCATGGCATGACTCCTAACACGCTGACACTTCACTTTTAGTCTGTTGGCATAGACTATGCACAGAGAAGACATGTTCTAAGCCTATCCGCACACGTGCAGTCAGATGTCAGCCTCCAATGACAAAACGTAACTCACAGCAGGAAGGTGAGAGGTAGCTGTTAACTACATCTGACTGTCTGCTTTGCCTGTAAGTGGATTTGAATCTCACAGTCAGACACCACATCTCAGCTGAGAGGCAAGCACTAATTGTCAAGCACTAGACTTCACATCCGCCCAGCATCAAGCACATGCTTAGCTATGACAGGCTTTGTCCACCTTCATTTACTTTAGGAATGTTCAGCTCCTGCYCAAGTGCAGTGTACACACATGTTCAAGGGAGGTCGGAATGAAGTTTAAGTTCAGGAGTATGCTAAACAGTCAGTGTATCAATGGCATAATGATAAATATGCAAGCTGATCATGAACAACTCGCACGGATTAAAATCAGAGTGTGGGGTTCATTGGACAGAATAATGGGTTTTTAACATTAAATGGAGCAGTTAAACATACTTTATAAAATACAGAACAGAAAAAAACAGTGTTTCAGAAAAAAATGCTGAAATCCTGCTGGTCACCTCTGAATATTACCCTCAATGCATGCCGGACCATCTCTTGGAGAAGCAGGTAGTTTGTGATTAAGGAACTTAAAAGAATTCTGAAATATGGTATGTATTGTACCCTTGTATCCTCACAACACAGAAAATTCAGCACGTAGCTCAACAGACCTGGAAAAGTTACATGGACATAGGTCACCTTTACTGCCATCACAGCAATTAGACCTGGTGTGGATTAGTGTTATTTAGACTAACCAAGGAATGAGAATTCTTTCATCAACATAACTAGGGATACAAACAGAAGTCAACAAAAAAAAATCAAAACCATGGACTTTTAAAAGGAAAAAACACAATACTTGCCCAAGAAAACAGTCTGTGTCATTCATCCACTGGTTTATGAACTGTGCGGTGATGGGCTCAGGATTGTGTGGAAATCTGATGTTCTCTAAGGTGTGCAGAAGTAGGTCAGGATTGTAGTAGAGTGCAGCTATGGCAACCTGAAGACACATGGTACGAAGCTCGCTTGTTTTAACTCCTCTAGTTAACCGCTCCAGAACAGCCTCCACAAAGAGTGGAATACACTGGGCATAAAAAAAAAAAAAAAAAAAAAAAAAAAAAAAAAAAAAAAAAAAAAAAAAAAAAAAAAAAAAAAAAAAAACAAAAAACCCAGGCATTATACATCTTGCCAGATTATACAAAAAATTTAAAATACTTTTATCAGATTTGATCTCCAGAGTTAACTGAAGTCCAGGTATAACCTAGGAACACATTCTATTCACTTCCTAGTATAAAAGCATTTTAAGCCTCTGATTACATGCTTACAAATCTTCCCCAAAACAGCTATTCTCTGAGCTAAAAATTGCCAATATCATTCTCAGCACAGAGGAGAATACTTGGGGCCATTTGGTGGAATTTGTTCTAGCGTGTATAAAAGGTTTAGAAAAGAGCTCAAAGACACTGTCATCTTTGAATAAAGATATCCAGCAATTTCAAAACTAACAGGCACTAAAAATGAAATTACCTAAATCTGCAAGAAAAAGAAAAGAAGTTTTTCCTAATAAATGTAAAGTGCTGTTAAATTTCTTATAAAAGTTTGAAATGAGTAAGTTTATTCAGATAAAAGCAATTATGCACAAATTTCTACACAATGAAATAAACATCTACATATATTTCAATGTGCAGGTTTAYGCTTTATGATTTGGGAAGCATTATGAATGTTTTAGTTTATGAGTTTCAGTTCAGTGTGCAACCATTTTAATTCACAGAGTTGTGGAGCTCAATTAAGCTCCAATGCAAATGCATACAATTCACTTTAATCCCTTCCAGATTTCTTTTAAAAATAAAATCTTTCAGGGAACATTTTTATCTTCAATGACTTCAGATTTACATTAGTAAAGTTATATTGGTTTCAGTGAAATTAACTGAAAAGTTATCACTGAAGTCCATGGATTGCACTGTGGCAACATCAAATATGATATGTTAAAGTAATTTAGGTTGGAGTGTTACGTAAAACGTGAGACCAGAATTTAGCCCTTAATAGGAAAAAGACTACTATCTAAAAGTGTGTTCTAAGAAACTCTGGAAAATTGTGATTATGTTTTTCCCAGCAATCACAATCCAGCCACGCTAAAAATTCTTTGTTTCCCAAATGCACTGAGTAATTCAAAATATTAAAAAGGACGAAGTTCATATTGCTTGGAGAAACAACTTCAGTAGTTGGGTGTGTATAGTTAACCTCTCAGCCACAATACTTTTAACAATGTGTGTTTCGCATCACAAGGGAAATCCTATTAGGAGAAAGCAAAAAAGACAATCCTGCGCATCACACTATATCCTTATGTCTGTATTAATTTTCCAGTCATGCCCTCTAATCTCAAAAAAAAAAAAAGAAAAAGAAAAAAACCAACCTTACAAACTCTCCTGAGCTCATTTACTTCTTTCTGTATTTCTCCCCATTCCCACACTTTACATTTCCCTCAAATTCTCTAATTCCAACTGCTTTTCTCAGGAATCATACACATTCCACTGGAAACCAGTAAAAGACAAAACTTGTTCAATATATATCACCTGGTCAATACCCCGTCCTTTGCATTGAAGAACAATTACTTCTAGGAGTTTGGCTGCATGGCACTCCGCATCTTCTCCTGCATCTCCTGTTAATACCTAACAACCAGAATGACAATTTAGTTTATCAGTATTAATCACCGACAACTTTGAAAGCAAGTGCTCCTGTACCTGCATACATCAAAAAACCCCTACATGGCATATACATATCTATTCATGCTATATTTTGTGATGGATTAAGACACATAAAAAATCATCTCTACAGGACATAAGCAAGGATAAGTGGCTAAAGATTAATTTAAAAATTTAGAAGAAATTGCTACAGTTCTTTATGAATGTTAGTATTTTTTATATGTCATCGCTTTCCCTTTTTTAAAGGAAAAGCTTCTTACAAAAATCATTGATGTTTTCCACATTCTGTTTCCATTTTTTGATTTCAATTCTAATAGACACTGGCAGATTAACGGCCTGGCAAAGTGAAGTCCTATCTCTAGGCTAATTTCTGATTAAAAACAAGATGTATGCAATCACTCTATATATATGCACATACATGTGAAACTGACTCCTGCTTCTCAGTACATTTCAACCCTATGGTCAGTGTCAATCAAACCTGAGAAAGAAGCTGAATTCTCAAACACATTCAATTTCTGTAAGTTTCTTAAAAATAAGCAGGTAGCTTATTTTAGATGCCTAACACTCTATAATGCCCCAAATCAGAGAAAGGCTGCAGCGTGATCTCATACTTTATTATACATGAGAGAATCAGCATAAAAGAGAAACATTATAAATGTAGGAAGAACTTCAAATGAGTTTGCACCCTAGCTGACAACTGGAGAATCCAATTGCAAGATACACAACCCAAGGAAATCAGGCTTCATTAATTCCTCTACTTACCAAAATAGCTGTTCATAGAAGAGAGTCAAGATGAACAGCAACTTTCTCCCACACAGATTTGTGCATGTAATTTTTTAAAAAGCATGTCACTTACAAACTGTGAAGGTGCTATGTGTACTCATAACTGAGCCGAGACCAAATTTCATTTCATTCTGAAATGACTGGCCACCAGCTGGTATGTTCAGGTCACTCCACTAATCTGATTGTTAAGTACCAGTGATAAGCGCAACAGTAAGAATCGGAAGCCTTACCTTTTTACACATAGCATAAATGATTTCTAAATGCTTTGGGTTAGACAGTAAAGTATCAGTGTCAATGGTCACATAATTATGCAAAAGAGGCATCATATCTGCAGAACAGGGAACGCAAAAGAGAAAAAAATTACARGCTAATCCATGCAAGTGCTAACCAGCGAGGCTGTAGTCCTATAATGGAATTCATTAGCTCAGATTCTCGGATATGGTTGGAAATTCAAGCTGTGCAGAAGTCTATTCTAGCAGAATTCTTCATAAAGTGCACCATGCAGGGTGCACTCTCAAACGAGGAAATAGAATAGGACTAGATATTAATTAATTAATTTGTAGTTTCACATTAACTTTGTATATTTCAGCTTGCTTTGAGTTCAGGACCTCCTACAATAACTGATCACACTGAYAGATTTGAACGTGCTTCTCCTACTTAAATATGCTCCTGTTATATGCCCACACTAAACAGACAGTCAGGGCATGACTCAAATACATGATCATTTTAAACCAAGACACTAAATGGAAGTGACCCTTATTAAGGTGGGTTTTAGAGATGGATTCCCAAACAGTGGAAACATCAACAGAATAGAAGTGATCATACCTGCAAAGTACTCAAAGCAATCCTGCTGGAAAACCTCATACAGAACACCTAAAAGCTGCCACATTTGAGGTGAAATCATCTGGCATGTCAAGCTGTAGGCCAAGGAGAGAATTTCTTCATAAAACTCTGGAAAGGAGAAACAATTTTAAGTAGGATGCTTTAAAAAATAAATTTAGCATCCAAATACCTTGAAATCTGAAACCAAGTCCCGAGTCATATAACAACTAGAAGACAGCAATTAGTAACTAGAGCAATACATAGAAAAATAACATGAATTGGAAAAGACTCTTTTAGACGGGCCTTATGTTGGCTACAGTTACAACAATATGCATAGTTTTTCATTATAAATACACACCAGAAAAATATATTACCAGCACATCAGAGACATTGCTTCTAAATAATTTACTGAAAAATATTTTTATTTTCTCAACCTTTGTTTTTTCTTCAAGGCCTTATCACAAAACTGTGCAGCTCTTTAGTGCAGGGTACTGATAAAGCAGTAATTTAATGGCAGACCATGTCCATAAAATACTAATGTAATTGTAAACGTTGTCCTTTAATACAGCTAGCTAGAACTATAATCAGAACTGCATCTTCTGCTTTTGAGTCTGACCTCCAAAACACAATAACCAGCCTGACTAATGTACAAGAGGAGATCAGGAGAAACAAATGGTAACTGAAAATTAATGTCTTTTTTTCTTTAAAGAAGCACACAAAAAAAAGATGAAGTTCTGTTCAGGAAAATAGTCTCATTTGCAATAATTAATTAAAGAATTTCTTATGTAAAAACATGTAACGTTCTTCTAAAAATTATCTCTAAAACATACCTATAACGTGTTTCTGCAAAACGAGGCCAATGATCTGTAAACAAATGCTCTCGAGCTGTTGAGTTATCTGAAATGAAAACATAAAGCCGTTTATTTAAAAACTTAGAAATACAGTAACTTAATCAATATATTTGACTAATTCAGTTTGAGAAGTTCTTCAAAGCAAAAAGGCTTTTATCACTTTCTAAATGCTGCATTAACGATCACAATATTATGAAATAATGTCTCACTGACRTAAGTATTCAAATTTTCAATAAACAGTATTGCTTTAAACCTTGTCACTTGCAGCATTTTTCTTTATTTTAAAAAAATCTTATTTTATGGTTATTCTACAGATCCTATCAAAAACTGTATCTGTTGTCCTGTCTGCATATAAAGTAACACTGTACTCAAAGTGCTTGAGATACAGCTTCTGTCCAAAATCTTTGAAGTAGAAGGGGTTAAAAGGAAGAAAGGAAGASATGCTTCTGCCTAAGGACTACGGAGATCTTCCCAGGCTAGGCTCAGCAAGAGGAACACAGGCAGAAATTGGGAGCATACAACTGTGTTGAAGTCAGGATTCAGCCTTGCCATGTTGGACAGAGAGACTACATTTATGAATTAAACTAAATTACAAGGAGAAATACATGGCCACATTGTAAGTCTAATTAAAACCAGCAAATACAGACATTTCATGYTATTACCACAGGTCATTCATTACAGACATAATCTTGCAGGCTTTCTGGGCTTGTTCTACCAAAAGGATTAAGTATGTGACCACAGATTCATCCACTCACTTTCAGACACTTGACTCAAAAGTCATCATCCCCTAAACTCTCTCCATACTTAACGGTGAAAGGGAAAGGAATTTCTAAGGAGTTTTGAGCCTTATATATCATTTCTATATCATTTATATAACTTCTAAAACGATTTAAGATCCTGAGGTGAAGAGCACTCTGCATAATTAGTTTGTGCTTCACACAATAGAAAAAYAAGCTGCTAAGTTTATACCAAAAATACCCGAACCCCAAAGGTTTTCCTAGGCTAAAACCTGAAGATCTACTTCAGACTATCATTCCTGATGCCCAGCTTAGCTACCAGATTTCATTTTAGCTTTCAAAAGATGCAAGGGGCTCTTGTAAAGGAATGAAAGATATTTTGAAATCCAAAGGAACACAATGGTCTTACAAGAAAATAATTAGTATTTTAATTAATGTATTTTTAAAATTACAAGCTTCATAAAAAGATATCACACTTGCAATGAAACATTCTCATTCTAAATCAAGGAAGCAAGATAATCTAGGACAAAGCACTTTTATGCCAACTCAACTTTAAGTTACTGACTTTGCCCTTCTGATCAGCCACTGAACTCCTTCCTGCCTCAGTCAGCCCAGATGGTACGAGCAGAAAGAATCTCTTTCTTCCCTGAATATGTGAAATGTAGACTTACATTGCACCACAACTAGGAGACCAATTCCTAGGAATTCTATCCAAGAAATTGCTGAGTAAATAACAAAATATGAGTCATCACTGTAAAAAAATAGCCTTATGCAAAATATTTCTCCCTAAAATCTATTTTAACAGTCTGTAATACAATTATCCGATGAAGTGTTTACCAGAATAAGGGCTAAGGATTTTACCCTCAGGATATAAATTCCCCTCAAAGTTGAGAGCTAAACAATTAAGAAATCACAAAAGGAAACTGGGCTTTAAATTCAAATTTGTCAGAGACCACTTGGTACTAATTCACCATCCTGCTATAGTAAATGAACATTCATGTCAACTCAAGTGACGCAACATACACAGAAGTGCTTGCTATCATGAATGAAAGGCATGAGGGAACAGCCGGAGAGAAGACGTACAATAGAAAATCTCACCTCCTTGTGATCTTCCACGACTGTCAGGATAGTGTCAATTGTGTGCAAGATGCCCATGGCCATAACTGTTTTGTCCTCTACTTCCTCATATTCCTCACTCTGAAGTACTTTACCAAATATTTCAGCCTATGAAAAAAACCAACCAACTTGACATTCAAGAGCAAACTCGCATTTCTAATTTGTCATGCAAAACCAAGACAGCTAATGCAACAGCAGCAATGCCTTATCTGTAAGAGCTGCCAGTGTTGAAAAATATCCTCCTTACTTTTGAAAGGCAAATACAGAAAATTAAAAACTCCTCTTTTTTGATAAGTCTGGCTATGTTAAGTCATTTGAAATGTTAAATAGTTAGAGCTTGGCTCATTAAAACCAATGATAAAATTCAGTATTTTTGAAAAACCTATAGGTTTTAAAGATGCTTCATATAGAAAAAAAAATACTGTGAATACTATAGGTGGACCTTTATAAAGATTACTTTAAACAGTGTGCACTTCAAATAAAGTTCACCAAACTAGGCATGTGCTTCTGACTGGACTGTTATTTTGCTACCGTCTCTTACCAGGTGTTGAGTCATGTCAACGGCGATAGTAGCTACTTCCTGACTGTACTCACAGATCATCTTCTGGATTACATTAGTAAGATCATCATTTTCCGTCTCTCTAACAATGTGCAAGAGCTCTTGCATAACTGGCCTTACATAAGGCTTCACATATTCCTTGGCTAAAAAAAAAAAAAAATTGGAACTAGGTGAAACCAACTATTCGTAAACACAAACATACAGCATCTCAAAACTATTAGGTAACTGACTACTTTTGAACAAATAATTTTTTAAAGTTTAATTCACTAAAAAAAACCAAAAAGCAAAAAAATCTACCCAACACACTTTTACAGCCCATAACTAGTAGACTAACAAAGTAAATAAATTGTACATTTACGACATTCAATACTGAAATGCCATCTACAACAAAAATCCACTGTTTTGGGGGAATACATGCCCTCATACATAGGCAGCATTCTTCTTAAACATACACACTATTTCACTTCACTAAAGAAAACCAAAGACAGGTGCTATTTGCTTTATTAAAAGAAATATTTTTTATTTCTTTTATATTTTTTTTTTTTATTGCTCTCTRCAACTACCTGAAAGGAGGCTGTAGAGAGGCGGGTGTTGGTCTCTTCTCCCAAGTAACAAGTGATAGGACGAAAGGAAATGGCCTCAAGTTGCGCCAGGGGAGGTTTAGATGGGATATTAGGAAAAATTTCTTCACTGAAAGGGTAGTCAGGCATTGGAACAGGCTGCCCAGGGAAGYGGTGGAGTCACCATCCCTGGAGGCGTTCAAAAAACGTGTGGATGTGGCGCTTCGGGACATGGTTTAGTGGGCATGGGTACTGGGTTGATGGTTGGACACAATGATCTTAGAGGTCTTTTCCAACCTTAATGATTCTATGATTCTATATGTTGATTCTAACTTCTTTTGTGCAGAGACCTGCCGTAAAAACTTGAAGTCAGAATTCTGGGATGTATACAGTAATTAATGAGCAAGTGAAGCTGTCTAAACATGATGAAATGTTCTGAAATCTATGTCTTTAAATGGTAGAAATGTTTAGATAAATCTGCACCAACCTCCTTATCTCTACCAAAAAAAAAAAAAAAAAAAAAAAAATCAGGGGATACAACTGATGAATCACTGTAGCATACCTTGCTCTTGGTTGCTTATTAACGTCTGAAGAGCTATGGCTGCTTCTACTTTGACAGGCATTTCCTTATCATCAATCAGGCTCTTCTTTGCCAGCTCTACTGCATTCCTCAAGTTTAGCTCATTGTGAAATTTCAAAGCACTGAAAGAATGAAGTACCCAACAGGACTGCATGACAAAAAAAAAAGGCAAGTTAGGGATTATTGCAATTTTTAGCATTTTTTAACTGATTCAAAAACAATGCTAACTATCTCTCTGTTTGCATGTATTGCTTTTTTTTTCTTAATTATGGTGTATCCATACAGTAAATGTAACACAGTTTTTGCACTCAAGCAGTTCTTTATTTTCCTTTCCCAAATTCCAATAAACTCAGTATGCACATAATTGGCATTCATCATTTTGGTCTTTCTGGGAGAAAAAAAATCAGAACAGAAACTAAAGAAAATTAACTGTTTATGACTGATATGGCCACTCGGGGACTTTCTTCAAGCTACACTCAAACTGACATTATCTACTCTGTGGAAATCCTACCTATTCTTCACAGCCATCCACTCTAGTTATTGAGATCTGCTAATGAAAAATGGTCACAAAAGGGCCACAATGACCGCTCAAATTCTCCAGTCTGATCGAAGAGGTAAACAATAATACAACACAGACTTTTCATCAATTCATTTAACTGACAAATCATTTTTTAAATCAAAATGTTGAAAAATTACTGTACAAGGTCGTTATTTGAGATTTTAATATGTATTTGCTTTATTTCTTTCATTAACATTCAGAATGAAGTCAAACTGCAAAGGAAAGAATCATGCCAAATACTGAAATTGATACAACTGGTGAACTTACTCTAGCTCTGAGGTACCCCAGGTTAGACATGAACAATGGAAATACATGATTCTGTAACATCAGCTCCATTTGATCCTTGAAGACACTCTTCTGTCGGTGTAAATAAAAATTAATTTTGGAGACCAATCATTTTACATACTTCATTCTAGCCAGTAATCCATTTCAACTATCAACCATGGGAAATACAATGATTTGTCTATGTAATAAAGGTATTCTCTCATGAAGAGATCTGGATCTCGTACCTTGAACTGAACAAACCTCATAAGCATAGCAAGTTCAAAGCCAGAGAAGTGAAAGAACTGTACATATAATATTCAACTCTACATTACTCATTACAATACTGTAAACTGGAATTTTCATTTTCTTTAAGGCAATTGATTCCAGCTGATTTTTCTTAAAAATTAATTAGGATCAATAACCTAGTACCTCCATTCTTCCTACAAAGGAGTACATACATACCTGAAGATAAATATAAGCTTAGTATGAAACAGATCTGAGTTTCAAATGACCTACTGTTACTATAAGCATCAAAACTAATTATTTTACACACTACAACAATAACTCACATCTTTTTTCATGTTTATAATGGACTAAGATAATTCCTTTGTGATAGAAATCTCCTTGGTTGGAGAAGGATATTCGAGGAAAATTATCCTTCATTATTCCAACCTTGGCAAATCCGAAGATATTCACAGGAAGCCAGGACCACCAGCATGGAGACGTGGGACTTTCCTAGACCTATAGCCCTAGGATACTAGAAAAGATGTATGCTGGGGACTGTGTTACCATCTAAAGGAATGATTCAGTGGCTAAGATAGGAAGAGGGTGAAAGGGGACATTCAATACAAAATGTATCTTAGGTGATCACACTTCTACTTCACCAATGCATACATCATTTCTTCCCACACTGACTCCCCAACCTTCAGAGAGGCAGATGAAGAACTGAGCAGAGAAAAAACACAGAGAAGGGAAAATAATTTTCCCTTGTGCACACAGGTCAGAGGTTTGCATGCATTAAACTGGAGCTGCTGTGGAGAGCCAGGTGGCGGCTAAGGCAGGGGCATCGTGTCTACGAGCTCCTTACAATCTGTATCTGTCAGCTCACCAGCTAGAAAGCACTTACAAATGGGCTATTTTATGCAGAAACAGTTCATGGAATTTTTCAATCTGCCAAATCCCAAAGACAAGAAATTCAGAGTTGAGAAGAGTCTGCAGTGTTTGGGGATTATTACTCTTTTATAACCTCATGTTTCAAGACTGAAAATTTCTAATAGGAGCAGTATACTGGAATAAATCCCGTTTTTTTTCCTCAGGACAGAGATAAAGGGCTTAGAAACCCCTGGTCAATATGAAAGGCTCCTCACAACACGAACAATGCCCTCCTCTTTCACTGTTATACTCCAGCACGAGGGAGGACATTTACAATCCAACCTAATCTACAACAATTCTGCAAAAGTTACTGATGTTTCAGGAGTTCAGATCAGATCGTGGATTGGTACATTGGTAAAAAATAGATGGCAAATGTTGATAAGATGTTGCTTGTAACATGAAGACACATCCTGCACAGAGAGACATGTCACACAAAATAAATTACTTTTAAAAGGAAGCCCTAAGCACAAGGTGGCCATTCTCATGCTAAAAGTGGTAACGTTTTGGCAGTTAGTTTTGACATGGAGAGAGGGCATACTTTGGACTCCACCATCTACAAAAGTGTAAGGGAAACTGTAATCAACATTACATTGGAGAGCAACAGTGTGGATTAAATGTGTATTCAAGTTCCAGAAAAGTACTCAAAATTCTGAAGATACTGTCTATAAAAAATGGAGGAAGGATAGAAACTGTGTGCTCTTTCCAGTTATTTTCAAAACTCCCAACTGGCTGATGAAATAAGACTTAAAGCCACACATTGCAGGGTAAGAAAGCTGGAAAGCTAGACAAAACATTCCTGCAACATGTTAAGTAAACATTTTTCTGGAACCAGAAGCAGCCCACAATAATGCAGGCTGTTGGGGGGTTTGCTAAAGAATCATAGGCAATGTTATTGATGGAATGCATATTTGCTTTTTTAACACCCTTCCATTTTACTAGTAAAGCAGAAGAGGACCAAGGGACTGTTCTGTAGCAAACAAACGGAGCTTTGGAGGAACTTAAGAAGAAAAATCTGCGTATAAAATGGGAATATAAAAACCAGGAAAGAATGTTAATATTTTTAAAGAAACAAACCTTTGGATTCTTATTGCACAGTGCAATCTCTCAACAGAYTTCATAAATATGGCTAAGGGCTAGCCATACTTTATAAGCTAAGACTTTTTTATTGGAAATGGCAGTTGATAATAAGAATTACAAAACTTTTTCACTTCTTTACCCACTTACCTTCAGTAAAATATCTGCTAGGGATCCTATAACATGCAAAGCGCCATCTTTTTTCCTTGGATCAATGTTTGGCTCTGTCAGAATCTGGTAGCAATATGCCATCATTTTTGGTAATACCTATGCAAGACAGAAAACACACAATCTCCTTTTGTCAAATCATTTTAATAGCATTAAGTTAAAAAATTCATATGACATCTTTAAGTAGAAATTTTATCTTGGCCAAAGCAACTGTGAGGTGCTATGTGTAGCATCTTTCCATAGTTAAAGTTCAGAAGGTTCCTTTTTCAATTTTTCAGCCAAACTTGTCAAAATTAAATTAATCTCCTTGAAATTTCACATTAGTAATAGTAAATAAGGCATTTTTGTTGTTGTCTTGAGGCAAATCAAAAAAGGCAAGAGGCTCAAACAGTACCTCACCCATTTTTTCCCCTTAATTTCTCTTCTGGCTTGTCTCACACATATATAAATACATATGTGTGTATACATATATGTATGAACATATACATATTCAAGAACAGCTTGGACTAAAACCTCATAAACTTATTTCAATCTATTGATTTTGGCAGTAACTTCTAAAGTTGACTAGACTTAGAAAGATTTCTTGGCAAAACCAATTGTTTAAGGTCATTTCCACACCCATTATGTGCTTTTCAGATATTATGACACTTTGACGGTCTCAGTACAAATTCTGAAAATGAGAAGGTCAGTGGGCAAGGACTGTTTTGACAATAAAGAAGTAGAAAGGTTATAGGCTATTCCACCTGACATAAAGACTATGCTCTTCTCTGAAAATCCATCTGGAAATGGAGCTCCGTGTTTACTGGATGTTAAAATGGTACCCAGAAAAAAGTTTGCAATTTTAGCAAACTGACATATGCTTTCCAGGGCTTGGCCGGGTGCTTTTGCACAGATCACGGTAAGTATAAAAAGATCTACAGAAAAGTTATGTCCTCATTTAAAGAGCAGCTGTATGAAATTGGTTTCATTCTTGCTAATTTCATTGCTGTCAACAGGATTTTAAATAGCATCAGTGAAAATTAGTAAGGATCAGGTTCACTTTTCCCCCTGCTACAGTTTGGGAAGCTCAGAACAGCCATGACRAAGGCTGTTTGTAAACTTGGGAAAATACCAGTACATCTATTCCAGTTCGTATCCAGCAGGTTAATTTTAAAGCTGCAAGAGGAATCCACTTCTTTATTTATTTATACATACATATTTTAATTCTCCCAAAATTGATAGCACTCAGCCAGGAAAGTGTTTAACTATGCATTAGCAGGTAGGTTTTTCAAGACTAGCTTCCTGTAGCATTTTCAAATTTAAGGGAAAATGACATTATTAAGGAAACTGCAAATAATTAAAAACCACTAGTTCCATACCTCTTTTCTCTTCTTCGCAGCAGTATAAAGGAGATTCTGTGCTGCTGTTGTAGTGGATGCATAATCCTCAAATACGTCTAATAAATTAAAAAAAGAAAAWAAAATATTTCCTTTTCTGAATGACATAATACTAAAATTTTTATCAACCATCTTGTTCGTGGGATATCACAAAATCAGGGGGAATATGTAACTTCAAAACTATTGACATGGTTGTCTTCACTTCATGGTTTAAGAGTCAGACCCAAGCTTAAGTCATATAGCTTATGAAAGCATTTACTTGCCTTCCAGATCTACTGACCACTCATCATTCCCTTTATTAGGAATGCGTTATTTATTCATGAATTCTTTTGAGACCATGTATGTAAGGGATGAAAAATCCTGGCTTTTTTTTAATTAAAACCACTATAGGAAGAACAACAATACATTCCAGCACCATCTGTATACCATATGTACACATTTTTGGCTTGATTTTATTAAAACCTCATGGGAAACTTTTTGTATGTAAAAACTACTTGGATCTGGGTTAGTTTTAAATCTGCTGAAAGTTAAAGTTTTTTAACTTCATTCATTACAAGTAAACCTCTTTTAATCATATTGAAAATATAATTTATATCTTGAAAAAAAATCTATGCTGCCAAACATGTTCTAATCCAAACATCCCTACACAAATTGAATTAAATAAAAAGATCTAAAAAGGTAATCTTAAAATGTGGTTAAAATTACACACTAACTTTTCCTGAGAACTTGAAGATAAAACATGATTAAGACATACTACCAGACTTCTGGAATTCTTGTTCCAAACCCAAATGTGCCTCACTAAACTTCAATTTAATGTACTTTCACRCTTGTGGTTTTTTACCTTTCACAATACAATTTAAATCTGTATTTAACTGTCTCAACTTTGTATAAAAATAGCATTCACTACTTACACAGAAAGAACTGAATTAATATACCAAAAATCAGCAACGTATTTGTACCCCAGTGATCAACACGATATCGCGATTAATTTTTTGCATAACAACTCTCGAAGTTTTTTTAACTACTCTATGAACATTTAAATTCCGTTTTTGCATATGCTAATCCCAAATCAACTAATTAAAAATTCCCAAATGCTACATATCTCTGTGGTGCCTGGCTTATTGGAGCTTTCCAGCTAAATTTGCTATATTTTTAAAGCACCCTTCTCTTTTCCAATGACATGACTCTTTTAATAAAAGTAGTTATTCATAATATGGTCCTATGCGATAATCCCAAGATTTTGCACTGTGTCTTTTGAAAGAATACATACATCTAATTATCTTACAATTTAGCAATAATAATTGGCAAAAAAATGCCGAAGACATTAACAATTTTCAATAGGGAAAGAGCAAGTCAGGCCTCTTCTGGTCAAAGTGAGAGCTGCAAGAACTTGCAGACAGCTGGCACATCTGCAATTCAGGATTCTGAAACTGGCATTAAAAAGTGAGCAAGCCAGTCTATAGTCTATTTGGGCTGCACTGAGCACATGTGAAGTAGAAAAAAATATTAAGAGAATAATTTAGTTTAAAGCTACCAGCCAGATGGCCAACATCCACTTGGTCTGCCTTCTTCTTTTAACTACAGATTGGTGAGATTTAAGAAACAAATTTTCTTCTTCCTATTGTTCAGGACACTGGTGAAGACAGAGACATTACAGTGGCCATGCTGTTAATTGGGACTATAGTGTACAGTTATGACGAAAGCAGAAAATAAATGCTAAACACAACATTTACCAAATTTCATGCGGATATATTCATATGGATCTTCTTGCCAGAGCTCTTCATCCTCATCTTTGTAGCACATTAGAGAGAATATCACTTCTTCTGTTATACTCTAATATTAGAGAAGTCAAATACACATAAGTCCACATAAAATCAAATTCCAGTACAGCTTCCCTCCACTATGCACTATATACTAGACCTACTTTTCTGAAGAGTAAAATTCTTTTAATCAGTGCTTTTTTATTTTGGCTAACAGAAATAAACTTACAATATACATACTTTCCTTTTGCAACAGTCCCAGACAGCAGTAATTATATAATCTAACTTTATAACACAGTACCATGCACAAAATATACTTCAGAACATCGCATTCTGCAGAAGGACCTCACCAATGCAGCACTTAAGAGGAGAATGGATTTCAGAGTCCTTCCTCTTAACAGTCATGGGATTAACTAACTACAACAGGGGAGCTTATGATGTGAAAAAATAAAAGCATGAAAATCACTTTTCACTTGTTCTTAGTTCACTTATAAAACGTGTCCTTAAAACAGAGTTCAGTTCCTCGTAGTTCATGTTCTCTTTGCCCACTATCTTTGCACTACGATCAATTACGAATTTCCAAATCTATAGACAATTCTGAACACCAGCAACTAATAAAAGCCAGAACATTATGACTGTCTGGCAGACTTCAAAAATAAAAATAAAGAACTTATGGAACAGAATCTTTAATTGAGTTAACAATATGTGCAATAAAAGGTAGTCATAATATTGAAAAAACCAACCACATTTGTGTAGAAATGCTATTTTTTGCCCAGATCGATTGCTGCATGAAAGATTCATGAAACCTTCTTTAAAACTGCAAAACTGGTGGAGTTTGGGGGGGTTTTTTAATCACTCTGGTACATGCAGTGTTTATGACTGGGTTTTATGCACTGACCTGTATGTGTGGCTTCATTTGCTTCCACGTTACAGAGTGAATAACGCCTTGGTTGAGAAAATTTAACGTTTGCTGAAGGACACGTGGCGCAACATAGTCTTTTTGCCTGTATTGGTCTAAGATTCTTAAGAGAACCTAAAGAAATGACAAATTGATATTTTTAAATAAAGAAAATTCTCTCTCATGCATAGACATGCAGTGCACCTCTTCAGTGAATGTACATGGACAGATTAATTAGTTTTACAGCAGAGATTCTAGTGTTAGTAATCACTGTAATGCCTTTGATCCAAAAATCAGAAATCATTTAAATACTAAGGATCTAATCCTGCAAGCATTTATGTACATGTCTACCTTTACTACTAGCCCCACCATGTGATCACTTGTGATTGTAAACCAGAGATATACTTCAATATTCACAGGCTCACAGTTTACACAGGCCTCAGCAAAATTTGGAATAGATAAGGAAAAGGCACAGAGAGATTTTCAAACTAGTTGGCTTCTAAATCTGTTAGTGGTGTCTGTGTTCATTTTTTAAGGACAGGCCCCTGAAGAAGACAAATTATTTTGGAAGAACAATGATAAGAATAGAAATACTAAACTAGAAAAGAAAAATAGGTTAGCACCTAAATCTGTGAATCAGAAGACATGCAAAACCCTTAACTTCAATTACCTGTTGTAACCATCAGATAATATCACCTAGCATGCTATCACAAACTCTATCACACAAAGCTTCCTTAATATAAAGGCTTGCTCTACTAAGAAAAACCTATGGTACAAAGCCACTAATCTTCACTAATGGCAGATGAACTATTAAGTGTTAAWAAGTGTAAAGAATTGGCATGTACATGAAGAACAATAAAAATCAAGGGCAATGCATAAAAAAATAGAGTCATATTTTCAGCAGGACAATTCTGCTTCATAATTCTTCACAACATTGTAATAAATCTTATTTTCAACATAACTTCTTCATTAGGAGTACTAAGGCTGATCTTAAGTCTTACATATGATACACTCCTCGGGCAAGAATTGTCTATATCTCATATGGACTCTAGCACRATGTCAGCACTTAACAACTGATGAATAAGTAATGACGGCTTAGTAATGTAATATTCACAATACAATTGTGAATATTACTCAAACTCAAACACAAAAAGGAAGCCTACAGAGGGTGGAAGCAAGGACAGGTAGCCTGGGAGGTATACAGAGAAATTGTCCGAGCAGCCAGGGATGAGGTTAAGAAAGCTAAAGCCCTGATAGAAGTAAATCTGGCCAGGGACATCAAGGGCAACAAGAAAAGCTTCTATAGGTATGTCGGGGATAAAAGGAGGACTAGGGAAAATGTGGGTCCTCTCCGGAAGGAAAGGGGAGACCTGGTTACCCAGGATATGGAGAAGGCTGAGGTACTCAATGACTTTTTTGCCTCAGTCTTCACCAGCAAGTGCTTAAGCCTCACYGCCCAAGTCGCAGAAGGCAAAGTCAGGGACTGGAAGAATGAAGAGCTGCCCACTGTAGGAGAAGATCAGGTTCAAGATCATCTAAGGAACCTGAAGGTGCACAAGTCCATGGGACCCAATGAGATCCATCCGCGGGTCCTGAGGGCACTGGCAGATGAAGTTGCTAAGCCACTATCCACCATATTTGAGAAGTCGTGGCAGTCCGGTGAAGTTCCCACTGACTGAAAAAGGGGAAACATAACGCCCATTTTTAAAAAAGGAAAAAAGGAAGATCTGGGGAACTACAGGCCAGTCAGTCTCACCTCTGTGCCCGGCAAGATCATGGAGTAGATCCTCCTGGAAACTATGCTAAGGCACATGGAAAATAAGGAGGTGATCGGTGGCAGCCAACATGGCTTCACTACAGGCAAATCGTGCCTGACAAATTTGGTGGCCTTCTACAACAGKGTTACAGCATTGGTAGATAAGGGAAGAGCAGCTGATGTCTTCTACCTCGACTTGTGCAAAGCATTTGACACTGTCCCGCACAACATCCTTGTCTCTAAATTGGAGAGACACAGATTTGACGGATGGACCACTTGGTAGATAAGGAATTGGCTGGATGGTTGCACTCAAAGAGTTGCAGTCAATGGCTCCATGTCCAAGTGGAGACCAGTGACGACCGGTGTTCCTCAGGGGTCGGTATGGGGACCGGTGCGGTTTAACATCTTTGTTGGTGACATAGACAGTGGGACTGAGCGCACCCTCAGCAAGTTTGCCGACGACACCAAGCTGTGCGGTGCGGTCGACACGCTGGAGGGAAGGGATGCCATCCAGAGGGACCTTGACAGGCTTGAGAGGTGGGCCTGTGCAAACCTCAAGAAGTTCAACAAGGCCAAGTGCAAGGTCCTGCACATGGGTCAGGGCAATCCCAAGCACAAATACAGGCTGTGCGGAGAAGGGATTGAGAGCAGCCCTGGGGAGAAGGACTTGGAGGTGTTGGTTGATGAGAAGCTCAACATGACCTGGCAATGTGCGCTTGCAGCCCAGAAAGCCAACCGTATCCTGGGTTGCATCAAAAGAAGAGTGACCAGCAGGTCGAGGGAGGTGATTCTCCCCCTCCACTCCGCTCTCGTGAGACCCCACCTGGAGTACTGCATCCAGCTCTGCGGCCCCCAACATAAGAAGGACATGGACCTGTTAGAGCGAGTCCAGAGGAGGGCCACAAAGATGATCAGAGGGCTGGAGCACCTCTCGTCTGAAGACAGGCTGAGAGAGTTGGGGCTTTTCAGCCTGGAGAAGAGGCGACTCCAGGGAGACCTTATAGCAGCCTTCCAGTACCTGAAGGGGGCCTACAAAAAAGCTGGAGAGGGACTTTTTAGAAAGGCATGTAGTGATAGAACAAGGGGTAATGGCTTTAAACTGAAAGAGGGTAGATTTAGATTAGATATAAGGAAGAAATTCTTCACTATGAGGGTGGTGAGGCACTGGAACAGGTTGCCCAGAGAAGCTGTGGGTGCCCCATCTCTGGAAGTGTTCAAGGCCAGGTTGGATGGGGCTTTCAGCAACCTGGTCTAGTGGAAGGTGTCCCTGCCCATGGCAGGGTGGTTGGAACTAGATGATCTTTAAGGTCCCTTCCAATCCAAACCATTCTATGATTCTATGATAATTCTCACTAACTCTGCACGGAAATGTGACAAATCAGCATATAAGAGCCAGAACTGGAAGAAATGTGCAGATTGTCCAGTCCATTATCTTGAAAGCTAAACTGCTCCCTCTGCTACATAGCCTAATCTCTTAACAGACAAACTTCAAGTATTTCAAATGACAACTACCCATGGGAGTCTATTTTTGCACTCAGGAGTTAAACATTGCAAAGAGTTTAGAATAGATATTATACTGTTTCCCTTTTCTTTTCATTTAATGCTTACAGCCTTAGCACAACCATTCCTCTCTTTAGTTCTTAACTTTTACATATTTAAACAGAACTAATAAAAACTATTCTGTTGTCAAACTGGATGGAGAAAAGTAATTTTGTTTTGCAGACGATCCTGGTATTTTGAAATCTAGTTTAAATTTGACTCGAAGTGACAACAACAGCCTGGCACCCTGCATCAAAGACACTGGAAATTTAAACTGTACAAAGCCTGCAGATGCCATGWCAGGGATATTTCATCTGGTAGTGTGCTGAGGAGTCACATATTCTGGAATCCAAACACTTGTCACTTGAAAAACAGCATTCCCAGGTGTTTTTCAAGGTTTACAGGCCAAAGGGAATCAAGAGTCCAGAATCATGAGCAGGAGAGTATACTGTATTCTCCTAGCTTCTTAGGAGCCTGTTTGGAATATGTAACGCAAAAGCCTGGACACCCAACAGCTTGAGCTGAGCCAAAAGACTGGGAACTACCACTCCTAGTCATCTAGTATATGGCAGGCTGAATGAGAAACAGGAGGAGCTGTGCCAGAAATGTCTGAGCTTGGGAGCCAGCACTCTCGGGGCTTTCAGACACCCAATTGCTATAGCCATTCCACCAAACCAGGGAGATGCTGAAAGCCTGGAAGCCCACGTTCCCAGAGGCCCACAGCTGAGCTGGCAGAAGAACACAGAAAACTCTGACAGGAACTGCCTCTCTTCTATGCAACTTTATCAGAACTGAACTGTCTCCACAACACAATGTTAATCACAAATAATTAGCGTTCCCCAACAAAAATAATTTCCTTTCAAACTGTGAATTTATGCTATATTTTCATAAAATATGCTTTCCAGGTATAAAATAACTTCTATTGCTGTTCTCCAGACACTTTCTAATCTGCTTGTACCTTCCTGAAATAAAACAGTATCGTTGGATTACTGTGCCTAAGTTATTTGCAGCAAAAGCACTTACTAAAGACTAGCCTGAAAATACACCTTCCTATGACATGAGGCCTCTGCATCAATAGTTTTCTCTCTCAGCTATATATAGAATGTTTATACATGATGATAATACCGTTTTATCAGCACTTGCCTTTTCTGAGAATTTTCCTGAAGGGTTTTTTTTGAATTGCTGAAAATCTGTGTTATTATACCTCAGTTGTATGGCACTGAGTTCTAAAGAACTTCTCAATCACTAAAAGAAAGCCTGCCTGACTCCGTTCTTTTTTGTTTAATGAACGAACTTTGATATGAGCACACTGTTGAAAACAATACATTTGTTCAGCCAAAATGATCTACTTTGGAAACAAATGAACTGTACTTACCTGTTGTATGCCCACAGCATAGGTTTTTAAAAAAAACTCTGAGAATTCAAAGTATTCTTTAGTTACATTTCCAGGACTTCCATACCTTTAAAAATAAGAGGAAACAGATATTTACACTGTGAGAAGCCTACTGAGTCAGGAAAACACAGTACTTTCTAAAACACAAAGGACCCTGAGTAGTCTTCCATCCCCAAAGGAATCTTTTTCCACAGGTTCCTTCTAAGCCATTATTTCCTGTATAATGCCCTACTTCCCTTTTCTTTTCTTAGATTCTCAGAAGGTACAATACTACAATCAAGTAAATATAGCCACCTTTTTGTCACAAGCTCTGTAACTTCCATGTTTATGGATTTCTTTTCAGATCTTCCCCTGTCTTTATATTTGAGAATATAAGCACTTGTAGTTAAAAAAAAAAAAAAAAAGTACTTTTCCTGTGGGGCTAGTTTCTTGCCATCTTAGAGAGTCAAATCATTTCACTAAGAGCTCAGGCCAGTGGCTGTGCCAGTGCAAGGCAGAGGACAGCAGCAGGAATACCTCTTCAGTGACCATGAGCTGTTAAATTAACTAAACGGTCTTGTTTAATTGCACCCCAAGTAACGTTACAGATTTGTAATCCCAACTTAGTTTTTCATCAGTTTGTTAGTTTGTTACCGTTCAAAAAGACGAGCTACAATATGCAATGCCCACTTCTTGCATTTCCACCACACCAGCTCCGGTCTATCATCTTCATCTATTTGCAAAGTCTCCTATAAATAAATAAATTTATTTTAAATTAGCTGTGTGTATTGTTGAGAGAAATGATGCTTTAAACATTCCTTGCTGAGTAAACTAATACAAATGCACAGTAACAACTAAAACTTTGGTTCTGTTAACAGCCATATAACATTCAGGAACTTTCAAATATCTTAATTAGTCAATATAACTCTATATATGCAATATCTGTACAAGTATTTTACTTTAATTTTTAAAATTATGAGTATTTAAAAAACAGAAACTCTCACATATACTTGAATACTACACAGTGGCATGCACTCTGGCTTAAAAATTAGGCATGATACTAACTCCTCCAAATATATACACCTAATGATACACTAACGCAAAAGCTATTAAAACAACGTTAATGTTATGAAATACATTCCTAAAAAACTTAGGAAATGCCAGTTAATGTTGTACACAGAGAAACAAGAATTTAATTACTATTTTTATTTTGTTCTTCAAGAAATATGAAGGACGGATGAAAGAAAAAGAGGAACAGAGACAAATGATGGGTTTGTGATGAGCTTTTGATTCTTGTTTGAGAGAAACTGCCTAAACTATTTGGAAATTTCCAAAATATCCCAGATTGGACTTTACATGGTGTCATTACCTCAGACAATGAAATTCTGACATCTTACATGATATTAGAAACACCACTTATTCCAAGGATAAGAATCTTAAATAGATGACACCTTAAAAAAAACCGAACACTTAGAAAACCTTCACACTGACTGTTTCTCAAATGCCAATGCTCAAGTATCAGAGATCTTTACAAAACTAAAACTTACTGGTGGTACATTTCTATCAATGATAGTCCGGAAGATCTCCATCCACTGAGTCATAGTCTGGTTATTCACCAACTGGAGCGGCAACGCATACTGAAATAAGAAAAAACCCACAGTCATGAAATACTAATTTTCTCTGAGAAAGGTAGAAGRGTTTTCTACAGTAGTTACATTCTGAAGAAGATGAGGTTTTAAGTAAAATTAAAACTAATTAGGTTAGATATCAATACTATTCTAATTGCATCCTTCTTGGTACAATTTACAGAGGAATTTCTGAGCAGACACTATCATCTGAGGAAAGTTCCTTGGTCTGAGAAATTGCCAATTCTTTTTATTTTTTCCTCTTCTTCACAATAGCCCAGCTGACTTTTAGGGACCACAGCAGTAGCTATACTACAGGGCTTGGGTAAACCAATAGTATTTTAGTAAGTGAAATGTACTCCTAATTACTACCCAGCTACTATCTAGTAAATCATACTTCTCTACAAAATCCAAAGCAAAGTGACAATATTCAAGCAAGCTACTGAAAAGTAAAATAGGATCTCAGGATCTTTTCAATCCTCCCCCCACCTAATAACAAACTATTTGAGCTTTTTAACCCCCAGTAAGAATTTTCAGGCTGCCCCTTATGTAGGATCTTGTTTTGTTTCTCATTCTCTAAAAGTACTTCCTCACCAAACTCATCCCTGTAAAAGCCAAACCCATCTCTGTAAAATGCATATGCGTCGATAAATAATTTTTGCCAGATCTTCAGAAGATAATGAGAAATGCCACCTACTGAAGTGCACTATTTGACAATTATACTACAATATGCACTACTGACACTTTCAGAGGCCAACCAGCACAGTCTAGATACCCATACAGTTTATATCAGGTTATGTGTGGCTTTATAAAACTGGGAACATTACTCCAGCACGCTTACAGATAGGATGTGCAGAAGTACCTAGGTTCATTAAAAATTTAATCTGGGGGATCATGTGACCAGTTTAAGTAGAAAAATCTATAAAGATCATATTTTTATAAAAGCTGTTTATTGTACATTACTTTTCCCATCCAAATTGGTATCCTTATTCAATCACACCCATGAGTGTRCTGAAGGGGGTCACTGTGCCCAGCAAAGTAAAGGTTTCGGTTTTCCTCTACACAGATGCCAACCTGAACAAGAGCATAGAAGATTTTTAAGATTTGTTTCTGAAGCAGTACAGAGTAATGGGAGTTATCAGGCAGAAGCTGGATCATCTGCTGCTGAATCCGAGGCAAAAATATTTGCATTGCTGCTATGAGAGGATCTCGCTCCTCTGCTTTTTTGTATCTGCAAAGGAAACAAAAATGTTGGTCCAGAATCTACACACTGGAGATTCTAATGCCTATTCCCCACCAGCAATTTCATTTCTGTACCCTAAAAAAAAAATATAAATTAATATCCAGCACTTGCTCATTCACTCTCCCCTCCTCTAGCCCCCATCTCAACAATTTGTGCAAATTCTCTAACCTATAAACAGAGAAATGAAAACCAACAAATGTTACCTTATATAAGCAGCTATTGGGAGGAAGAACTAATGTTCTTTATCTAGTGGTTTAACTACTGAATTGTCAGCTCAGAGGAGCAGGGACTTGAATTTCTCTGACATTCGTACCAATGCCAAACCCAAGTTGGGTGCTGAACAAATAGAAGTGAACAGCAATTGAAAGGGAAAGACAATTCCTTTGTTTTGAAAAGATTCTCTTTTTCTCCATTTACATTTCTTCTGTGCAGTTTATACGTATGTTTCTGACAACAGATTTTTTTTTTTTAAATGACAGAGAGCACACTACACTTCTCCTAATTTACGCTTTGTGGATTTAGACTATCAGGAGGATGGTACAGGTAACAATATGCAATAGGAGTATATGACAACGACAGTACTGTATTCATGACATAGAAATAGAAAATAATTTGCATTCATATATCCAGCATTTGGGGAACCTTCAAACAAAGGAAATTATAAACCTTTAAGAAATTTTTCACAGGTGTGTTAAATCAGATCAAAACTACAAAGCCTCAAGAAAAAAGTCAGTAAATTCATGCAGATTACTGCTGGCATCTCTGCCTTCAGTTCGCTGACGATATAAAGATGATGAGTAGTTTTAATTTATGTGCAGGACAGGAAGCATATGACAATTATTAATTCCCATTTTCTATCTGAATTCCTTATAGAACTGCCAGTGCTCCTAAGAATGTTATTGTCAGTAATCAGCTGAGACTAAAAGCACTGATTCCTCATCTACTGATGGACATCAACTTACTCGTAAGTCTTGACCAGCTGATACAGGCACAGGAGGCTCCCAAGCCAACTCCCACTGTTCTGAGACTGCAAGTAGTAGCCTATCTTGTCTACCACGGCTGTCCAATGGCCGGGAAAGTCATGTTTAATGATAGCACGGAGGCACATTGTCAGCTGGGCTCTATGGCAAGAGGGAAAAAGAAATACATCATAAGTATTAAGATCATGGCATAGTGTTTAATATTAAAGGATAGATCCCAAACCTTTGCTTATTGGCTACAATATACATATTACGTAAGTATCATACATATTTTGACAGCACTGAAAGAGTTCTAGGAAGTGGTAGAGAGAAAGCGAGAAAAAAATTTAACTTTTAAGGGGATTTAACTTTAAGGAAGAAACTGATTTCAGAACATTTTAGCTACTTTTCTCGCTTCCTCCTCCCTCTCCACACCCATCAGGCAATATCTGAAAACAATTAATTGCTCATGAAACCAGCTAGCTTTGTACTTTGAAAATGAATGTTTATACTTCTACATGCTTATGAGGCTGAAAGCAACCACAAAAACACAAATTTGTACATTTTTATTAAACAATATTGCCCTGTGTTATGATCCAAGCCAGAGGTTTCTCATGAAATTACAATTTTCCTGGGATCTTCTAGAACAGCACTTCTCAACCTCCAAAGCATACGGCAGAGCCAATTAGGTAAAAACATCTTACCATTCCTCTCCCTTCACACACTTTTAGATGCCACTCAACGGTGAGCCAAGACAGGATTGTTAATTGACTAAAGTGAGGTGTGACTAAAAAAGCTGAGAGGCACTGAACTTGAAGCTGTAAATAAATACTCTTGGGTCTGCTGAGGAATAAAAAAAAAAAAGTCTGCAGAAAATATTGGCTCTTCTATATTTAGTTTTCCTTGGGTATCCTCTTGCAGTCCATTACATAAGGAGCCACTATTACAAAGCAGTTCAATACGGGGCCCTCCACCTACTGATCCTTTTACCTTTGTACAAACTCACCCTCCCCCTCCAGTCTTTGGAGTTTGTGCTCATTGCTGATTTGGTTCCTCCTCCCCTCTTATTCGCACAAGCACACAGTGAAAAATCTCAGTATTACGGCATCAGACTAGTTCCAGTAAAGTTTCTTTGATTTTTTTAACCTCTGACAAATCTACAAGTTCAGCCAGTATTTAGAAACCCTCTACTTTATTCCAGATGATTGTCCTGGGGGTTTCAACAATCCTTTTAGATGTAGATTGTCATTGTAACATCAGGGCATTTTGAATATCAGGTTATGAAATGATGCCTGAACCAGTTTGCAAAAAAACTCCTCAAACTTCCATTATTTTGTGGTTTTTTGTATAAACTTAGCCTTGGTATTTATGACATGATGGCAGCAGAAACTACATGCCTTTATTACATTATCAAAGAAACAACACAAGCTTCCTTACCTTGTAGCACAACCTTGGCAAGGAGCAACTAACTATCTCTTTCAGCGGGGATTCTAGACATCTGTGTCAGAGCATGTTAGAAAAACTGAACTGGAAACGATGTTTTAGCTCACTTTCCTGTCTCAGTGCAGGATCTAAGCAGTCCTGGTAGGTGTTTGTCTAATCTATTCATAAAGACCTCCAGTGACAGCAATGCTATAGCAGCCTAATGCATTCTGGTGTTTCGTTATTTTTTTAAAGTGTTTTCTCTAATCCTAATTTCAATCTATAGACAATCACTCCTCCTCCAGATATGACTACTGACAAAAAAAGGAGAACTTTGGGCACCTAGCTGGTCAAGAGGAGGAGGTGAGGAGAGGAAGATTTTCTTCTCTTTTTCAAAGACTAAAATCTATACACTACGGCCTAATCCCATCCTATCAGCCTCACTTTAATTAGTGGTGAACAATCATAGATTGTAGTATGTCTGTGAATCTTAACTATTCTTCCAGCAAAAAGAGAACAGCATTTCTTCATTCTTTTAACATCTTAAAACCAAGAAAGCTAACGCACATTTAAATACTGGGATTACATATAAAAATTGCAAAGTAATTGAGAAAAGGGCTACTAGAAAAGAAAAAAAAAAAAGATCTTGGACAGTATTTCTCTGAACAGGTAATTCTGTATTGCAGATAGCCCTTTATACTACCTGCTGTCACTAGAGCAAGTGTTAGAAGTCACTTTAAACTACACCATAAGAGGACAAATCACATCACAGAGTTCTTAGCCAGGTTAATACATTTCTGAAAAACAAGTGCAAATAAATATGGTAAAATTGATTATTATTACATTTGCAAAAGAAGTACTTGCTTCATCTCCCAAGAAATTGAGATTCTCACATTAACTACATCCTGACTGGTAGGTCTGAAAACGGGAGCTACAGAAATACCTCTACACAATATAAAGTACCTCACTAAGTCAGGAGAACGAATTATTCCTTCTACAATGTTATCACGAATCTGCTGACGATCATTTTCATGAATGTTGAATGGAAATACTGCTTCTCCAGGAGGTGGTTCACGGTCTGGCCAGTACTGTGTCACCATGTTCTTCAGGTAAATGGCAGCTAAGTATAAACATTGGAGAAATAATAATTTAATTCTAACACATCTCCACATTACTCTGTGCTCAACATGTAGTACAGTTGAAAGAGTTGAAAAGGCCACTGAAAACCACTGCATGAGTTCTTAACAATTATAGGCACTAAGCACAGCTGAGTCAGAAAACCATTTTTTTTATGATTCCACACAAGATCAGGCTCGAGTGCCTGGTCCTAAACAGAACAGGATAGTATTTCAGTCAGTTTCTATTGGGGTACATTCTTAATTACAGCAATCTTCCATATGGACATTAATATTCCATCGTTCTAAACAAGCAAACAAAAATATGCTCATCTGCATTTTTACTCATCCCTAAAACAACTACTCAAGCTCAGTAAGTGAAGTTTCGGAAGGCTCATGTAAACAAATCATTGCGCATGCAGATGGGACACTCTGCTTGGGGAAATGCCTGGTATGAAACTGGCACATGGCCTACCTTCTATTCAGACAGAAATGTTTGTTGTGAATTCCCTAAGCTTTATCTCACTATTAGGATTTCCCATAATCCCTTAGAATTTTTCCCTTCTGTCTCACATGAAAAACCATGAAAAACAAAGTTAATCTTCAACTGAAAATAAAGCAGTATTTATGCCTCAGTACTAAAATGCCTGTAGGCATTCTTTAGGAAACATAAGAAATATGGTGGAAGACATTAAAGGAATGCTCTTAATAAAACTCTTATCCCTGTACTATTTTGGTTGATTACTAGCTAGGGTTTTAAAGTATAAATAAGATATCCTTGCGTACAACCTTTTTTCTTGGTGATGATAAATTACAAAGTATGAAAACAGGTAGTTTGTATAATATTTCATAGGCGCAAGAGGAAAAACAGTTCTTTGTCTATGACGTGCCAGAATATTCAGGTAAGAAACGGGTCCAGAAAGTCCAGCCCAAGACTTTAATTTATTTTGTCCACAGATCTTGTCGTTATACAAATTCTTGGCTTTTAAAAAATTCCCAGGGAAATCTGTTGACTTACAAATGTAATTTAAATGTGCTTTTCTAGTTTATACCCCTACTCTGTAAAAAATCTTAAAAAAATTAARCAGAAATTTAAAAAATTGTGTTCTATATACTTGTTTTTTTTCCTGAATGACACTGAAATGAGAGATTAATTTATAAAAATGACCTTATGGAGCCTAGATTAAGCATCAAACTTTACTACAGAATGGTTTAACAGTGCCATTCAAAGTTGGATTATCTTTAAAAAAATACACGCCAGCATGACAAACAGCGTATGTCAGCATGCCCCAACGCACTCAAGGGATTAATAGGATCTGTACAAAAAAAACCAACAGTGCTGCTATGAGAAACGCTGTTCCACAGGATAAAAACAGAGCTGTGAACGAAACAGTATTCATCAATTTCTTGAAAAAGCTGAGTATTTTCTTTACCTGTCAAAAATATTGTATAGGAGTAATTAAAATAGGCTATGAGAATTCAGAATCCGATCTTACACAAACATATACTCTGAAGTTAACTGCATCACCATACCTGAACTCACATACACAGTTGGGCAATCTTTCTAGACATGCTCAGATTATGAATTTATAACTTACCAGTGATGTGACCTTCCTTCCTATCTGCTTTTGTGAGGGGACATCATAGATACTGACTAAGCATATGTGGCTACCCTTCAGCTAGGGAACTATGGGGTTTTGTCACTCTTCAGAAACTTTCATTTTTCCAGGAAAAGGGATCAAATAGAGAAACATGTCTTCAAATGAGATCCACTTTTYTTAAAAATTCCCACTTGTCTTTGCATCACTACTTCTTCACCACCAGAAAAAAGAATACCTAAGGCTCCCTGGGTACTCAGTTTTGAGCAGAAATCATTCTCTTTTCATATTAGTATCACAGCAATCCAATAGAGATCACTACAAACACAGGGAAGCCAAAGCAGAACTCTACCCCATACCCACGGTTTTATCTGACCCTCATGTAGGAAAGAAACAGCAAAGATAGATTCTTTTCATTTCCACACTCAGAACAAACGTGAACTTACTTACATCGCAACAGCTCAATACTCTGTTGAAATAACCAACAGACTTATTTCTACTGAAAGAAAATGAAACAACGAATTTATCTCACCTGCTTGACGCACTGGAAATTCAACTTGATCTGATACTATGATTTGCAGTAGACTTGGAGCAAAATTGATGATCTTATAGGACTGAAATACATATAAAATACAGTTAGCAAATCACTATGTTTAAAGAGGACTGTATTACCAAAAGCTGAATAAGAAATACAAACTAAGGATTTTGCAGTGTTCTTTGACTCTCCTCATGAAGTATAAGAGGTTTTAGCACTTAGATTTACCCAGATCTGCAGCAATCCAAATAATTACTTGTAAAAGTCGAGCATATAATGGCACACGGGTGGAATAAGTAATGTGACAGGGCGCTCTATTAGAGATCAGTGACAACGAATATTTAAATAATTCTGAGAATGCAAAATGCAAAGCACTACAGATCTGTCTTTGAATTATTTAACTTAGCCTCATAAGTCAAATGGATATTGACATGTTTCATCAATACATACCATTTATTTTCAAAATAGATTGTGGTATAATAGCAATACTGACTTTTGAAGAGATTAAGAAAACCATTTAAAATTATTTTCAAGTGTAAACAGCATCTGCATTAGTCATATATTATACAGCTGTCTTTTAACGGACTAGATGTATAGAGCATCTTAACAGAAAAATAAAAACTGGGGAAACACAGCAGAATAACCATTTTTAATTAAAATCATGCGTAGACAGATAACATTTCAAAACCCACAGCCTTCCTGGGAACTTTTCAAACACTACATCAGCCACACAGCTGAAGAATTTCAAAGAGAAAACAATGCTCACTGAACTTCTGAGCAAAGCATGCCAGATTTAAAAGATGTGAAAATCTGATAGCATTATACTGCTGTCATTCAACAGGGGTCCTCCAATGTGAAGAATCGCTGACTCAGCATGGTGCAGTTACTGCTAAGCCTTGGCAACATCAGTAGTTACTAGTAGGTCAGATCTTTCATCGCTTAGACCCATGTGCTTTATGTTCAAAGAGAGATGTTTCTTGGGGCTAGATGGCAGAAGCTTTCTTTATTTCACCTTTTATAGTATTTCTTTCCAGCTAGATTATGCCTGGCAGTTCTGTGGTTGTTTCCAGAGCTGTGCTTTAAGTACAAGTATACTACATCCTCCCATAAACTCTGCCTCATTCGAAAGGCTGTGAAATAAGAGGTACGTTCTGCTCTTCATGCACCCGGTTCCTTGATCTAACATTTCCATAATGAGGTAAACTTACATTGCTTTCATGAAGCCTAAGTGTAGCAGCTGCACCACAATGCTATCATTCAATAATTTTACCAAATCACTTAACTYTCTGGCCCTCATTTTACTCATTATAATAATAGTGTAATTCTAACCTACTCTGTGCTCAGAGACTCATTTGATGTTTATAGAGTAATCTCAGATCTCAGATAAAAGCAGTGATGGCAAATGAAAAGCATACTCTCCTGCAATTCCCTTCCCTATAAACTTTAATTATCCATAAGCAATGCTCCAAATAAAGTAAACGCTGTAACAGACAGCACAGGAAGTCCATTTATCTATGGACACGATGAAATACCAGCTTTCAACATCAACTAGTTGAAGCACACTGGATTCCAAAGATCACCTTTTAATCAAGTATACTGGCATCCAAAGTTCGTCCTTCAGTCGCTACCGGGCAGAATCTGTACAACACTGGTGGGTTCTAACCCACGGGGCTGCAGTAGGCTGCAGCAGCCTCCAGCACTCAACACCCAACTCCCAGGGAGACAAGGAAAGCACGAGGAGTCCCAGCAGCACAGAAAAGCAAAAAAATGCATGAACTCTAGTCGTCTTTTTTCTTCTAAATAGTGCCAATATGCTGTCCTCAGACCCAGTCTAAAAACAGCTTTTACTACTAAAAACACATTGATTAAGAATGCAACCTTTTTGGGTTTTTTTTATTTTTGTTGKTTTTTTCCTGCAGAAATCCTACCAGTATCACATTTTTAGGGTGGACACAGTGATAACAGTCTAAATTACTTCCCTTTCTCCGTGCAAACAGCTTTTACTGAATCTACATTAAAGTCACCGCTACTCCAGGAAGCTTTATTGCTACCACTTGTGCTGGCGCACAACTGCTATCCCTGAAGTTTTGCCAGGATATATACAAATACGGTTATTTGGCCTGCAGAGCGCGTCCTCTCAGCAAGCGCCTGGAGTRATAAAAGACATGTTATGCAGAAGGTGTTTCAGAGGGGACCCCATCCCTACCAGCACACTGCTACGAGGGCTTCTTTACACTTCACATACTGACAATCCTAGAGAGACCACAGGGACACAGCATCAAGCTCCCACTAAATCCTTCTACTCCATACTATCATCATTATCTTAATATAAAGACTTTGAACAATGCCCTAGTTTCCTCATTCCATCCCATAATTCACATTTTTACATAGCTTCCTTTTCTACTCATCATCAGAAACATCAACACTGCAGATATCAACAGAGATTGTGTGTCCATTTTAGAAACAAGACACCCGATTCTGTTGTATTTGCGAAGCTCAAATACCACCCTGCTCACTTGTGCAGCAAACAACCCGCTCAGGAAAACTACACACTGCTTGCAATTTTTGGCACAGAGGACTTTTTAAAAAGCTGCATGCAGCAACATTTTTCCTATACCAGCACATTCTCGTTGGTTTAGTTGTCAGGCTAATTGTGATCTTGGGATGTATCCTTCCCTGCCTTTCTTGGGAAACCATACAACAGGCTCCTGGACACCAGCAAGCAAAGCTGTATGTATCACATGAGCAGGTGCAGAGCAGTTGTCAGGTGTGCACCGGGTAAATGAAAGCGACAAGGAAGAGACCTCGGAGCTGGATGAGTTCAGCAAGACAGTTATTTGTATCGTTACAGCTGCACCTGAACTTTTACAAAGGGAGAGCAGGAATATCGTCAGTCCCATGGAAGGAATGGAAAGCTAGCTGCTGATTTTGAAGAACCGTGCCCAGGAGCCGCAGGGAGGCACCAGATGGCTGAAAAAGACCTTCAGCGCAACTCCCGTAACACAGCACGYTGCTTTGTGCAGTTTGTGAATAATTACATTGCCTTGAATTCTCATTCTTGTGATTTGGTAAAACTTTCTATGAAGGTGCTGATCGGCGGGGGCATATGTTTACTTTGAAGGAGAAAGTACAAATTTTTGAAAGATGAACTTTCACCGAGTACTGAGAACAACAATTATTTTACAGCTGTGTAAAACACATACTGACTACTCTTGCATGAATCACAGATCAGGGCATTTATGMTAAAAAAGAAAATTTAATTTCTATTGGGATTAAGAGGATGGGGTACAGCAATGTGCAAGGCTAGCAGCTAACCTAGAAGAGGTATATAGCACTGGCAAGATACAATTGAGTAAATTTACAGCGATGACCAAGGAGATGCATAGGTCCCCACGCGTCTTGTTCCACCTGTGTCCACTGTCTCAGCATCTATGCACTGCAGCTGTACAGCTTTCTGCACTCTGTCCTTTCACTTTTGGCCTAACATGCATTCTTCCCTGCCTCAGCATCACAGCTCCACTCTTTAAAACGTCAGAGAACACATCATTTTTTTGCCTATTTCCTCTTCCATTTGATTAGGCATAGAACAGATGACACCCAAGAAAGCCTCAGATGGGCCACCAAAAAACAGCAAGATGAACACCGTTACATGTAAAGGACCAGAATACTAGGAGAGATAAGCAGGAAAAATACGTAAAAGTTTCCCCAAATGGATCCTACTGAAGCAAATACTTTTCACACCTAACATTCAGATTTGGCTCTCAGGTTATCAGGCACTATATAGTACTAAACTCATTTCAGTAAGTATAATTCTTGTGTCTTTCCTGCTGTCACATTTAAAGTCCACATCAAGCAACTGCTCCATAATCACATTTGTCAGTAACCTTCCCACTGCAGTGACAGCAACGACAGTGGATGAGTGCAGAACGGCACAGGAAGGTGCTTCTTCCTCTGCAGAACAGCAAGAGGAAAATCTAGGACAGGACAATGGATGTGGAAAACTGGAGCCCTCAGGTTCTGCAAGCGAAGCCAAGACCAACCTTCTCCACCAGCAGTAAACAACATCTCCTTCTCCGTACCTCTGAATTCAAGTACGGCACATAAAAGTTGCTGAAAAATCAAGGCACTATATCTTTGTTTGCAAAAATAAACACACAGGAAAAAAAAAATGTACCTTGAATATGTATGCAATTAGTTGCTTACAAAGATTATTTTAAGGTTTTCATGCATTTGATTTGAATGCTCAACTATCTGGTTTACTAAGTTTTATCTGCTGTTTGCTGTGCACTGAAAATGTGTTACTTAGAAACTCCACCAGTATTTGTGACACTTGGGAATATTTTTGCAGTTGTTAATAGTATTTTCTCTCTTGGTTTTCACACTGGCAGTCACAGACAGGTTGTTAAAACAAACTAGAACTTCAAAATACACTTTCTTCTTTCCCTGCCTACATGCAAAGCCATTGTTTAGGGAGGGGAGAATGCACAGTGTTTTCGCACACTGTGAAAATAAACACAATATAAGAACCTACCTGAGCTTCTTTCCTCTGTGGGTTCTGCTGCCAAACTTGTCCAGTCTCAAACTCCACCTTCACAGCACTTCTAACCATTCAAGTCAACTTCCTCACCAAATTGCTCTTCAAAACAAATACCTGAGATTCCTTCCTCTAGGTAACATGAGGTGCTCATTGTCACTTTCAGAGTGGCCTTAAAATCCCTGCCTAATATAGAAGCCAGCTAAACAAAGATGTGGAAGATATGGAAGGAAGCCCAACTTTATTCTGGACTCCTYTGCATTTGGGCAATCTTCTCACACTTCTTTCTCTTCTTCCAGCCCTGCTTCTCAGTTCCTGTCAAAGCCAAATTCTGCTAATCCTTTTCAATATTTAAACAAATAGCTATATTTCTGCAATTGTGTTCTTATTTTCCCCTTTGTTACAGGCCAAAGAAATACATTACAGCAGGTTGAACCAATGAAGATTAATGCATAAAAATTGTATGGTAATCCTATCTGACTTGGAATCAGAGATTACYTTCTATGTTCACATAATCAGACAGTACATTCCACAACACTCCAAGAACTGGCATATGAAAGCAGTATTTAGCCATTAAAAAAAAAAAAAAATTTAAACCAGCAAAAGTCCCTGAAGTCCATGCGACAGACTTAACAAGGGTAACAGCCTAGAACAGATATCAAAGAAAGGTGTGCAGAAATTTAGTATGTTTCTTGGTATAATAAGTGACTGTTCTAATAAGTACAGTGTGATTGATAAATATCATCCTAAGGTGCACAGTGACTATGATGTGACAGAGCTGAAGAAAAAAATGAGGGGGAAAAAAAAAATGAAAGAAAAAGAGGGGGATGGAAAGATGTGTACACTTAGAAAATCAACAGGCCAAAGGGGAAATGACAGCAGCTACATGATAGAGATTACTGACCTGGCAGGAATTTACTGCTCTAGTTTATCAAGAATCACATTTCAGACAAATCCCACACTTACACTTATGTACAGGTCACTGAGAGAAGTAAAGTTTGTTGATGACTCAGAAGTAGCATGCATCATCCAAGGAGAAAGATCAGAAAAATCCTACAAAGAACTTGATGATCTTTAGAACTCCACCAACAAAAATGGAGTGGGGTAACAGGGCAAAGTACATGGTCATGCACTCAAAGATAATAGGAATTTCTCCTAAAAGCTTGAGGTTTCTTAGTGAGGAACAACCATAGGATAAAAGGACCTCGGTATATTAAGTGATAAGAAATACGTAGGCATTGGACACGAAGAAGATAATTGTAGTTTTAGGATGTACCAAATGAGGCATTAGTGGCATTGAGTGCGAGACTTTCTGGAATGCTGCAAACACAAATGACCAGACTACACAAGAAAAATTAATTCAAAGGGACACAAGTGCAGAAAACAGCTGTGCTCTCCTATTATTAGATTTCATAAATTCAGTTTTATGATAAGGTAAAAGAAATGCAGCCTGTTGAGGCTAGGAAAACAGGCTTAGGGATTAGCCTTTGACAAACATGTCAGAGTGGGTACCAAGAAACCTATTCTAGTTAAGAAAGAAGATGGGCACAAATGGATATACATGGAACATAAATTAATTTAGGCTGGAAACCAACACTTGTTTCTAGCTACAGGAGGAAAAAAATTCACAAACAGCTTTCCAATAGATATAATAAGGGCAAAAAAAAAAGGGAATCTTGATTCCATTTCTGAATGCAGTTAGATGATAATCCAGAAGGCAGGCAGCAACTTCATTGATTTAGCTCTATCTTTACACAGGTGCAGGAACATATGGAAGAGAAAGAGGCATTTTCAAACATGCTGGGACTTTTTACAGGTAGGCAAGCTTTCATTCATTTTAACTCCATTCCCCACACTCTACACTGTAAGCAAATTACGGATTTGGGACTGTTCTGATACTGTTCTAAAGGACTCTCTGTATTGGTACAAGCAATGAGGTGCCCACAAAGAGGTGCTATATTGGTGGACTTTATACTCCCTGGAAGGAGGATTTATACTCCCTGGGAAGCTCCTGTCACTACCTGGATTCAAACTTGAAAGCAAATGTACACTGCCAATGGGCTAACACAAAAGAAGTTTTACCTCAATACCCATTAGCATGTATCAGGAGCAGCATCACTTTAACTGTGCACAGAATAAAGGTGACCCCTGTTCTGTTTGGCTAGGTGTGGTATTACCACTTCAAGTACATGTTGTTAGAGGGTATTCTGTTTGGTTGGTGGATTGGTTCCTTTGCTAGAACAAGATAAAAGCTAGAACAGCATCTGGATTCCAGTACTTGCAGGAACACAGTTACATGTCAACACCGTCATTAGATACATGGGAGTCTGACATGCCACTTTGAAGTCTTGCTTCAAAAGCACTGAGAGGCTTCAAGATGTCAAAGGCCCACGTTAATCAACATTCCTCAGGAGCACTTTTGTTCCCCTCATCCAAAGAGTCATGTCAAAACCAACATTGCATCAGTACATTATGTCAGTCAGATACATCATGCTTCATTTAGCAACAGGAAGCCTACACAACAATAGGTATGTCTTAATTTCAAGATTCATTCTTTATAATATTTAGAAGAGAGAAAATGTGTCAGCTGTTTCCAATAAAAATCTGTATCTCCACCTGTTCTCRATAAATACACTTGCACTCTTGAATCTAAAACCTGTCTTTCATGAGAATTGCATTATCCATCACTTGAACTTAAAACATTTTACAGATCTCAATCTCAAAATGCTTTCAAAACTTTTCCTGAGCTTCACAGTACTTATTGGTGATGCTAAAACAACAGTGTTAGGAGCAGGACCCAGGAATCCAGACAGCTGCCTTTTTGTTCTTAGCCTGCCAAACATGCAGCAGTTTATTATTGTAGTTTTGATTCCTGTGCAACAGGCTGCTAACAGTATTTATAATGTCCCTCTCTGTCCTTAATAAGTAGGGATAAAAATAGGTACTGATGAATTTTTAAAGTAACTATGCCAAATAAAGAAAAAAGGTTTGCATTTTTATCTAACTACCCGCAAGAGCATTCTCAACGTCCAGCACTTAATCCACTGATTTACTAAACGAACTTGCCAACTGCTAAAGCAAGGATTAGCTATAGCTAATTCCAAAGGAGTTCTAAGTTGCCTAAATAGAAAATTAAGCCGGAGTAGCAATCCTGAAGTAGCAGTAATTCCTGACAGCCAATTCTCATTGACCGTTTTGTTAACACACCAACACAGTCGAAAAATCCAAGTCCTCAAAAAAATTTCATCAAATATTCCATTGAAATATAGACGTTAAAGCTTTATTAAGGCTATGCAAGGGAACTTTCTCTTGTTTCAAGTGTCCAAATTGAGATTGTGGTCAAGTTTTGATGCAGTACATACTCCCGCTACATTAACTGTGGGATGCTGTGATAAATACTACCCACAAAAATCTCGCGTGCCTTTCTCAAAGTTTTACTTGGCACGTTGCTGAACAGGACAAAACGGATCCCCGAGAGGCACTGCTATCTATCATCTGTGAGCAAGCGAGAGATCCGAGCAGAGCGGAGCTCCATGTCATGCCTTCCAGCACCAAACACTGAACGTTAGTGCTCAGGCCACGCCGAGGATGAGATCGCCGCACTCGCTTCGGTACGCCCTGCTCCCAGGGTCACAAAATTAAGGACAAAATTGACCGAGGGCGGCGATCCCGCCCGGCCGCCGGGCACCTCCGGCGCGGACCAGGGGCCGCCGGCGCCGCGCTCCGCGCCCGCCACCCGTAGGCTCCGAGAGCCGGCAGGTCTCGCAGCGGCAGACCCCGCCCCGGGGGTCCCGGCAGCCGGACCGGGGCGGCCCTGCCTCCCGCTGCCAGGCCGCCCCCGCCCGGTCCTGCGGCCGAGCGCCCGGGCCAGCGGCGCGGCGGCCGCTGGCAGCTGGCGCGGACGGGCCCGCTCCGGCGGGGGATGCCGCCGCCCCCGGCCCGGCCCCGCTTTCCGCTGCAGCCCGCGCAGGGGGAGGGCAGCGGCGCGGGGACCCCCGCCCCACAGCCCCTCGCTGCACAGCGGAGCGGGCGGCCCCGCCGCGGAGGAGGGGGTGCACCCCGACCCCCCCTATCCCCCGCCCCTGACCGGCGGGGCGGGCGGCCCCGTGCCGCGCGGCGGCCGGGGTGAGGCGCGGCGGGGCGGGGGCGGGGCAGGCCGCCGGCGGGTCCCGGCCAGGGCCGTCCGCCCCCCTCACCTGATTGAGCTCGTTCTCGGCGGCGATGCGCAGCTTGGGGTCTATGGTGCCCTTCAGAGCCTGGATGATCCTGTTGGGATCCATCTTCCCCTCGCCTCGCCGGCAGGCAGCGCTTCCCCGGGGGCAGGAGGAGGGAGAGGAGGGAGAGGAGCCGCCGCTAGCGCCGCCGCCCCCCCGTGCCACAGTCACAGGCTCCCGTCCCCCATCCCCCCTCCCCGGTCCCTCTCCACAGCCATTCACCGGTTTGCGACAGCTGGGTATCGGGAAATGGACACTGCTTTACGGCCGCAGCGCCTCCTTCTGGCTTCGCGCAGAGGTCGGCGAGGGATGGCCGCCATCTTGTTGTACGGATAAAAGTCAGCCAGGATGGCTCGCAGTTGGGCGGGGTTGGGGAGCGGTTTCCAGGCCGTAGCTCCGTGGGGGCGGCCATGTCGCGGTACGGAACGCAGGCTGGGGAGCCCGTCCGCGCCCCTCTCCCTGAGGGAGAGAGCGGCCGGCGGCGGGGAGGCCGTTGTCCTCACGGTGCCTGAGCGGCTGCCGGCTCCTCTGCTGCAGCTTCTGCATCCAGGGACGCCAATCCCGTGCTCCGTCCCTGCAGGTACCAACCAGGAGACTCGGCTGATAGCAAACCGTCGCTGTCATGGCGATGGAGGGGAAGCCGGGCCCTGCGGCACCGGACCCCGGCAGGGAGCAGGCCCCGGTACGGCTAGGCCAGGGGACGCTGGGGCTCAGCACTGTTGCCACTACAGCTGCCACTACTGCAGTTGTGCCGAAGTACCGCCGTCCATCGCTGCTTGGTGGCCTCTTTTGGTACCTTACAGTGAGTGGCAGTGCTGGCTACAGCACACCAGTCCCACAGACGCTTGGTTGCCCAACCCACAGGATGCTTCCAGACCCTCTGCGCCATCCGTCTTTGCCAGCACATACTTTCACTGCACTTAAAAAAAAAACCAAAAAAACCTACAAACTAGTTTTCCTTCTTAATAGTTTACTCCTTTTTCTAGTAGTTTTCTGGCTTGTGTATCAGGCTTGATTGTTCTGTATTTGCTACCACAGGAGTTGTTTGCACAAGAATTAGAGTGAGAACACCAGGACTGAATGATGGTGAGGTCACTTCCGTGGTGGAGAACTGACATTATTCACACAGTTAGCCAGGTACCTAAGGTATGTGCAGCTGGACAAGAAAGACTTGTAACATGCAGGAAGACACAAATTTGCTGCAAGGAGCTTCCTAAAATACGCAGTTGGGACACACATCATAATGCTTGAGCATGTTTCTTTGTGATACTTGTCCTCATCATTATGTAGCTTAGTAGACCCTGAAAATGGTTTGCTTATCTTAATGGCATTTGTGTGTGAAAGTGGGTGGAAGGTGCTTACTACTCATGTTGTCAGGCTAACTGCAAGCATTTGCCCCACTCTGATTCTGCACCTCTGTCCTCCTATTTTTGCCCTTCAATCCTAGAACATTCAGGTGAACCAAAGGAAAATTTAAATATACGTGCAGGTGTAAGATGACTATCAAAGGTGCAGTTCACAGACCAACAGCATGCCAGAAAAACCTCATGACTAATATGATCTTAGTGAGCCAAATAATTCAGTTACTTCTGGAGGTGATGTTTTACATAACATTTACAAACCAGAGACATGTTATTAACTAGTAGAACAGAAAGACTATTTGCTATGTTTTGGAAGAGTCAAACACAAGGGCAGTTACAAGATCATCCCATTATATAGATGTCTTAAGAATACAACTGGACAGTATGTAATTTGTTCATTGTAATTACAGTGTAAAATGTCATTTCTCCTCAATTACTGCTCCTCAATTAAGAAAACAGCAGTACTTCCCTCAACTTACATATTAGCTGACCTATACTGAAGAATACTCTTCTTAACAATGCCCAATGCACAGGAGTGCCATTTATGGTAGGGATACCCTTCTCTAACCAAGGGGACTATATGGTAATGCTTGCCACAACATCTTTACCACCACTAAATAACTTAAGTTCCTAAATTCTTTAAAAGGAAAATGTTAAAGCAGCTAATACTATAATGATTTCATAGAAAAACAAAGTCCCTTAATAAGTTTGCCTATAATTAAAAAAGTATCTAGCTGTAAAAATGAATCACACCTACCTAGCATTTGGAGATTGTGCACTCTCCTGTGGTTTTCATCACTTTTTGAAGTGGTGCAGAACACCTGATCATTATCACTCAAGAACTGTCTTTCCATTCTCCAGTAATTCAGCTCCACAGCACCTAGCAAGAAATCATAGGTACTTTCATTTACCTTTTCATTTCTTCTTAGAAGCAGGCAAGAGTATGTTCAGTAACCATAAAATACAAACAAAAAACAATGTGAGTGTAAAAAGTATATATTGTTAACTATGGTAATTCTTTGTCATTTTCTCATTTCAGTTAAGATAGTAAATAAGACTAGTCCAGTGAAAACCGGTCATTTAAAGATCTTGGATCACGTATCATAGTAAAATCAAATTACTTCAAAGGATTTGTAGTGTTGTATCTCTACTTCCTTTTCCCAAATTAGCATGTTATGGACAGTTTAAAAGCAGTCCTGTTTTAGTCCGTTTCTGTGTATTCATCTGTGGTAGGAGAACTTAAAAGTTGTGAAATTTATTCGTTGAAGGACTTTAGTCTTGTGGAGCTGGTGATGTAAAACATATCAGTGAAGAACAAAATATGCTTAAAGGCTATTTTAACAGCTTCCTAAAATGTTTTCCATATTTTTATTGCACTTACCACTTGTATTTAAAGTGGCGCTTTTAACACACAACATTCACTAGAAAAAAGGTGGAAAAGTTTTTACACCAAAGATTTTGCTGTTAAGACCCATTTTTTGTGCACACAGCCACCAATGAGGCAATGCTAGCAAGTCTCTAAATCAAGTAACGTCCAGTTCAACAATGGTTATTTCCTTTGTAATATGTCATCAGTGATTTAGTGGTGGATAGGATAGTATTGTTGCAAGCATTTTAGTCTACCTATGCGCTGGGTTTGATATATGCCTGGTATTTCTTTCCATAAAACATGAACCTCCATACATACCAGTGGCTATGTTATTCTAAAGATTAGTCATTAATTGAAATATTTTTATGTAACTTCAAAACCTTCAGAATGACAGTAACTACTTATAAGCAAGAACTTGTATGCCTTTTTGTTAGAGCAAAGATTCTGTTAATATTTTGGGCTTCATCTACTTCAAAATAATGGATCTGGAACTGAATTAGAATGTGGTGGGGGTTTTTTGAATCTGTTTTGATACTGTGCAAAATAAAGAATCTGAGGTAAAATTCTGAGGTTTTCTTATCCGCTATCTAATGCTGCTGCTGAGAGAAGACCCAATGTGAAAGGGACAAGTGATATACAAAGAAACTAAAACCAAGTAAATGAAATCCAAGTTGCACTAGCATGCAAGTACAGAAAAAAAGGATGAGAATAAAAGGGAGGCGGGGAGATAAGGGAAAGCAAAGATATATATTTTTCTAAAGCTCCAAAACTCTCCAGGTGCACTATAACAACAGTTTTACGAAGGATTTAGAACAAGCAATCGTATTTTGAAACTCAGTTGCTGAAACCAAGGATTTTTAAAGCAACGTAAGTTTGGCCTCAAGGCAAATCAGACCAAGTTCCTGACAGAGTTGCTATTGAGATAACTTGATTAAGTTAAAGAACTTTGGGAGATGGAAAAAAACTGGAAAAGCCTTACATATTGCAGGTTACTTAAAATTAAGTCCTTTGACTTTTGGTCATTTTGAAAGGCAGGTAGTGTTTCAGCTGTGTAAGTGTAACAAACTTTCCACTGGCATAGAACAACTGCTGCGTTATCCTGCCAACCGAGTTCCTTTAGGACAGCACCTGGTTGTAAGTTGTAGTTAATAAGAGATACTCATGGAAAAGCATGAGAAAGACGACAACGATCCTTTGTGTGATGGGCTACAAGTTAAAAGTAATCCATTGTTTTTAATATAGGGTTTACTTCATTGTAGTAAACTAATGACAAAGTGATTGGATCTGTACTTAGCGTAAAGCCTTGATTCCAAATCGACCACAGCCCTTACTCATCTAAGACCCAAACAGACCAAAAGCTGTATGAACTAGTACTCTCCAGCCAAATTAGTACTTCACGATATTTTTTTTTCCCCAAATACAACACCACCTGGAAATGTTCAGTCAGCAGATACRAATTTATAAGCTTTTTCCTTCTTAATAGAATTGTTTATAGTTGGGAGACGACACAAAATCAAGTTGATCAGAGACCTGTGAACAAATGCATAGTAGAGTTAATTCATTTTTATCTAGTTATGGTACAGTACATTCCAATTAGAATACACAACAGACTTTTCATATCTTCCATGAAACTCTCAATTTTCTCAAAAGGTAAAGAGCTAGCAAGGATGATCTGCAGCTGATAAATGTATGCCAGGCCTTCAGATACAAGACTCGATCAGAGTTAAAATTCCAAAGCCCTCTCCCCCACTGACTGTTTTGTTGGAGCAGCTGTAGATAATTTACAGCGGTCAGGTAGGAAAAGGTACGTCAACTGAACCAGCACAACGAACAGTGACATTCTCTGCAGCACCGCTGTAGCCTACAGGATGGAGGTTTCCTTAGCTGCAGGAAGTTAGCCATGACAATTCTGGCACATCATTCATGGTCTCCCTTCACTTCCATAACTTGGAAAAAACACGGGAGTCACAAGTCCATTAGTACTTTGAAAACTTTAAGAAACCCTCTGCCAGCTCAGTCCCACCCAGCCGCTCGCTCACTCACTCCCCGCCGGTGGGATGGGGGAGAGAATCAGAAGGGTAAGAGTGAGAAAACTCGTGGGTTGAGATAAAGACAGTTTAATAGGTAAAGCAAAAACCGCGCACGCAGGCAAAGCAAGACAAGGAATTCCTTCACTACTTCCCATCAGCAGGTAGGTGTTGAGCCATCCCCAGGAAAGGGAAAGCAGGGCTCCATCACGTGTAATGGTTACTTGGGAAGACAAAACGCCATCACTTCAAACATCCCCCCTTCCTTCTTCTTCCCCCAGCTTTACATGCTGAGCATGACGTCATATGGTGTGGGATATCCCATTGGTCAGTTGGGGTCAGCTGTCCCAGCTGTGTCCCCTCCCAACTTCTTGTGCACCCCCAGCCTGCTCGCTGGTGGGGTGGGAAGCAGAAGAGGCCTTGACTCTGTGTGAACACTGCTCAGTAATAACTAAAGCATCCCTGTGTTATCAACAGTATTTTGGTCACAAATCCAAAACATAGACCATAGCAGCTACTCTGACAAAAATTAACTCTATCCCAGCCAAAACCAGTACATCCTCCTATTTCAGGGTCGTTACAGTATTTCACTGAACTCAGAGAAGGAAACATGGAAATTCACTCAGTCCAAATCAAAACCTAGTGTTAGTTTCTTATCCTTACAGTTTATCTTCAGCAGGCTGCACAAGATAACTAAACTGGAGAGAATTTAGGTGGCATCCAATTTACATAGCAAAAGGCAGCAATAGGAAGTTAGCAAAACTATGATGCCCCTTTAAATGTATTAATTAGACCTGATTATCATCTCTATGTAGTGAATGCATGCTACTTGGTGCAACAACTCAACTCTATTTTTAAGAACTACAGAGGCAAAGAAGTATTGACAGGCAGTGTTTATGTGCAGTCTATTCTGGTCATACCTCAAATATTTTCAAGTTGTGAAACTCACCTGTTAAATGCTTCACCCAGAAGTACGATATGGATCTAGGTCCTTAGGCTGGACATATTGAGGTAGACTATAACTCTGTCAGTTGGTAAATAATGCACTGAAATACTCTGAAGTACCTTGAGAAGCTTTTAAAACAGGTATTAATCTAGAAACATAAAAATGAGGATTGAGGTATCAATATCCTAGTGTTTATCATTATGGGAAATCACGTGAAGCCATATTTCTTTTGAAGATTAGAATAGCAATTTTCTACCAGTGAACTTTGGCCAGCTATTGGTGTGGAAAGCAGGTGTTTTGCTTGGTCTTTTGCAGTATTTTTTTTAAAAAATGTAGCCTTAACATTGAAGGTTCAGTACCAACCTTTTGAGTCACATCTAGTCTGAAAACTTTTTTTATGACAGTACCTGTTCAATTGTACTTATATTAGTTTTTGTAACAGAGGTTAGCTAGAGCTGTGTTCACAGCTCCAACTAGAGATACAGTGAAAGCCAATAGTTCTAGTTAAGGAGGAGAGAATGCTATAGGATAAAATTGATCATATGCTCAGTTGCTGTATGGAAGAGAATTGTCCAAGTTCTATATTTTTTAATAACAAATATCAGGGGAAAATCAGACATTTTATTTTAAAGTATCTGGTACTGTAGAGATGATTCCAATTCAGGCTGATAAAGCTTACAAAAGTATGAAGTCTTTTAAAGCCATCCATTATATGATTTACGGTCAAGGAATGGTGTAATGATTAGATTTCATCATATCTTCACGCTTCTTGCTGTGACAGTGTGAACTCCTTTAGTTAGGAATTTAAAAATCCATCTTATACAGATAGACAACCAGCTCTGAAATTGAGATGCTTACCTCATATCTTAAATATATGCAAACTAGATACATAAAAGCTTTGCTAGATCTGCCAGTAAGAAATAAGATAAGTCTCAAACAAACAGGTCCACCAAATAATTGTCCAGACTTGATTGAACTGGAGCATTAGGAAGCAAACGTGTGCTTCATGTATTCACAGTAATCACATCTGAGATTGCCAAAGGCCACGCTTATCAGCAATGCTTAGAAGTACCTGTAACTTGTCCTTAAAACTAAGAAATCCATCATAAAAGTACATATAATAAAACCAAGTAGGATAAGCTGCATGCTAAATGAAGCAGCCTGCACTAAGGCAGTCTGAAGCACAAGGGATACCCTGCTACTATATGCAGAATAGGGCTCATTTATTTACTAGTCCCTATGCAGGCAGCATGGGAGAGGAATGACTGGGTCACTGCTCTAGATGTCTAAAAACAGAGTTGCAGGTCTGTTAGAAAAGCAATGAATCCTGTTTGTCCACAGCTGCCAAGCTATTGCAAGCTGAACATTATCCTAGCACTTAGGCCTATCTACTACATACCCATATTAATACACAAGGAGAGTTAACAGTTTGAGCAAAAAAGTGCCTGTTAAACTCCTGCCACTTAGCCTTTCCTGAGAGTGTTCTAGAGACAAGCCTCCTTTTTGGCTAAAGTCAGAATTACCATGTTTAAAAATAGAAAATACAAGCTTAGTATTCAATGGTTAAGGCTTGATATTTTTGTCCATAGTGGCAAAAAACTAGGTTCCTTAAAGCTTTATCCCAAATTTCTCATCTCAGAACTTGGCAAAGGGATTAAACCAAGACTTGAAGTATGATCACCCTCTATATGAAAAAGAAAAGAAACCTCAGCTTGGAATAAAACCAAGATCTTTATGGCAGTAACTTTATGCATGCCAGATGACTTTTTTTAGCATCCACATGGTAGCAGGGGAGAACTGTTTAAAGTTGGAAGTTGTGAAACCAGTTACCAAGAAACAGCAGCTTTATATCAGGTCTGAAGTATATTCCATTTAGGTTTTGACTTTAATTTAAATAAGCAGATAGCTAAACTGCTTTTACTGTGCACAGTTCTAGTTCATCCTTAGATACACCAGCCAGGCTTTTACACCAGCTACCTTAGTACACTCAGATAAAGTACTTCCTACTGCTAAAACAAACTATTGAAGCTTTTAAAAGTAGAAAGAGCCAGCGACCTACAGTCTTCTTACTAGTTCATACTTCCATTTTAAACACTGAAATACTTTATAGTATTTGACATGCTACAGCTTAGAGAAGGACATAGATCACAGCTTTTCAGTTCTCAACAATCAAGGGATTGCTGAAGACTGGTCACACAGCCCTTTAGCTGTAAAAAAGGGATTTCATAAATGCTTCCAAGCATTTGTATTCAGGTTTGATTTAAAATGCAAGCAGCAGACTTCAGCTACAAATACCAAGTTCCTCAGCAGTTCTCTGAAAGGAGAAGATAACTTGCATTACAATCCAATTCAAGTCTCATGGAGCAGTGAAGCCATACATGTTTGTGCTTTCACAAGGGTCAATTTTAAAGTTAAAATACATTGCAGCTGAGTAACAAACAGTGTGAGCCAGCCCTCCAGGAACTGTTCTGAAGTTTGAGAATTTCAACTACATCACTACTGAAGGACAAGTGATGTGACAAAGCTAGATTTCGACAGGATGCACATTTAAAATAAGTAGTCCTAATGAAGCATGTAGCATTTCACTTCTAATTTCTTGACCTTTTGGTCAAAAAGGAAGCAAGTATGTAACTAAATCTTGAATTCATTTTGATCAGGGGAACACTCTTGAGAATGGCATTAAGCAAGAACTAAACAAACAAGTAATCCTGTTTAAACTGTACAGATTACCCTGAATTATTGAAACTTGAAGACCAGTTCTATGTAATAACATGCATGTATGCCCCACATAAGGAATAAGTGCAGTTTGACATATTTTAAAAATAAAGACCACTGTCAGGTTTAATACTAAAATGCATATTAACTTGTTTTATTGAGGCACAACAAGGCATTGTGAATAGCCCATACTTGAGGCAATCAATAGTGTAGTAAGCTGGACATTAATACAGTTTAGGGTAAGTGCAAACAATATACATTCACAGCTTTACTAGCAAGGCTACATCACAACTGATAAAGTGCCAAATTAGTGCTGATTCAGTACCCCAACTCCATGACTTCACCTTGCACAACAGGACCATCATTTCCCCCAATAATGGAACCACATATCTTCTATAAAGTCAGTAGTAAGTGCAAAGCTAGTCCCACCCCCCTCCACCAAGGTGTTTGGAGCAGCTCTTTTGTAAACATCGCACTGGATTTTAGTCCTGATAAAGGAGGTATCCCGAAAAGGTGGAGTATTTCCAGCTACTTCCATAGATGGCTCCCCGATGCAGACGCAACCAGATCTGATCTCCCTGGAACAACTGCAAGACTGCATGGTTACTAGCTGTTTCGTGGTCAGGAGCCCCATCGTTTGCATATGCTGACACTAGGACCTCTTCATTCTTCATGAGATTCACATACAGGGGAACATTTACAGCCAGTTTCAGCATGTGGAAGATGAAGACATATGTACCATTCACTGGACAGTTGAACCTACCAAGCTGGATATCAAAAGTTTCTCCAAGGTTGTTCAGCAACAGATCAAACACAATTGGCTGGTCTAGAGTTCCAGGGGCCAAGTTAGATGTTCTAGCGGCAGAGAAGGCAACTCTCATCTGCTGTGGGAGGGGGTAGACATGCACTGGTAGTATGGTGGCAGCTTGGCTCGTCACTGGCATATCAACAGGGGTGATGCTGCGGGAGTCCCCCTGTCCAGAGTCCCCACTGTTAAAGGTTTCGTTGTCTCGTTCTGGACTGCTCACCTGAGAGGAATCACTCCACCCTGCTGTTAAAGATCATTAGCAATGATAAATAAGTATTATAACAGAAGGAGAGCCTTAAACCTGTGGGCATAATCTTAAGCAGCAAGGGTACAGGCTTTGCGACAGATTTGTCTTTCAGCTACAGGAAGTTGTCAAAGGACCCCAGTGAGAACAGAACTTTGAAGCTGGTTTAAATTCACTACACTTGCAGCATTCAGCAGGATGGACCATAATTTAACTATGTACAATAACTTTTCATACTTTTAAATAGGAGAGGGCACCAGCTTGGAATAGTTTTAGCTTTAGTATTTGCCACATACAAATATTACCATAGAAAAGCATATGCTAGCTTCTGAGTGGAGATAAAATACAGTTTCTGAAAAAATTGGCAGGATTACCAAGAGCCAAGTAGTCAGTCACCTTCAAGACCTGAATTTGCACTTCAAGTTACCTCAATACTGTTCTTCTGGAGCTGCATTCTCAGTAGGTAATATCAACTTATGACGCTAGAATATTTTAAGTTTGAAGAACTAGAATTGCTTTTAAGCTTTCTGCACCCTGCTCCCCAAAACAGAGCTGTTTTATCTTTTTGAATATCCAAATTAAAAGGGTCTAGAATGAAAACGTTAATAGATCTAAGGAATTCAAAGCAGTCCCCCCTCAAGTTTCAAGCCACTTATTTCCACTGGAAAGGAACACCTTAAGATATCAAATAAAACTAAGTAAAGTTGCTACTGATATCTCTACTGATATCTACTGTTAACTCACCACAATCTCATATTTTTTAATCCTCTTCTGAAGTATATTCTGTGAGTCCTCCCTGAGAGATGACCTGCTTTATCTTAAAACAGTTTCCACGATATGCCATAATTTATTTCCCTTTATTCTTCAGAGTAGTGATCTACAGTTACTATTCTATCTTTTTCACCTATAGCGCTGTAAGTCCAGCTTTTTCCAGCACATTTTCTAGGATTAAATCATCTTGTTTACAACTTTTCAAAATACATGCTATTCATGCTTTGACTGAAACAGCTAGTTTTATGTATTTCTTTACATTTTGTACTCCAGCATGGAAGTACAGAGTAAACCTGTGTTCCCCAACAAAATTTTTTCATAGAAAAAGTTATCTTGAAGTTTCTGGGATCTGATAGCTCACCCAGAATCAGGGCAGACCATACAATTAAGGGATGAAGCCAAATGCAACATGGGAACCATTCTGTGTGTATTTCCTGGTCAGTTTATTTGTGAAGAAAGTTCAGTAAGGCACCATTGTGTCAGAACTTTGACATGTGAAGACACCAAATTGAGAGGTGACATTAAATCTGGTGCTATGCAATGCTGACTGCTTAAGAACAGTACTTAAGCTTTCATCTATCTTGGTTAACTTATACAAGCTTGATCTGTCTGATCAGTGATAGTACACTTTCTCACTATTCACAGTAACACTCCACTTCAGCATCTCCTATGCCCAAGCACATACATGTACCACTGGGAACCTGATGTTAGCCTCACCTCTTGAATTTGCTCGAGGACCAGTAGTTATCCCACCTCGTTTATAGCACTGCTGGTAATTAACATCCTATAGAGAATAGAAGTATTAGCAAGATTGCTATGAGCAAATCTGAAAACAAGTGGGACTACCAAATATAGTATTTTTTTCATTTGCACAGTTAATTCAAGCTCTAGAATAGACAATGATGGGGTTCAGAGTTAACATGTAGATAAACGGCCTTATTTAAGGAAAATTTACTTTTACAATAGTTTGTATGAAATTAAAGAGCTATTTCAATGCCGGTTCTAGCAAGTTAGCTTCCGAACCATACATTCAGTTCAGTTCATTGAGCATTACCTTAAATCTCAGATCTGTTACAAGTCTGAGTCTGTACAGAAGAATATACTTAATTTCAAAGCTGAAGACCCTTCTCCCACCAGGAACCTTTGCTTTCTTACACATTTTTTTTTGTTTGTTTGTTTTTTTTTTTTTTTCCCCCAACCACTTTCACAGCAATCCATTTAAGAGTTCATTATTTTATACTACAGAGGCATTAAGGACTAACTTTAAAATCCATAGTAAAACAGACTCATGCCACATCTTATTTGCCATCTGTTTGTACTCTGGAGATTCCCTTCAGACTAAAAATCAACCTGTCATACAGAGATGTTAGCTGTCTGAACTGACTTCCTATTTCAACTGCTGTCTACTGTTCCAAAAAAGTGTTTAATCTAGGAAACAAAACTGAAGTCCAGCTTGTAAAGAATAGTGCACCTGTCAAGATAATGAAAAGCTACAGTATTAGAAGACTTCTCCCATACAGTGCTCAAGAAGGCTACTGGAAACAAAAAAATCAATGCTTACCCTCTGAGAATATGGCATTCCAGCATAATCTCTACCAGGGAACTGCAGCTGGCCATAGTTGCCATTAGTTATTGAAGGTGAGCCTCTGTAAGCATCAAAACCTGTTCAAATAAGGTTGATTATTCAATATTATTCATGGTTTAGTTTACAAGTACAAGTCCAGAATACAACTACAGCTCCCTTTTGGCAATTGTCATGTGTATTAGTTTATGAATTACACATCTATTCCTTATTTCAGAGTCTCACCACTCCTATAAAGAATGCATTTCATTAGCTACTCTGAACTACCCAATGTATGTATCAAAATTACATGTTTAGAAGTATTAACATCAGACCTTAACAATTGCCTGTTTGATATTAATGGGACTTCACAGAACAGCTGAAGAACTTGCTAGATCCAGAGACAGGATTTAGCAGAATTAAGAAATGCTTTCTTTTGCTATTACAGATGCTTAGCTATGACTGTCACACATTTAAGTACTGTAATATTTAGCATCTTTAGCTATTAGACTAACTATCAAACCCTTAACTGCTGGGAAGTTAGAACTACATAACTCATTTTCTGGTACATGTTCCTACAAGGTATTGAACAGTCTCAGCCCAGTAACTGAAACAACTTCCATCACAGACTAAGTGCCCTTCCACTTCAAAGTGCAATAGGCCACAGCTATCAACAACCTTAAGCTGGTATCTGCTGAGAGTCAGCTGAAACTTTCCATAGTACTTCAGCGAGCAGCAGAATAGCAACTGGTTTGCAGAGACCAAACAGTTGTTCTCTTAAAACCCTTCAGTTTGTTATTAATCCAGAAGGGCTCTCCACTACTGGGAACCTCTCCCCCCATCCCAGTTTCTGCTGGTAATATTAAAGCCAGCAGTACTAAGCAAAGAGTATCTTGTTTTGGGCAAATACTGCAAGTGACACCTGAAGAGAAAATACCTGTCCAGAATTTTAGCAAGACAGATGCCAAGAGAAAGAATAAAAGGGGTAAAAAGTTCAGAAGGGTAAATGAAATAGCAAGCAGAAAAGTCTATACAATTAAGTAATTTAATAACCTAGTAGTGAAAGTTTCTACTTTCATAATTCAAGGGGTTATGAAATTGCTCTGCCAGTTCACCTGACACCAAAAGTACAGTGACTACAAATAAGAGTCAGAATGAACTTGCTTAAATTCTACAGAGGAAAACCCCATTCTCTGCACATTGCTCTTGAAAAAAAAGTCTTGTTTTAAGAAGTTGACATATAGAACCTAAATTTAATACCATGTTGCGTTAAGTCTAGTGTTACTACGTTAGATTTTTTATTTTTTTTAAGATGGTAGTAAATATATACATACCTTTGTACCCACCAGGGGAACGATACGAATTAGCCAGTGACCTTCCACCTCTAGCAGATCCTCTGACAGACCCACGACTGTTAAGGTAAGGCTGAGGGGGTCTGGGAATAACATTAGTCTGTGCTGGATAAAACGCAAGGCTACCATTGCTAACAGGAACAGCTCCATCAGGTTGATAATTCACTGCTTAAAACAGAAGGCACAGATGAATTCAAAGCTTTTGTAAATGTAATAAGTTACCACACCTAGAAGCAAGGGCAGCATTAGGAAGTTCAGAGACTAATTAAGCCGCTCTGAATATCCCGTTCTTATGCCCCTTCATTACTCCAAGTAAGTGGGCATCCTCCCCTTTGTTCTGTAGTGTGTAATGCTTGTTAAAGTATACTGTAGACAGCCCAGGCTGTCAGTGTAAGCTTCTAAGGCAACTGAATCTTGTTGAATGCATAAGTCAGAAGCTTGCTAGCAGCATCAAGAAAATAACCAAGCTAGAACAAAATCAAGTAACACCTGATTAAGAATTTTCACTTAGAACCAACACTGTTCTACCAGCAAGACCTCAGCAGTCTCTCTGATAAACCAGGTCACTTCAGTGTTGACATCCTTCAAAATGATGAGACAAACTCAATCTTATCTAGATAGCAGGAAGACAACTGTGGAAAGCTAGATATTTGGGTTCAGTCTCTTCAACAGACATTCCTATCACATGTTATTAGGCAGTTCAACCCCAAGCAACAGGTATTCAAGAATGCTTTTCACTCACAGGGTGGTTGAGTGGTTAGCTTTAAATACAGGCCTTGCAACCATGAATGTGTTTCCCAAGGACCATGCTCTGTATCAATCTAAAGCTTAAAACTGATCAAGTGACAGTTTAAACCCCTTCCTGAAGTCTGTGCAGAGCCACTGCACAAGATTAATAAAATCATAATGTTCCATCAAAAAACTGTATAGAAGGTTGATCACCTGTAGTCTCAGTGATGAGAAGGAGCATTCAAGCTAAACATGCTTTCCTGACTGCTATACCTGTATTGTTCTTTGGAGCTCCTAGTCTTCATATGTCTCACTGATTTCACACAGTATCAGTCTATTTCTAGTATAATTCCTATGAAGATTCCTCTGGCAGAAAAACAGTAGTTTTAATGACCTTGACTCACTTGATTAGATAGTCTTATAAATCCAGACCCCTAGTTGTCAGCTTCCTTTCATCCTAGAACCTGCTTCAGGCATATTTAGGGGCTAGTTTCATTTCAAATTTAGTGTCAGCTATATAAATTCACCTGGTACAGTATCTGAATGTCAAGCAGGTCAGTTTTGTGTTGAATAAGGCAGCTCAAGACCCCACTTATCAGAAGTTTAGTATTCCTCAGGTCAGACTGAAAACTTATCCCAACTTTCTTGTTTAGCATTCAGCAACTCCCAGCACTAGATAGCGCTAGTGTCTATTACCAGAGACCAAATTAATGGTTCCAAATAAGAGTATTTCATCATTGCTTCAATTCCAAGCAAACAATTGTTTGACTGACAAGCATCACTGCATACTTGAATTTCCCACCTACTGGGAAATTCAGGCCTGTAAGTGACACTGTCCATGCAACTAGTATAGAAACTAGATTGAAGCAGCCTTTCATCCTGCTAGCGGTTTTGAAATTAAGCTTATATACCATACCATCAACTAGATTAGAATTGATGTAACCCTAATGTTAACAGGTGCTACACAACAGTGTTTAAGAATTTCAGAGTTAGAAGAACTCACAGCACGTTATGAATTAAAATACTACTACATCCTGAAGATCTTTAAAGACAACTTGAAATACAGAATCAAGTACAGTTCTCACCTGAAGACAGAGATTCTTGTGAAAGAGAGGTTTGTTCTGCAACATGAGAAGATTGCAACTGGCATTGAGGAGGAGTCTGTGTACTTGCTGTAGAGAAACTCTGGTTATATCCTGCCGAATATGAAGAATCCTCTTTAATTTCCTGGTCTTTACGCGGAGGCAGTGGTGCATTCACTTTAAATACCTACAACGTATTTTAAGACAAGGGCTTAACACTACCAGTTAAAGTCTCTGCCTAATGCCACCACCCTGCCATGCCATGGTTTAAATCCATATGCCTAGGTTGGTTTCTAGAACACCAACTGTTTCTTAGAAATAATCAAGAACATTGTACTTCAACCCATCCTTTTCCCTCTCAGTAAACTTCTAGAACTTACTCCTGTTTACACAGCTGCTACCCAAGAAACATAGCTTCATTGAACATAACAACCATATTTGATCAACGAACAGCTACCATACAGTAAGCTATTTTCCTTCTATGGGGAAACCCACCGTTAAATTCACTAACTACCTGTCCTACAGCCTTTGACCTGAAGCTGGGACAGCCTATACTAAGATGAGATCTTCACATTTGGGAAGAATTTGGGTCTTTATACATGTCTTGGAACCTGATGCAACACTATTATCCACTCAAATGCCATATTAGACAAGCCTTCACCCCTTTGGTAAATTGAACCTCAGCTTTCCTACTTGTTTTAAGTTCCCTCAGAGTAAGCATGTAACCTAAGTAACAGTCTTGTAATTCAAATTTTAGTGTTATAGCCTGGGCAGTAGGGTGGTGCACAGGTATTACTGCTAGTTAAATCTCATCAATCAGAGTTCAGTCACTCCAGTGACTGTATTGCTTTATAGCCAATAACCCAAAATTACTAGAATTGATGCTGTCAAAAGTGACAACTAGTATCAACATCAAATAGGAAAGAAGTCTATTTTGAGTAAAAGGATCTAAATTTCACATGAAGAGCTGCCAGGAGTACTAATACTGAGTCTAGAGGTGTATCTGACCACTTTCTAAGACTATAAATTGTCTGAAGACAGACCAGGCTGAAACTACAGCTAGATGCAAGGAACAGCTTCACAGCTTGACAATTCTTGTCATTTGCAGAAGGCTCTATAATTAAAACAGGAAATGAACACTTTTTCCAGGGTCAAGAAACACGTACTGCCTGTAACAGGGAGCCAGCACGGAAACCCCTCATGATACTGAGGTGTTGAGTGTAAGTTTTGAACCATTATAAAATAACACAAGTTCTGTTGGTTTCTGGTTGGTTTTTTTTTTACTTTACCAGATGAAGTGATCAAAGTGTTCCAAAGCAATCCTTTCTAAAAGAAATTTGAGGATGCTGTGCAGTCAGGCTGTCCACACCCACATCCTAGAGTATTTGTAGCAAGTCTACTTCTTCCTACAGTGAGGAATTACAGGTGGAATTCTAATAAAGGAGTAGGGCTACAGGTAGGATCTGCCTTTATGCTTCTGTAAGTACAATGGCAGCAAAAGGATGTTCAGACATCCGAGGACATGTAATCAGATGCTTCCATTACTGTCACTGTACTACCACCATTTGGCAAGGAACCATCTGACTCCTGGCTATCTACTGAAATCCATTGGCTGTGTTTTCCCAGCAGTAATAAGAATCTAAGCAATGCAAGGAAGAAGAAAACCCTGCACTGCAAAGTTAGACTGCTACCACTACAAGAGGAATTAACATCCTACCAATTTAGGAACAGATATTTGCCAGTTTGACCCAAAAATCCCAAGAGAAATCTTGAACATTTGACATCTCTGAAAACACCATAGCATTAATTTGAGTGAACTTTCAGTGGTACCATTATGATCAAAACCACTTTGAACACAGACACTAGGTTCAGATATAATCAGAATGACTGAGACCAAGACTCCGTATTTTATCACAACAGATGCTTATCTTATAGACTGGGTCCCCAGAAAGACTCTGGATTCTTTGGTCATATAACATGCTGCTATTTCTCCACTTTCATGAAAAATCATGACCTAGCCACTTAACATAATTTAAATTATGATCTGGCTTGGAAAGAACAGTCTCCCTACCACCACTTGCCTTAATTATAATTATATCAAAATTCTGTACCTCTGAGTAAAGTTCTACTTGAACCTCTTCTACCTCAAATACAGAAAACCAAGGAGAAGTCATGGTAGTGGTTTACTACAGACCACACCAGGATGTCATAGATGTTGTAGTTGTCAATTCCTGTGCTTTGAAAGGCTATTAGCTACATTCTTCCACCAAATCCTACTACATGTCTCAATACTGCAAGATGCAGGTTGTCCAGCAAGTTGTAGAATTGCACTGGTACATTTGTTGAAGTGAACAATGCCTTTGGAGAATCTCAGTGACCTCTTCCTAAGCTTGCTTTTGAGCAAGAACATTAATTTAATGTTTCTAGCATCTTCTGAAGAAGGTATCAGAGGAGTAAATAAGACCAAGTACAGGGAACAACTAAATGGAGACCCTTCTTCTGAGTCCCTCTAAGCTTGCACTGCAGAACACCAGATATTAGCAATGTTAGAGAACATTATAATGATGTATGGCCTGAAAAAATAGTTACCTATTTGCAAGAAACACTGCTTGTTGTCTGTGTGGACTATCCCCTAGACATCTGTATTGACTACTGTTAACAAGATAGGTTAATGAGCCACACCAGTCTTTATCAAAGACACATTTTCTGTGATTCCAGTGGACTGAGTTTAACCCCACGAAAGCAAACAGTTTAAAAAGCAGCAAGACAGGTTCAGGCTTCCGAAAGCTTTTAGTCCTAACAGCTATATACTTCAGGATTCCCTCTCTCCTCTGCAGTCTTTATTATTTGAAGTCTATGCATAAGAACAGTTTAAGTACAGTCAACTTTACCTTGGGGCACAGCTATAAGTCTGTTGATTTCAGGTCTGACTTCTCCCTCTTAGTTCCCTGAGGCTACTAAGATATCCCAGTATTAGATTTTGGGACTGTCCAGAGCAAAACCAGGATCTCTGCTCTTAGATGATCTATTTTAAGTTCTGAAGGCATTGGATAAGCAGAGTTCTAATCTAGGTTTTTAACATTAAGACATCAAAATGATCTATGAAATTCTGTACCATATCGAGAGGAGCCAGTTCCCCCATATCAGGACTAAGTCATTAGCACTATTGTCAATTATTCTTCTGTGGCCTCAAGTTGCATACTTACAGTCTGCATAGCCTGAAAGGGAGCTGCTGTTATTGTGACAGAATTGCTACTTGCTGGAGGAGACTGAAAGCTTTGCGCTGGTGGTACTGGTGACATGGAGGTGCTTGAAGTAGGCAATGGTGACTGTGGCTCACTTGGGAGGGGAATGGTTGCCTGAGGGAAGAACAAATGTAATGAAAGGTCACTTGATAGTTATCAGGCAGTAACAGAAGCAGTTAATTTGTTCTAAAGCCTAGACTGACAGAAGTCAGCAGTTTCTACAGGATGACATTTGGACATAGTAGAGCTACAAAATAGCTTTTGCTTACAATTTCAAATCTTGCTGTGCATCCTCAGCAAACAGTACTTCTATTGCAGTCTCTGCTGATTAAGTGAAATGTGCCTATGAGCTACTATACATACCACTCTCTAATAATTTCACAATAAAGAGACATTAGGTATTTTTTCCCCACCACTAAGAAAAACACAGAATGCCTTCTGTTCCATTTATTGGAAGATAATCCTCCAGCTGATATTAAAAAAGTGACTTCTCTTTTCCAAAGGAACTCAGGAAGTTTAGGGGGGTTGATTTTTTTTTTCCCCTCCCAACTTAATCGATTATGTTTCAGATTAGAAACAATGCTGAGTTGTCCAGACAAAGTATTAACCAGCATTTAAGTCTCATCTGTGCAAACAGCAAAATGAAGTGTTGATTTAGAATACCAGTGTTTATAGGAATCAGAAGTCAAAAGGAATGTAAGGCTCTAGACACATTTCAGCAACCAATATATTTACCTTACCTGTATGTGTGATAGCTCACCTGGGCAATTTCTATCTTTTTAGGTATTAGTGGCTCAGAAATACATGAACTTGTCTGATACAGTGGCTGGGAAGTATATTTCTCAGTCTCTTGAGAAAGCGATGCTGATGCCTAGAAGAAGCCATACATGCACCTGCTATTACAAGAAATATTGCAGAAAGCACAAAGTTCTGGTAGAGCTATGCAACACCAGTGCGTAAGTTGAAACAAGTGGATTTTGAAAGCCCGTGACAAACATTAAGTTCAAAGTAAATATACTAAATAGTCATCTTAACCCAAAGCTTCAAGTAATTAGCTTTAGAGACTCAGACTTAGATTACCCTTCTTACACAACAGGTTGTACAACTAGCCCTGCAAAGTCAGATAATTTTAAGAACTGTAGATTGCTTCAAGCAGTTATTTACAATGAAGTCTGTGACACACAACTGTCTCATTGAATTACATGGAAAGACATGTCTGATGTTAAACTTCTGGTAAGCTCTGTCGAACAAGGCTTCAGAGCCAAGCTTTGTTTTGCTTTTGCAAAACCTTCACGTTCTATAGTTAGTTCACACTTGTAATGCTAAGTCTAGGAGTTGCTTATACTTAGATACACAGCCTAGGGCTAAAAACTACCAGTCCCATTCTCACCAGTTATACCATCACAGGTGCATCAGACAGAACTCCACCTGCATACCAGGAGAGTGTACTGTCACCACAGAGTGTATTGCCTGGTTGCACTGGGACCAAACAAAGCTTATCTACTGCTTTCCATGAGAAGCAGGACTGGAAAAGAAAGACACCACACTTCAAGCCTAAGGGACTAGAGATATGCTGGGCACAGCAATCCTAATTTCAAACATTAAGTTTGCAAAAAAACTCAGAACATTCTGCTAAATCAGACGTCCTACATTATAGCACAGCACAAGTCTTCTGGATGCATATTAAACAGCAAAATTATTTAATCCTTGTCAGCACAAGTAGTCTTATGACACTGTAGAAGTGAGAGAAGGTGTCAAGAACCAGGCTAAAACTGCTGATTCAAGAGGCAGGAAGACTATAATATCCCTGTCAAGACTGTTACATTCAACTATACAGTATATTAAGGAATAGAGTAAATGCTACGTACACAGTATACCGATAGCATGTACATCAGCAAAAAAACATTTAAAAAGCATGAGCATTTCCCCATTATCATCTACATACCTGTTGAACTCTCTAATACAGTGTAAGACGCAGCTGTGTTTCTAAACACAGCAACACTTCGCAAGAGATCTTTAAGACAGTGATCTGCATAAACTGAAACACTATTTTCAGCTCTAAATACCTGAATGCTAGTTGAAGATTTAACTGCACATAAATACAGTTAAGAAAGCAACATTTGAGGTCTTGGCTGAACACCAGGAAGTCAGATTCCCAGTATTTCTTCAGTTAGTGCTTGAGAGAACACATCTCAGTCTTCAGCTTACACAGAAGTCTGCTATTTCATAACAATACCCATCCCAATTTATGCATCCTCTATGTTGTCATTAGAGGGAGTATTCTACACTGTAACCAAACCAAATATTTATGCTGCTCATATGTTCCCACAAGAATATGCATCACACTTTCTAGCCTGCATTTTTAAACCCACACCCTTCCCATCTCAAGGGGCAGAATGTTCATTTTGCATTCATGCAGTATTAGGAAGACTTTTCCAACCATCTTTAAGTATTCCGGGATGTAGGCTATACTATTGCTGTTACTTGCATTCTGTCCCTGTACGTTGTTCAATAGTTATCCAGGAGAGGCCCCACCACAGCTTTCTGTTAGGGCTGGCTATCACACAGATCTTTGAACACCAGTGAGCCCCAGGGTATATTACCTGTGGTGTCACCAAGTCTTCAGTTTCAGAGCCAGAAAGAGTCTGATCAGCAGATGCTAGGGAAGTATTTGAACCATGCAGTGTCATGGATGAAGCAGCAGCCTTGCAAGAAAAGACCAAGATAAGGTTTTGAAAGATTATCTTAAATGTTTGGTTTCACTGAAACTCACACTCTGGGCATTTCCAAGTAAACCTCAGAATGAGGCAGGAGCTGAATTGCTTTAACCAGTTAGTCTAAGTTTCTTAGGAATTCTTGTTAATGGCAAGGAAACCTATTTAAAAGCCAATGTAGAAAGACGTGCAAGCACAGTAAGTGAATTTAAGGTTCACTTAACCATGACTGCCCAAGCTTGAGACACTATCTTTGGCATTAAGTGGGGATCTCAAAGATGAAGATATGCACTATCTAGGAAAGAAGCAGCATGTTCTCCTGCACGCAACTATTAGCCATGACTTGAATCTATGGGTTAAATATTCAAACTATTTCAGCATGTCTTCAACATACTGTTTTACTTCAAGACATTTCAAACATTTGTTGCTGCTTTTCAAGCAGAAGAGCAGCCAACTTTGTCAGCATTTAAGTGATCTTAGACTTGCAAGCTACTAAGTTATATGAAATTTGTTACAGAACTACTGACAACAAGAAAAACAATTGAAGTACTAAGTCTATTCTAGTGAATAACCTCTGTATTATTCCTTGGCTACAGCTCTGCCTCCTCAGGGCAGACTTAACTTCAACTTACTTGAAGGGGCTGTTGAAGAAAATCACTCTGACTTGGCAGTTTCTGTTCTTTTGAAGCTGTAAAAAAGAATGCATTAAGCAACATTTACTTTTAAATGCAAACACTACATATAGTTTCAGTGTACAGTTCTACGTTTTCAAAACATTTGGTGTATGAAGAGCACACTATTTTTAGTGTATGCACTGGAAATATTTAGACTTAGCATCAGTAAACTACACCCAATTGAAAACTTCAGGATTTTTCTTAAAGGAGGACAGGTAATATCAATGATAAAAATATTTCTACCACAACAGATATACCCACTTTCCAGATTTAAAGAAGCAATTAAATATTTAATAAACTGGGTAATTGCGTTTTACAGCCTAAGAGCCACCCAAACAGTTTCTTAACATGGCCCATTGTAGAAAGTTCCAGTTTTCTATTTAGCTAGATAATTGCTCTTTATCCTGAGCTCGTTCACAGCTTGTGTCTATATGCACCACATCTAGACACATTCGTTACACAGATATAGCATGTCAATTCTGCAGCTGGGTTCAGATGCACATGCCAGTCAGCGATTATACAAGCATTCCATTTCCAGGCAGATACACCAACTTAAGCCACCTCCAGCAACAAATAAGCAGGTAGGTGGCTGGATTTGCCTTTTTTTTTAATCAGACATGGGTATTCTTTATAATTAGACAAGCTGTCTTCATCACACCTACTGATCTACAGCCCAAGCAAACCCTGTTAGTGTTTGCAAAAGCTTACATACAATTTACACTTACAGTATTACCTACCTACAGGACTATTTGCTGGAGTAACTGAAGGTGGTTGGGATGAACCAATGGCACTTGGTGAAGCTTTATCAAAATCCAGAATGGACTCCTTTTGAAAAAAGATTATCAGTTGGGAGAAAAAAATTAAACTCTAGATACAAATGAAACATTCTCATATGACAAGTTGCTGTTAGCTAATTAGAGCTAGATTCATTCAGTGCAAACACACAGTCAGCACTGTTTTCCCTAACTCAGTAGGAATTGGAGCTTTGTGCTACAACAGCAGAGAAAAAAACATACTTGCATGAAGTTGTAAGTCCCTTGTATCTGAGTCATCAGATCCTGAAGTTTTTCCCTTCTCAATACTGGATCTTTTGGAAGAGTTGAAGTAGAGCAAAATTCTGCAGCTGGCTGATGTACAGGTTTAGGCACCTAATAAGGAGAAAAGATATTAAATCTAATACTAGAAGCAAGACAAGCTGCCTTATCCAATATACTTCCAGAGCAACATATAGGTGTCAGACATCATGGGCCAAGGAATTCTGTGCTGTTATTGGTATCTCCTGAATCAAGCTTTCACTTCATTAAAAAAAAAATATGCTTACTGTTGCCAGAACTAGTTAAGCCATAGAATTAATTCACTTCATTCAGTTTCTTACAGTCAAATGTACAGAAGACAATAAGTTGCCTGCATTTAGTGCAAAATCAGGCACCTGCATTTAAGGAAACCCACATATTTAAGTTGAAGGCCAGTACAAACTTAAATCAAAGCTGCATCACTCAAGGTTTAAAACATACTTCCTCCCAGTAAAGCCCATGTCAGTAAGTACAGATCTTTTATCAGGATGGCATTTCCAGACATTCTAAAGAAACTGCACCTAAGAGATACATTGCAAGCAGGTTACTTGGGATCAGACCAAAGTGCTTCCACTCATGAGCCAGACACACTCAATGCACCAGCTCCTGCAGAAGTTTTACATTAAACTTTTCAAAGTCTGGCATGAAAAATACACCTGTGCTCCCACATAGGAGCCTAACTTTGTAGCTAAATAAGGACTTCTGCAGGGCCTTATTACTCCTTGATTGTTTCAGATGGTCCCTCAACAGTTCATCACAACTGGTCCTCACTTCACTTTAAGAGGGAAATGTTTTATCAGAGAATAGGCAAGTCTAAGGTATCAGACAAATCATGATAGTAAACTCTTTAAATAGCAGAAGCCCTGTTATTTACAGAGTGACAATAATATTAGACTGTCTAGATAGTCTAACATGTCTTTTGAAAGCAGCTTGGGGAAGAGATAGGCTTTAAGTATTTTAAAACAGTATTTTTTAGTGATTCTCTAAAGCTTTGCTCTTCTTATGTTTGTCTATGCAGCTAGAAGGAGGAAAATCTGAAGACATTACGCAGCTGCATTATTTCAGCTGGCCCAAATGTTGCAACACAGAGGAACACATGAAAGCCTTTATATACAGTACAAACATTTGTCTTTCTAATAGGAGGTTACTACTTCAATACACTGCATAGCAGTATAGTTGAGTATTTGTATGAAGTCATTAGAAGACTATATGGCAGAAGGGTGTATGTGTCATGACATTTAATTGTCACACTAAATTCAAAAAATTTGTGAAACACTTTGTCCAGTTTTAGGACAACAAGCCCAAATACACTCTTGCATTTCCTCTTCAACAGTTATCTGAAACTAATCACTACCATTTGCAGAAATTCCAATAGCATGCACAGGGAAGAAGCCTGCAGGGTTTAGTGAGCTTCACAAAGCATAACCCATGTACGTACAGCACATCATTAACTCTGGTGGACTCAATTTCCAATATCTATGTGGCCCACATGACAGCTACTTGTTGAGCTGTGAGAAGTTTTACCTTATTCTAGAGCTAGAAGAGTGCACCTTTGTACTACTCTATGTTAATTAGAATTTCTGATGCACAAGCACTACCTTTAACTACTGACTATGCAAGTTTATATTGCTGTATAGTTTCCAATAACAAACAGGAACTAAAGCTATTAAGGATCTAAGTGCAGGACAAAAGATACAGCTGAATAGTTAAATCTCAGCAAATTATAGATTAAGTTACTAGGAATCTGAATCTTCCTGTCCATCACTTTATTAGCCCTCACTTACAACCAGATTTAATCTTAAAACACTTGCTGTCATGGTAAATTCATTATGGGTAAAACTGATTAATACTTCTATTACCCTCTTCCTCTTCACTACAGTTTACTAAGACACAAGTACACTAMCAAACTAGTTCCGTATGTGTGCAAATGGATAACAGAAGCTTCTCACCTTTAAGTCACCTAACCGGGTCAAGTCTGGCAGTGTCTGAAGCTATTAAGATTGTGCACTAGCTACATAAGTTAGACTTGTACATTAAACACAAACAAGTAAAAACAGCCTCAAGAGCACGGAAGCAGAAGAGACTGCAGTGTTTCACTTGTGGTTGCAAAGATGATACAATCTTCTGTATGCTTTTACAATTTGTTAGAGTCTTCACCTCCTTCCCCAAATCATACCCTGTGCATTATGCTGGTAGCATTCTTTACTTCAACTAGAAGAGCAAGCATACAGGGTTACGTATATGGATATTAGGGCTTTGAGCCAGGATTGACACATTGAGACTCTCCATTCTGTAGAAGTTACTTTCTAGTTCCTGCATATATTAAAATACACCAGCCAGAAGTAGCTATGGCAACATTACCTCCTATGATTTCCTCCTATTGATTTGCTGTTTTGCTGGTACTTAGGTGTTCAAAACTAGAATATTTAAGTGCAATACAGAATATATATGAARAAGCATCAGAAAGTTAAAAGTATTTCAGGTTTTATGCCTTTATAAAAGAGAGGTTTTGAAAAAGAGCAGGTACTTGACATCCCTAAAATAGTTTTAAACCAAGTTTTCCTTCTAGCCTACAGTTAGATGCTGTTTCTGGAAGTCAGAAAAGCAGATTCTGAATTTAGTAACCTGCTAGGCCAGCTCACAAACTTACACAGGCTGAGATCACTTAACACCAGTGGTTCAAGCAACATTCAGGTTAGTTTTACACAGCACTGATAAGTTTAGACCCTAATTTGTCATAACAATGTTGCTGAAACCTAACTTCAATACTACTTACACATTCAGCAAACACTGTTCTGACATATCCAGAGAACTGACTAAAAATGGAGTTGAAAAACTTAGAATTTGGTTTAGGACCTGTTAAACCATTACAAATAAACCAATGTAAAGGCATACTGACCACTTTGGAATTTTACTAGTCAAAATGCCAATATACTAGGTACTCCTGTTAAAGCTGGATTATTTTTTTTTTTAGAGACTGAAGGTCTACTTATATATAACACTACTCTAACATACATTTCAACCACCTCATATACTAGTAAAACCCCATCCTATGATACAGAACCTCAATTCCTCTTTAGGTTTGCTAGCTCTGGAGTACTAAATGAGCTGATATGGTCATACCTAAGCTGTAATCAACAGTAGTGATCACCAGCTGTGCCATGTAGATACACAATTAACATTTGCTTTCTACTCAGAGCAGCATTCACAGCAGGTATGAATTAAATGGCACTGGCTGACAGCAAAAGTCAAACTGTTTTGCTTTCACATAGCAGGCCACAAATTCAGCTCTAACCAAGTTTGCTGGTCAACAGGTTGCACAAACATTTAAATAGAGTAACAGTTTACCAGGCTTGCATATCAGCTCACTCTGCTGCCTTAGGCCCAACTTCTTAGGTATTGCACCTTATAGTACATTAAGTTAAATAAGCATATTTTAAGATCTCAAAACAGAGCAGTTTATTAGAAGATGTCTCAGCACTCTAACAGTTATTTCAGGGACTAAAGAAAGGTTAATTTCAGCTCCAGAAAGGAGCAGCAGTGACATAGGCCTTTTATCTACCATGCCCAGATCCCTGCACAAGGTCATCTGTAGGTTCTCCCTGGGAGCAAAATGGATCCAGCTATAGCACTGCATTGCCTCTTTCTTCTTCATAAGGAAAGACAAGACAAGTTTCATTATCCAAAAAGTTTAAAGTATGGTTTTAATTCTTCTTTATATCCACCTCACAAGTCAAATTAAGACATTTATTTTAAAAAATGTAGTTATGGATACTAGCTAGGTTGACAGTACGCTGTTTTTTACTCATTCAGTATACTTTGGACATTAGGGTTTGTCAATAGCTACTAAGCAAAATATAGCCAGCTGGCGTTTCACTATGGTCTACTATGTAAATCAAAGTTTGAATACTTTAAAAATATGCTCTGTTTACTGACTTCAGGAATTCAGCTTAAGCAACCTTACATTCCAATATTCAATTTAGTTTAATTTGGCTGACTTGCACACCTGCACATTACTCTGAAGATTCCTAGGCAGTTTGCAAGTTTCTCCAACTGACTGGAAACCCTCCCCTTTTTCCTCACTGCATCAAAGTTTTGTCCACCACTTAAGCCATCCATCTGTCCATCCTACACAAAAATAAGAGCCCCATCTCATTAGGAAGCACCTTGCACTTAAGCTTTAAATTAATCTGACACCAGAAATTCCAAGGCACCCTAAAGTGCTTGAGACTATTCCAATCTGATATGATAGTTTCAGTCACGGTAATACTATGCATAGTTGGGTGCACACCTACTTGTGCTCGGAGCTACTCAGTGTGAGGTAACCAGGTTTTGTACCTGTACCACCACCACCAGTGGACAAAAGATTCTACTCAGCTTGAGTGTAAAGATGAAACAAGTTGAAACACCTTAATCCCATTTTGTTACCCAGYGCTGCATGTTACCTACTCTTTTAATTTCATGTTCAACCTTCTGTTTGCGATCCCGCCTCTAGGCACAAAAAAATTTCAGTTATGCCAACTTTACTGACAAGATTTAAGCTTAATCATTTGCTATGAGTAATATGGAATGAACTGATTTCTGCTTTCTTGCAGAAACAAGGTAGCAGTGCTAACAACATTGTGTACAAAAGAATCGCTCAATTCCCGGTATTTTCTTCCTGAAGTCTAACTCTAAATTAAAGACTGCTCTTAATGACATAACTGAACTCTGCTTTGCCTATCATCTTACCTATTTTCACAATATCAGAATTGTTACTACCCAAGCACAGGTGAGAAAAAAGGTAATGCAACTAGAGGCTAGTGGCCTGCTCAGTTGTAAGCCCTGCAGTATCTTTGTTTTACATTTCTAAAACAAACTATGCTATTGTTAGACTCTCCAGGACAGCAGTACGGTTTATGCATTCATCTGGAAATACATATTTAAGCCCCCGTACAGTTCGTATTGCTTGATCTAGATGTTAGATCTCTCTTGAATCAGCAGCTATTTTAATCAAAAGCCTAAAAAATTCCTGAAGTGCTATTTGCATGCAGCCACAGACAAAGTATTTGATCCCTGGATGAGTCATACCTGCTTTGTACTGATAACAGTGGACAGAGCCAATAGCTGGGGATGAACTAAGTTAATTCTTCTGTCTTATGCATAAAGCAGTTATTCAAGGCTCAAACACAGCAATACTGTGTCGATGTAAAAAGCAAAGCAGACCATCTTGCTATTCATATATAAAGTTTAATTGCCAGAATTACTTCCCCCAAGAAAGAATGAAGTAGGAGTCTAAATACAGGCCTACAAAATGCACCTTATAAAGCCTCTGCTATAGGTAGCTTTAGTCCAATACACTAGTGTGAAAAGCTTATGACAGGTAATACTACATATGCCAACTCACTTCTTTGGGTTCCATATCAAACTTCTTTGGCCCCATCTGCTCCTTTGGCCCAACACTTGCAGCTCCCCAGGACTTCGGAGGGTTCTGTAACTGCTGTGATGACACTTGCTGCTGCCTGTCAGCTTTTTCCCAAGCCTCTCGAGTCTCCTGCTTCTTTTGTTCTGGCTCCTCCCTAACATGTGCAGACCAAGCCTTCACAGGCTCCTGCTTCTTTTGCTCTGGCTCTTCCCTAACAGGCATTTCCCATGCTTTCACAGGCTCTGGCTTCTTTTGTTCTGGTTGCTCCCTAGTTTGGGTTACCCAAGGTTTTGGAGATTCCTGCTTTTGTTCTGGTTCTTCCTTAGCTTTGGTTACCCAAGGTTTTGGGGACTCCTGCTTTTTCTGTTCCTGTTCTTCCCTAACTTTTGCTACCCACGGCTTAGGTGATTCCTGTTTCTTCTGGTCCTGCTCTTCCCTAACCTTTGCTACCCAAGGTTTGGGGGACTCCTGCTCCTCTCGGACACGTGCTACCCAGGCCTTTGGAGTTTCTTGCTTCTTCTGTTCTTCCTCCTCAACTCGGGTCTCCCAAGGCTTTGTAGTCTCATGCTTCTGTTCCTGCTCTTTAACACGAGCTTCCCAAGGCTTTGGAGAATCTGGTCTTTTTGGTTCTTGCTGCCTAACACGAGCTTCCCAAGGCTTTAAGGTCTCTTGTTTCTGCTTCTGTTCCTGCTCTTCAATATCAACAAGCATTTCCCAGGACTTTGGAGGTTCTTGCCTTCTAGCATACTCAGCTTCCCAAGATTTGGGCTCTTCTGGCTTCTTCTTGACAGAGTATTCTGCTTCAGGCAAATAACGCCTGTTGAGAAACTATATAGACCAAAGAAACTTAATGGCTCCCAAGAAAACATTTTGCTACTACAGTTCAGGTCAGTTAAGTTAGGTCACCCAGCTACCGAAAATTTCTGACTAAAAGCAGAGCCTAGACAGTTTAAACACTAGCCATAGAAACTATGTGGACAGCCATGGCTTTATCCTACAACACTGCAGACTAGCTTTGCTTGGCATGAGAAGCATGCCAAGCATGAACACAGTCCTGAACAGCACAAGTGAAACATACTTGAGCTGACTGAATCCATTACCCTTATCCTCAATGCTAACTGATGTTCCTAGGCAGTGACAATATCAAGTTCAGTTGTGATTTTTATAAAGGTAGCTCTCCTCCTAAGCATTTAAAATGCTGTGGTACTACATTAGTAGACATTCTGCTAACTGTGGCACCACCATCTCCACCAAAACTTTTGACCCTTTGGAACTCCAATAACCAAGTATGACCATCATTCTTAATGGAGTTTAAATACTAAAAAGTCACCAGATTCTCAGATTTAGTACCACTTCAACTCCAGGCTGTGTTTACTGTCAATAAGTCTGAGAGTTCAATGAAGATGTCCTAAAGTTTTCCTGAGTTACTACTTTGTCATAAACAGGAAGTAAATATATGAAGCAAAGAATGTACAAGGCTCACTGGCTGAGATTTTTTCTGAAAAGTCACCAGAAAGGCTTTAGAGTCAGGTAACAGTGTTACCAGCAGGTTACAAAAACTTGTTCTAGAGTACACCCTCTAGTGGGATACCTGGGAAATAGGGATTCAGCATTTTAAGAACTAGTATTTCCACTTACAGAAGGATACCACTCCCCACCTTTCGAACCAAGTCTAATGGTTTTTATGCTATGCCAGTTGAAGCTTGAGTGAGCACTTAACTCAGGAGTCTGAAGGGCTGTGGAAACAGGTCTACACACCCCTGTGCACACAAGTCTGTCTTGGGATCCCTACTTTTCTGACAAATCTGAGCAAGACCTACATCACTCTCAACTCCACCAATATCAAGTCTACTGCAATAAGCTTAGCTTTCAGAGACAGCTTTAGTAAATGTGTATTTTCTCTATCTCATAGTACACAAGATCAGTGTGTTTCCACTCTAAAGGCTGATGCTTTGGTTTATTCAGGAAAGTGCCAGAGCATTAAAGTACTATACTGCTTCATGTAATTCTGACCCATTTATCCCAAAATACCCCAGAGAAGCCATGAATTTGGGGTTAGAAATAGAAATGCAACCAAGTCTTTAATGCTTCCTACATAAAGCAACACCTAAGCTGCTGTTCAGACTCCCTTTTTAAGTTTAAAAAAGGGCTGCAGAAATGCAGCTATGTTTCTGAAAAACCACAATACTAAAGGAAAGCAATTAGCAGTGGAGTATCTTACCTCCTGTGGCTGTATTTCAGACTTCATAAGCTCCATAATGGATTCTAGAGAAAGGATGTTAATTTGTTTCAACTGATGAAATGCAGACCAAACAGTAGCAAGCCTTTAATTCTATTTAAATAGTAGTGCCAATCGCTAAACCAGATATTCTGAAAGCTCAGCTTGTCAATCAACATGCTATTTTTTAGACAAGCTTTTACTTTCTGATTCAGTTTTACATTTGCAGAAGTTTAAAGTTAAGCAAGAAACATTTTGTAGTATCCATAATTTGGTTATTGTAATATGTAGCATTCCCTACACCAGACAATTCTCACATCTTCAACGTGGAGGCTTGCTTAGAAGGCAAAAACATCCTATTACTATGAATTAGATTTTTTTTCTACAGTATTAGCCAGAATAGGGCTGCAAGCCTTGCAGGTTCCATTTTAGTTACTACACTGCAAGTAAGCTACAGCACAGGATTAGATTTAGCATCAAGCTATGCGAAGTCAATGCTCAGTTCAAGCTTTACCAACGTTATGCTACAGAAATTGAACCCTGTAATATTCCACCTGGTTCTTTGACAGACTCTCCTTTTGACATCTGTCTTGTTCTCTCAGATCTTCTATTCATTTCCTCCAATTCTTTTACTGGCACAGTGGTGCAAGGAGTCGGAATACTTTCAAAGTAGCCGGAGTCTAGAAGTTTGGATAACAGGTCCTTCATGTGTTTATCTGAAGAGTAAAAATCCATGAAGTTAAGATATGAAAATTTGAAATTAAGGAGTATTCAGATTACAGATCAAGACTGCTTACTTCCTCCCTTTATATAAATTGCAACTTCTCCAAGTTCACACATCTTACTGAGTTACAGCAATAAAATGCTTTAGTAAAGGAAAGTATTTGTTAAACTGCTTTATATATTACAGCTGAAAACATCTTTGCAATCCAGAGGTAATACTGCAGCTTGTGTTTAAATGCACACAAGGTAAACACTGAGCCACCTGGTCTCCCACATGCTTAGAAAGGGATTTGTTTACCATTACAAACTAGCCAGCTTTGATACTAAAAGCACATCGTGCAGACTGTAGAATAGGCAAAGCTAAACAAAGTCACTACGGAACTGCCCTACAAGACCCTCTTCCCAGTGTAGGACGGTAAGTCTCAGAAAGAAAAGTTAAGAACTGCAAAAACAAGTGAGGGAAAGAAAGCAAGGAGATTGTTCGAGACTGAACTTAATCCTCTGAAGTTTTGGTAAAAAGTCAAAGTTGACATGGTTGAATAAAAACTTAACTGTGTACTCTTTGACAAGCATTGTCCAGTTCCCTTCTTTATGCAAAAAGACAGCAGCTTAAAGAGTAAGACCTCAGAAGTAACAGTGATACTAGAAATTGTTTCAGAAGAGCTAGAAGACAGGGCAGCCTTGAGAACAGGAAGAACATTCAGTGAAAGATCACTCCTACCAGTGACAACTATATAAACAAGAATAGCAGCTAGAATTTAATACAGATATAAAAAATTGCGTTCCAAGGCAATGAATGCTAATAAAAAGTCTAACAGTTTTATCTGAAGTTTAGCTTGCACACAAAAGGATGGAAGACTGACACTAAAGGGACAGAGATGCTGACAAAACAGTCACAAAAGTTTAGATGATAGCCAAAAAGCTACAAAAATTTGAAGTCCAAGATAACCGGGCAACTATCAGGTCATAACAACAGACACGAGGCTAAAGTTACCAGCTTGTAGCTTTACAAGGACAGCTTGCACTTTGTCCAGAACTATTTGAAAAGAGTTAACACTTAGTTGTCAGTTCAACTATCTGCATGTGGAAATTAGATAGGGTACATTACTGCTCTCATCTAACAGTTTCAACAACATTGTTGTCAATGACAAATGAAAGATTACTGCCACACAGCCATTACAAGACTGGAGTAAATGGGACAAGCAAGGTCTGTTTGCAATAGGAAAGACACTACAACTCAAGTGAGGACAGTTTCCTCACAAGCAAGTTCTAAATAGGAACATAGAACGTGTATGTTAGCTTACAACCAGGGTTTCTGAAACTAAAAGCCACAGATAGCAGAAAATACGTAGAGTCCCACAGATTTTGGTGTGCTTGAAAAATGAGGACATTTGCAACAGGTCAAAGCAAGACCGCACTGTGCATAATTAGAGATCACAGCAAGTTCCATTAATGGCTATCCTTCGTCAGCGTGGTACCCTGCACTGTAGTCAGACAATGGGTATAAGCCTGGAATTCCTACAAGAAGAGAGAATCTTCAATGCTGTGGGACCTTCAGCCTGGAGCCACCGAAGCTTTGTAATACACATCAGTATACTCAACTAAGCATCTCATGGCTGGGAACAGTGTTCCAATCTTAACACATTTGCACATAACTATCCAAAAAGCTTCCCACTGCTGGTTCTGTCAGGTATTCATGCATCACTTTTTGAATTTCTACCATCATTATTCGTCAAAAAAGTGCTAGTACATTGGTASAAGAACATGCTTTCTTTTTCCAGAGAAAAATTTACTGTATTGTTTTGATCTGTACATAAAAACAGAACTTAAAACAAACAGCAGTTCATTCTTGGATAACTGCGTTTAACACACAGCACTTGAAAGTGCTTAATTTAGTAGCCTTCCATGTATATTAATTTGTTTTAAGATATTTAAATAACACACAAATTTCAGATCTCCAAGTTATTTCTCTAGCTGAGACACTCACATGTTGTTCCAACCACAGGTTTCTCACTTCCTTCTAGAAGGTCCCAGAAGTAGAGAGATGATTGTTCCATCTGGTCTTCCACACTAAAACAAATGAGTTTTACCAGGTAGAATCATAGTCAAGATCAAGTCTTGTACTACCCCAATACCCCTCATTTTAAGACACCAACTAATGTTTAGCCTTCCAAATTAAGGCTGTATACATAGAGTGAATTCTAAGCCCATTATCCACTACTAAAAGTGATTAATCTGTATCTGTTTGTACATGATTTAATCTAGCAAATGTAAGTACTTCTGTTGGTAATTAAGACAGATTAGAGAGCCTAGCACTATCCCACAAGACCATATGGCTGAACTTCATTCCAAGCCAGGATTCCCAGACAGGGAAACAACTGCTGTTTAATCAGCTGATCACCTTGTTTATTGGATACACATGTGCAGGGGCAACCATCAACAGCTCCTGCCACTCTGCTACTTATTGAGAAACTTTGACATAAGTCCATGATCCACCCCACCCCCTCCAGACAATGGATTTTAAAGTCCACCATGATAAAATTTAGTATCCCAAAGGAAAGGATTATGCTTCTTGTGGAAGTGTAATACAATGAGAATTATAAGCTAGAAAAAGTTATTTCACTGGGATGAGAGACTCCTATTGTGTGGCTTTTTATAAGAAGCTGTTCTTTAGAAGTTAGGAGCAAAGATTAGGGAAGTTTAGCATATGACAAGCGATTAGAAGTTTTAGGAACTTAAGTCATGTTTGAATACAGAAGTAATTACTCTTATCCATAAAGTGTTTCAACTTACCACCTAATAACTACTTTTTTCATATTTAAATACAATTCTTACTACACTATCTTAAAACAGACAGGCTGTCATGCTAAACATAAGCCATCATAGTACAAGCATGATGCCAAGTTAGTACTGACATACATTACATCTGTTGACAACCTGTTACCTTAAAACTTAAAACATTCAGTGCAGCTGTATAAAAACCTTCAGTCAAGTTTTTAAAACTACTTTGAAGCTAATGGCAAGAGAGCCTCAGGACTACCACCTTACATTCCTCTGGAATAAAGCAGCACATCTGGATCATCATGTGAATGGAATATAGAACAGTTCTCCTGTGTTTACTTCACTTTTTTGATTTCATGAACCTCAAGGAAGACCTCAAGGAAGCAGCAAGCCACCAGCCTCCCTGCTTATGATGGTTTTGGACTATCTCCCTTCAACCCCACAGGGAGACATAAGATGGCAGGGCTTGTGTGCACCTTGCACAGCTGAGGCTGTAATTACTGCAGCTTTCCTTTAATGCTCAGAGTGAGGTAAATCTGCTACATTCCTAGTCTCAGACTAAAGCAAGTGTACTGAATAGAATTTTAATTAGTGTCCCAAAACATAATATTTCAAGACATGGCAGTGTCAAACAGAGGACATTTACTGTAATGAATGAAGCATACTAATTAGACACAAATCTTGAACTTACCTCAAGTTCTCATTTCTTTCTGGACATGTCAGTTTTGCAAATCTTATGAGGTAGTCTAGTTCTTTAGAAGGCAAGAATATTGCACCATTCACACCACCTTTGAAATCTTTCTGAACGTGCTCTTGAGTGAAGTTCTGCAGCACATACTGGACTTGAAGTATTGTACGCAGTTTTTTCTTCTCTGCTTCAAGCTTCAATAGACTCTCTCTTCGCTGAGCCTTCCTCTGTGCTTTCAGCAGCTATTTCAATATACAAATTCAGCAGTTAAACACAGTGGTTTAGTAACAGGATTCTACAATAAAACGCATCGAGTTCTAGTACTGATCACCCTACATTGATCAAAATAACTACTAATTTTGGTTAGATAACAGAAGCTCCTAATTTTCTCTTCAGATACCCAAGATCTTTCAAGCTCCTCCTCTCAAAGAGCTCCCCATTTATCTACTAATTCTCTACACATCTAGCTTTTAGTCAAACTGGATACTGGTAGCTTCACTTGTAGTATGCCTTTATGATATTTAGATCCTGATTATGCCTGCTAGTTGCTTTATTATGACAGCTTTCACAATTGAATATAAGGAATTGATACCAATGCACAAATGCAAGCCTAGCTGACCTTTAACATTTATCACATGAAGTTAGTGATGCAGAGGTTGTCTCAAATTTCTCCTAGTGAGACAACTGCCTCTTCACTTTTGAATATTCCAATTTAAATGATGCAGCAGAATCCTACAGTTACTCTTATTTCTGATGGCAGAAGACTGAAGCACGTATTAAATAAGCAACAACACAAGTCACAGAACATGGAGCCCTCATGCATTTGAGGAGAAATTTCTCATCATGTACTAATAGAATTATGCAGCAAAAGCTATCCAACTAACTGCAGAACTTTAAATGCCTCAGTATGGTGTATCTTAAGTTTCTTTGCAAGATCTATGAAGATTTAGTTTTCTAGAACGCACTGTAAAGAATGTAAGGATGTTTTTGCCAGAATAGCCCCTAGTTTTCCAGTGACGGGTATTGGCTGTAGAATCCATACTGGTAGAAGTAGAGTCAAGGGAAAAACAAAGTGGGTTAGCCTTTAAATATAGCGTAAGTTCAAGAACAAACGTGAACTGGTAGAAGTTAATGCTGGATTACTAAAAACACCTACAGAAAGATACACTGGGTCACAATCCTTCATTTCTGGTATTTTATGGGTAACTACACAGAGGAAAGCAATAGGAAGCAATCCAAGTTTTGACATTCAGCCCAGTTGTTTCTACATTCAACATACAATGACTGAGGGAACCCAAAGCAGCCACACTGCTGAAAAGGCTCTTAAATCTCTGCTCACGTAGTGCTTTGAGAGATTTACTGCACTAGCTGGAATTACTACATATACAAGAAAAGCCTCTCTAGCAAAATTGTCTGGGTCTCAATCAACACTGAGACAAGCCATTTTACCAGTCCTTCAGCATTCTGTAAGAGGCAGAGAAATAATGCCAGAGCAGTGACTAATCATGTTTAGCATTCCCAGCACTACCTTGGATCAGATCCTTTCATAAGGATAGTACTTGCTTGAGCCAAGAGACCAGTTTCTGCAAAGATGAAACACTTGCTTACATAAAAATAATGTATGTAGTGCTTTACCCCCTGAATAAAGACCTAACTAAAGCACTAAATCTATGACTTGCCATAATTAGAGACAACTAGAGCAGAATAAGTGGCAAACTTCACAAGCTTCTGTAAAATTTTACGGAGCGCTGTACTTCTCACTGAAACCAAAGTGACCTGCCAGCACTTTCCCTCACTGGAAACACCAAAACATTGAGTTTGGAAGGGATCTTGGTATGTCATCTAGCCCAGCCTCCAGAACAAAGGCTACACTGCATCAAGACCAGATTGCTTAGAGCTTTGTGCAGGCAGGTCTTGAGAAGACCCAAGGACAGATTTTACTACTTCTCTAGGCAGCCTGCTCTAGTGCTCAATTATCCTCAGAGTGACCATTGTCCTCCTATCTAGTTGGAGCCTACTATTGCAGTTCATGATCATTCCTTCTCCTACCACGTCTCTCAGCAAAAAGCCTGGCTCCATACTTTCAGTAATCTCTTTGGTATTTGAAGGCTAACACTGCATCTCCTGCCAAGCCTTCACTTCACCAGGCCCAACAAGCCCAGTTCATCCAGGCTCTCTACATAGGTCTCATGCTCCAGCCCCCAGCCATTTAGAGGCCCACCACTGGTCTCACTTAAGTTTTATCTATAGCCTTTATGTACCAAGTGACCAGAAATAGACACAACTGGTTAACAAGTACCAAATAATCAGTTCTCCTTAATCTACTGGTCCTCAGTCTAAGTCTAACCTTCACTGCTCCAGGGGTACACTTAATTTACTTTGCCTGCTGCCCACAAGCACCTGCATGGCCTTTCCAAGCAGAGCTGCTCCCCCACCAGTCTGCATCTATGCAGGGGACAAGTCCACCTCAGGCACAAGCTACCAGCAAGATGGTTAACAGTTTCAAAGCTAAGTAAACTGGAGTCATCTCAAACACAGCTGAGTTCCAATGACTCAATTTACTTAAGCACAAGTTCTTACAGGGGTACACAGTGAATATCTATACCATGGAGGTCAGTGGTATGCAAAATTGTCAACATTTACTCTGCTCTACTCACTACTCCAGACAGTTTAAGCACATTGTTCCCCCAAGTTCCAAGATAGAAACTTCCTAGTATTCTACGTATCGGCATACGAGTGCAGCCATTAGAAGAGTAGCACAAACTCTGCAGTTACCTCCTGATAATATAGGGAAGAGCATTTTATACTTACATCTTGGCTAAGTCCTGAAAAAGTCTTCTGAAGCTCCTTGGCAAATTCTAAGTTGTGTACTACTTCATCATACTTCTCTACTGCCTCCTACAAAGGAATAGATAAAAATGTATTTTTCATGCTTAAGACTACTGGTTGCACCTCAATCCCCTTGTACTTCTCACTGAGAACTAGTCATTTAGTGTGTACTTCTCTGAAATTGTAACATTTTTAAAGATACTACGTCTCTAACTGGTACTTTAAATTTAGTTGTGAATATCATTCATCCATGACTGTCTGAGATGCAGTACAAAGCCAGCTCACACCACCACACAGATATCCTACAAGCTTCTCTGTATTAGACTCTCCAGGCAACATCTTGTGCAATGCTTGGTATACTAATGTTGAAATGGGAAAGCCTGGATACCAGTTACTTCATTTTCCCTTTTGTTCCCATAGGTCTTAGCAATCAGAGATAAACAGCTACTTAAAATCAGATACTGATATGAAAGCCTGGAAGGAACACAGGAGACAGACAAGTTCAACACAGATCTTTTACCCTCATGCTTAGCTGAACGCCTTTACAGATAATTTGTACAAACTTCAGAATGAAAACAATACAGAAGGCAAGTCATACTTTCAGAAAAAAGTCTTTCAAATTTAGTTTCCACAAATAAAGCAGTGCTCCTGTCTTCACTAATGGTTTTAACCAATATTTTACTAGTCAGTCTTCAAAAAGACTAAAGTAGATTATTAATTGCATTTTGAGATACCCTATTTTTTATGAGTTCTTCCCCACTGAAGAATCAGTTCATTTTTGTAAGTCTCCTCTGACAGCTCTAAAGATAGCAAAATGCTGTAGTTCAGACATGCTGTCCATATCCTCACACCATGAGGCATGCCTGGGAATTAACAAGTCAAGTTTAATTTCAGTTGTTCACATGCACTTTACACTCAGTTTGGTTTATGCTCATGACATGATATCAGAAGTTTTTCTAGAATGGGCCCATCAGTCTAATATAAAGCTCTTTCAAAGTAGTGTTTCATCAGTGCAGTAACAAAAGTTTAATCTACTGTCCCAGTAAGTTTTGGGATGTGTAAATTCCATATGTGTTCCTAAGCAACTGGAAAACAAGTTATACATTCACTTGTTCAATCAGTTTGATTGTTCAGTTACTTGTATTCACTTCTTTGGAGTGTACTAGACATTACTAGGCCTAAACGCTACTCATCACAACAAAGTGCATGAGTTACTGTAACGCACTCATCTGGTAGTTTAAGTTGTCCTCACACAATTTATCAAGCAACTTTTAATAACTAATTAGCAAGTTCACTTAGCACTTGGGAGAATGACTTCTAAGATGCTAACGTCCACACATTTGACATTTGAGGAAGACTCCTAATTTAACAACTTACTAGACAGATTGCGGTAATTGTGCTTTTAACCATGCAAATCCCAGAGTAAAACTCCCTACCTGAAAACATCTCGAACAGTTACCACTGCTCTGATGACAAGCTATAACTCAGCCTGCAGAAAAGCAATAGCTTTCTTTTGTCACACCTGTTATTAACATTCATTAACAGCATGTTGGAGTAACAGTACTGAGAAAAGTCTGCTCAGCTTGCAGAACAGCACAATATTGCCAGTGAGAGCATTTAACTTGCTGGAAGCTCCTCATTTTTGAAACAAATGTTTCCTAAAGTAAGGCTAGCACACACAGTATCTCTGGCATGCATACACCATAAGTAATTACAGTTTAATCCAAATTGCTTGCAAAAACAAGTTCATCACCAGATGTGCACTTCTTCCTCTGTGTGAGAAAATAAAAAATATAGATGACATCAAGTTACATTAGAGCTCCACTGTATTATATAGGCAAGTGTCCAAACTATTAAGCTCTGCTCTAGTTTCAGTCACCAGATCCCAGTATTTGTATATACATTGGGAATTTGCAACTGGAAGGTACAAATGCAGTATTTCTCTATCTTAACCACTGAAACAGGGGTCTTGATTAGACTGTTAAATACTGAGTTGATACATGCTTCTACAATAGTCATCTGAACAGTTTGACTACCACCGGTCAGTTCACTAGCAAGACTGAATCTAATTCCCCATTTTAGAAGCCTCAGATACCCCAGAAACTGGGATAAAGATACTAATACTTAAAAAGTTAAGCTCAGCTGGGAATACTGAAAGCCAGTAACAAAGTTAATTGCCTATACATTTTCCAAAGTTAGTGCTGCTGGATGCGTTTGCAAGAAAAACATCTACGGAATCCTTCGTCTCTTTAGTTCCCCATGTCTTAATTTCACTTTCACCTAACAGCTTTTCACAGTCCAGGGTGTATACCAAAGATAAATAGGTAAATTTAAAAGTAGCTTTAAAACATGTTCAAGACTAATCAAACTTACACAGAATACTGTCCAATAGTCTCACTGTTAGTGACAGAATAAAACAGATTGTATTTAACACCTATAATCTAAACACAAAAGGCTCTTACCCACCTGATTCCAGATTGAGTTTAGAGGAAGTAAGAGGTCATCATCCTACTTCACACCATCAGATCTAATTTGTTTACTTATGCACTTGAATGGCAAGAGACTACATCAGATTTTGTAGTTAAGTGCTAAATGATCATTCACCCCTTTTTAGGTAGCAAGTTATCATTTCCCCTCTTATCCCATTTATGTCCAGTTCTCATTTACAAATGATTCAGAGTAAGGAAATAATATTTGTGTTCTCATACTGCTGCATTGYGATAAAGCTAACAGTCAATGAAGTATTTTTCCAACTGATTCATTAGCAGGATCAGCACTATCACTGAAGTGTCAGTGCCCTTTATCACACAATTGTTCTTTAGCATGTGTGAGAAGTACATTTTAAAAATGTGACCCCTAGATGACCAGAGCAATAAACCCTTTGGATTATGTGACACTGCTACTCAGACAAGCTTAAGAAGCAATAACTTTCATGTTAGAGAAACCTGGTTTCAGTTCTAGAATCCATTCTAGTCCAAGACAGACAAAAGCTGTTTTAACATCAGGCAAGTTTAAGCTAGCTCCACAAAGTGGATCACATTTGCTGAGTAGTAATCTTGCATCCTGGCATTCCAAACTCTAGCAATCTTAGGTACAAAAGAGACATATTGTTCTAACAGCATATGAGAGCGCTGGCAACTCCCAGCCATCTAATAGCAGTACTAGAAGGACAGGAGAGTATTCCCAACTAAGTCAGTAACTCGTAGCTAGATTCTTCTATTAGGGAAGCCTTTAGATCCCATGCAGGTTAAACCAGTGTCTTCCTTCGTACCAAGAGGGGCCATTTGTCAGTTACACTTTAACAGCTACTTGTAACCAACAGCACTGTGCAGCCAACAGGCAATTTCAAGCAACACCTGTTAATGAAGAAGTCATGAGGATTAATTAGCTACCCCAGAAGTCTTGAGGTTTGTGTTCAAACACTGCACACTGCAATGTCTTGTGGATAAGCTGCATACTGTCACCTCATCAAGAAATACAGGTGCAGGAGCACTGAAGCTGAAAGTCTGCAGAGCAAAGATAAACAAGGACCTTCTATTACTTCAGTACACAACATGAAGGTTAAAGTAGGAGACTTAAACCTTGTGGACTCACCATTCGGCTTAATTACCAATAATCTGTCTATTTGGTTTTGTGAAAAAATACTAATGCAAGCCTGCAGGCATTACTTCTGTAAAACTACACCACCACCTCCTTCAGCAACCTATCCCTTCTGACACATTTGAAGATTTTGAGGCCACCCACTTCTGCATAAAGCAAGCTTACCAACTGGTCTTGATTGAGGGCTTCTCCCTTCTTCAGGCGATCTTTGTAGTCTTCTAGTTTGAGCTGTAGGAAAATACAAAGTAATTTTTTAATTTTGGTTTCTGTCTAATGTGGAGTATGGGGTACAAGTGAAGTCGCATATTCTTTCCGTATTTTAAGTTACCTGCATACTGCAACAGAATAGGAATTTTACTACTACTTCTCATTTTCAGGAGAAAGGAACATAGAAAGTTTTGCTATGCCTTTGATTTGGCAATCTCGGTCTCCAGGACTGCCTACTTCCCTTTCTTATCTTTGATCTTTCATTTCTTACTTGCTATCTTTGTTTCCTTTGAGAAATACTAATGCATTGACCCTAGATCTTCAAGGGGCTCCAAACACATCCAGTGTCCTCATTTTAAATTAGGCTTTTTTAGATTTTCCAAGTCAATGCTGGAATTTAGTTCTCTTATCCTTGAATAATCCTACTCAATTTTCCAGAAAAATGTCTTTCAAAATCTGGCTTCAGTTATGTCATCAAGATCTTCTAGCACTATTTCCTAAGAAAGTGGACTAATGTCTTTAGGAAAGAAATAATATTTATTTCTAACATATTGAAACAGTCTTTAAAAGCAGATGTAAACTATACAAAACTATTAGCTATTACAAGCTTCTTTATACACATAGGGAAAAGAAAGGGGAATTCACTGCCATGAAGTTGAGTACCACTTCATTTGTGTATCTACCCACATAGGGTTTACTGACACAGTACCTATAGGAGCCTAGGACTAGGAATACTTTCTACCCATTCTAGTAAGTCACACTTTCATTTGCTAGTGAGGCCATATTGTCATTCACAGGAAAAAAACAAAGATACTTGAGAAATTCACAATAAGCTTCCTTAGACAGAATTAGAATACAACACAAAGTTGGTTAGTCACACAATGAAAACCTGCTTATCTGACATTATTCAAAATTACAGCATGATGCATGACATGAGACAGCAGTAATACTGCATCTCCTGCAGGTGGATCAAGTCCCCTAGCCACATGGCCAGAAGTCTGATCTACTCCCTCTTCTCACCCCAAGGCATTACACAAAGCTTTTCAGGCATTTAGAGAAGAACAGCATATTCATACATTTGCTTTACTTGTAAATCCTGACCCAGTACCAAAAGCAACAGCACCATTACTTCTTTTATCTTACAGAAAATAGCATTTTCTCCAATTAAAAATCATGCACATAGCCTTCAGGCACCTGCCAATCAACTGAAAAGTCTCAGAACACAAAAGCCTGACCAGCTATAGCCACAATATTTTAGGTATATCATTATGTCAGTTCTTACTCTTATTAACACTATTCTGCCCTCCCCCCAAAAAGCACAGTTCAAAGCAAGAGAGCAGGCTTTGGACGCTTTCTGTTTAAAATCTTTTCTAGTAAATAATATTTGTCTATATTTAAAATATAGAAGTCAAAGATATATGCAAAGTGAAGTGCAATACATATTTAATACAATTTGACATTTCCATGAGTCAGAGGAAACACTGTTCCTAATTTCCAATTTTACATACATCTCTACATCCTAATATTAGATGCATACAATCAACAGAAGAAATATGAAGATTTCTGCAAAACTATAAATCATCTCCAAATCAGTTCCAGGTTAGCTCTGAACTGATTCAGTCTATTAGAGAAGCATCCCCAGTTTTGATCAACATTCAATTACTTTTGCTAACTATTGGACATGCACTGTAAAGTCAGCAGCTGAGAACAGGTTTATAGTTAGCTGCATTCCTGATTCCCTGAAACAACAATGTTATGCTCATACAATGTCAAATGCAAGTAGCCCATTTCAGAACAGTAAGAGTAAAGAACACTATTCTTTACTATACAGGGGTTATAAGTGATAAAAAAACACTTGCAAATCCACATTTAGGTCCTTTCATGGGTTATTTAAAAAAAAAAAATCCATGTTTACTCTCTATATACACACACAACCTTATTCCAGCTATTATAAAATAGGCACCGAGTTTCACAATTAGCAATTTAAATATGTGCCATGCCGAAGAAAAACAAGTTACCTTCTTTTTCTCAATGTTCCTGATTTTGTGTTTGAGGCAGATAAGCCCGTTATCAATGTAAGTCTCATACGCCTGGGAAGGAGAGGCTGCCGAGTTCAGCGCAGACTGCAGGGGGCTGGAGGGAGGCTGGCTCTCCCCAGACGGGTTCACCTGCTGCTTGGCTGCCTTCATGCTCTTATCTTCCCCCTCCTCTGACCGGCCTGAAGGTGATGATGGGCGACAGAAAGGGGCTTGGGAAAGCTGCACCATTGAAATGGATGGAGCTGCAAAGAAAATCCTTTTATTTAGCTCTCTCTCACCTGCCCCCTCCTTTTTTCTTTTGAAGTTACATCTTTTCTCATCACACATTCAGAAAACGTAGCCACAAAATTGAACCTCAGTAAGAATTCATCACCATCTTTCACTCTTCTCCCTCCCCTTTTCAAAATATCTGTAGCAGGCAAACTTTGTATTGTTCAAGTCTACCCACCCATCCAGACACCAGAAATCCTTTACATAGGCAGAATCAGACAGCACAGGAGATGATTCCAGAAACTCAATATAGTGTCCATATAAAACTAGGCGGGTTTCCTGCACACATCACCCACAAGGGAAAAAACTGCAAGCAAGCAATTGCAAATCACACCGCCAGCCTCGCATCCAGGCTGCAGCCCAAGTGAAGATTTAGAAGTGGCACGCCTGAAGGTATAGCCCCTCTTCTTCTCACCCCTATTAAATCAGTTTTACCCCTTCATGACCTTTGCAGCAATCCAACCAAGCGTTTAAACTAAAGAGATTTCAATTGAAAAAGTGAAGACAAAAAAAAAATTGCTTAGAATTGCTTAATAAAGCAAGCTGCATACTCAGTTACAACAGCATCATTCTTCGTGAGGGATTAGTCTCTGCCTACACCATCCAAAAGATGTACTTGTGCCATGGCAAGACACCAGCTTTGATGGGAGGGGCTGGCTTTAACCTTGAACAGAGAATTTCTGTAAGAGATGCTCCGCCACCCTCATCTTCCACTACTTACACCTGCTCCTGGAAAGCAATGACACCACATTTCTGCCTCCCCCCCCGGCAGGGAGGCCTGCAGCACATGACCCCAGCGGGCACCAGCCGCCCACGGCGAGGGGCCGAGGAGGAGAAAGCCTGCATTCCCCCGGGACGCCCACTCAGCCCCTGCCACGGCCCCCGCCAGCGGGCACGCAGGTGCCTCCGCACCCCACCCCGCCGGCTCCGAGGCCCGCCGAGGCGGGGGGAGCCCGGGGTCAGCCCCTCATCACGCCCTTGCCAGGGACGGCGAGGAAACACGTCCCGGGGGAGGGCACGGTGGCCGCCGGCCCCCCGCCCCGCAAGCCTGGCCGCCGCTCCCTGAGCACGGCGGAGGAGGAGGGAAGAGGAGAGCAGCGGCAGGCTCCTTCCAGCCGGCGTCGCCGTCCAGGGGATTCACCTCCACCGCCGGTTCCTGCGCCTGCTCGCGCTGGCGCTGCAGCTCCCGCCGCGGGGGCCGCAGCCGCCCCGCACCGCCTCGCTCCCGCCTCCCCGCTCACCTCGGTGCCCGCACGCGCTCAGGCCCGCCCCACCGCCCGCCCCCCGCCTAATATAGCGGCCGCGGAAGGGCGGGGCGGGGCGGGGGCGGGGCCCGCCGTGGAGGTCACCGCCCGCCTCCCAATCGCCGGCGCCGCCTCACCTGCCCGTCTGCCTTCCCGCTCTGCGCCGCCGCGCCTCACGTGACGCGGGGAGGGGCGGGGGCCGTTGCGGGGGGCGGAGAGCCGCTACCCGTCAGCGTGTGCGAAGGGGCGGGGCGGGGCGTGGCCCCGTGAAGGTCAGCGTGCCCCACCGGGGGCGCCCGCCATCGGCCGGGCTCTGGGCTTAGGGACTGGGGCGTCAAACTCCCGGGGCAGACCTGGGGCTCCGGGCCGGAGGCGGGGAACAGGCCGTCCTGGGCGAGCTTCGCAGGGAGGGGCCGTGCGGCGGGACACCACCCCGTGCCTCGCTCTGTCCCTAAGGGAGAGGTTCCCCGGTGATGTATGGCGAGGGCCCCACAAAACAGCTGGCCCGGGACAGGCGGGCTTCTCTCCCCAGGCAGCCCTGAGAAAAGGGTCTCGTCACCCCAGTGCGAGGGGATCCCCACCTCCACCTATTCACAGCGCGGGGCCCGTTTACACTCTTGCCCTAGCGTGGGTTGGGTGGGCAGGGGACAGGAAGAAATGTTGGTCTTTGGGCCAGTACAGAGGCCCTGGCAGAGACCTCCAGGACTGTGGGTCGTCTTGTGTAACAAAAGATGTGTATGTCCTCTATAAATGCAACCCAGCTGTGTAAACACTTGATAGCTGGTAAAAACACTCAAGTCCATTGAACATAGACAATAAAATAATCACAAATGAACTTCTGTTTAACAATGCCATCAGCGCCGCACAAGGTATCGAAGGTTGGAAGGCTAGAGAAAACAGACCTTCCAAGGACCAGAGGACTAAGCTGGAATTATGTTTTCTGTGTTTCTCTTTTTGTGGCCATTACCTCAAAAAGCAATAAATAATACAGCACGTTCAGAGGGATTCTGAAAGTTGGGAAAGTTATGAAAATAGAGACATTTTGAAAGAGACAAAAATGAGTCAGGAAGAAAGGATTGTGGAGAGGTTTTACAGAACACAGGGTGTTCTGTAGCACACAGGGTGGATGAGAGAACTGGAGAGGAAGGGCTCATACCAAAGAAAGATTGCATTTAAAAGTGAAACCAAGCTAATGGTAAGTGATTCAAACAATAAGGAGAATTCAGAGTATCGCTGAATGAGATTCAGCCATATGGAACCAYCTGTAGCATCCAAAATCTCGCCACTTCTCCTGGTTTAATCACAAGTCTCAAAATGCTTTATTTTCTTAAAGCCCTAGCTCCTAGAATAAGGTCACTTTGTGAGGCTAGTTTTCATGTCTGAGAAGAAATGCTAATGAATAAGGCACAGCTTGTGTCCAGGATCAGCAACGTACACTGAAAGTCCTTACAGTACATTTTTGTTCTTTGTGTGGTTTTGTTCAAAGCTGGCACTGATGGGCTAGATCCTTGCAAAGTAATTATAAAATGAATGATCAATTAATGCATATATTAATAATAAGTCATAATTAATGTGCAGACACCTGGGACTATTCTATAAATCATAATTACGGCTGGCAATCTACTTTATAGTGCACTTTTACAATTAGGAAATTGTATAAAAGAGGAAAAAATTGAAGATTCATACAAGCGAAATTCATATTTAAAATCAAAGGCTATTTGAACTTCATTTTCAAACAAATACAGAATAACTTTGAGACTGATGCTATATACATTTATAGTATATGTGTGTAGTCTCTATTTTAAAGAGCGTTATTAATGTGGCAAAGTCAAGCACACCAAAGTTAGGAAATGACAGGATTAAGAGCCGCCTAAATTAATTAGTTTAATGCCATTTTGCAGATCCATCGTGAGATCATCTTTAAGTAGATGGTCGTAGCTTATCACAGTCTAGTCACACATCAATCACAGAGTCCTAGACTCTCAGTATTCCTAACCCAGGGGTCTGCGCACTTTACTCGAGGATCAGAAGGGGATTGCACCCTAATGGCTGAGGTAAAACATGCTGTTCATTTTTTCATGTTTGACTGATTCTGCTTATCCCCTCCAACTGGCACTGCCCTCATTTTCCCCAGTCCCAGCGGTTTATCCCACTCCCATTTTTCAACTCCTGAACTCCAGGCTTGGTCTTTCTGCCCAGGCCTGCATGCTGTCCCAGTCACAGGCTCCTCTGAGAAGCAGTATCTCCTTTGCACGCAATTCCAACCCTTTGCCCAACCACTTCCAATTTTCCACACCTGACTCTTCATCCAGCCTACCAAAACCCTTCCTAATCCCAGTGGCACCCAATGTCAGCCTGCCTCCCTCCAGCTACCGTGGGCCAGCCCTCCACTGGCTGTGGTGAAGGCGGAGACCAGGTTCCCACTTTCATTCCCTGCCATCCCTTTTATTATTGTATGGTGAAACACCAGAAGGTAAATGGATGTGTAGAATAAGATCAGCTGCTTGTTAACTTTAGGAGAGAAAGACATACAGTAAATGTGCTGCAAAGATTATACAGCAGAGGACTAGAGAAGCCTGCTTCAGTCATGGAACATCTCTCAGAAAGGAAGGCTGAAGAATTCTGGAACCAGCAACAAATGAATAAAATAGATTTCACAAAGAAGAATAAATGAGTCAGAATTGCACCCAATATATTGGGAGAACCTGGAGGATCTTAGGAAATGCGTTGCTGCAAGGCTATGCTATGCTGCAGGGAGGTTTTTCATATACACCCTGTGGCTACCTGTCTGCTGTTCAGAAGTCAAAGCCAAGGACTCTGGTGACTCACTCAGTGTCCAGCGTTGCCCTACAAAAGCTGCTGCACACCACAATGATTTCTAACTTTTGCAAATGCTTCGTGAAGATACAGTTCTCCCTTTACACTCCAGCTCCTTGTCGTCTGTGTTTTCTTTACAGGATCCTAGTTTCAGTTTCCTTCTAGAGAAACTTTTTCTCCTTCCTTTTGACCTCTACGTTCAATCCTGCCTAGCAAACTGGTTCACATTCCTGCTTTTCTTGTGCAACCAGTGCCAGGCACCCTTTCCAATTCCAAGCCAATTTTAGCGTCCTCACTCAGTCCTCAGCTCGCCAGAATTCTTGATTCTTTTGACTGCTTTCCATTCCCCTCATTTTGCTTGTTTTTTTCTCCCCACTTTCTGCGTTTTCATCAGACATTTTATTCTTCCGTAATATTAAAGGGAAAGGGGAAAGAGGAAAGGGAGCCATGAAAGTAGGCAGAAATAGTTACTGTGCCTGGGAGCAGCCATTACAAGCTTAGTCAAACTTCATCTATGTGTGTAGCTCCAGGCCAGAGTATGTTTAATTAAAGCCCATGTTAACACCTATAAGATCTGCAAGGGAACGGAGTTATGCTCCCTGACAGAAGCATCTTTGGAGAATTTATAAGTTCAGCTGAAAGAGCTCTCTGTGGCGTATGTGCCGACTGCCTGCATATAAGCATATTGCACCAAAGCCACTCCTTGACAGCAAAGTTGAAATTCCTGTTCCCAGGCTGTGGGTTTCTGGAATTTCAGTGAAAGCGCAGAAGGGACCCTGTGAACTGCTTGTTTTTTCAGTCCCATTCTTGAAAATGGCTAACCCAGTGGGTCTCAACTCAGTTTGAGGCCGACACCTACAATGGAAGATTTCATCTGGAACTGAAAAAGCTGTTAAAGCAAAAGCAAATTAAAAAAATAAATTGGGGAGTGCTGGGCAACCTTAGTAATAAGAGGGGCCAGCTGAGGAGAAAGGTGGTGTGGTCCAAGCAGGGCAAGTAGCAACACCTGCTTCTGTTACTTTCTCTGTCCTCGCTTAGGACCTCATCAAACCTCAGCTGCCAAAGGGGAAACATTGCAGAGCAGGCATTCATATGGGGTTTCTTTTTTGTGTGTGCAGGAGTGAAAATTTCAAAAGAAATCCACTCATTTCCAAGGGTGAGATTAAAGGGAACATTTGCCCGTAAATGCTTTGCAATAGGGACTGCCACGTGAAAGTGGATTTGTTGTTTGTGTCAGAAGCATTTCTTTCATTGACCCTATGAAAAAAGTTTGCCTAGTCGTAAGTCTTGGGAGTTGCAACTCACACCTGTGCTTGTTAGGTTTTTTTGGCAGCTAAACTATGCCTAGAGTTTATGTGCAGAGAACATGCAGACTGCAAGGCCTTGAATGGCTGCTGCGCTCTGCTGTGAGGACTGCCCTCGTTTTCATGATGGGAATCATACTCCTACGTTTTCTGTGCTTCTGCTACTGGGCACATGGGTAAGAAGATGCATAAGTCAGGTGCAGAGGAGATAAAAGGGAGGAAGATAATATATGGGATAGAAGACTAGTCTGAGTGATAGACTATTGGGGAAACCTTGGAAATTTGATGTTAAAATATTAGTAAGCTTGTAAAATTAGGTACTGAAAAGTTAGAAAATAGTAGAAGTAAATTTTCCTTTAAAACCAATATTAATTCAATTCATTTTATGTCTGTTGGCATTTTGATTAAATTGATAAATTAACATATTTAGAGTGTTATTTTCTCCACGAAACCCCTCCCTTCCCCCTCTTTTTTTCTGTGCCTGGCATGGATGTGGCCTTAGAACAAAACCAGATTGTGCATTAAAACATTTGATGAGTTCAGGACTCATACCTAGCTTTTGCAGGATTTAGAAGACTTACAGTGAATGAGCAAATAACTGCAGGAAAAGATGTTTTTACAGATAACGCGAGTGAGCACTCATGTTTAAGCTAGATTTATCCTCATCTCTGCTACAAACTTGTGAAGAACTTTACATGGATACAATCTTCATTTTCTAGATGGCTTAGGATCTGGTTGTAGATATAGAGCATTCACAGCTGCATTAACATAAACAGGGGCGATGCTTTGAGCGTAATACAGTCCTTTGCATACGAAGTATTCTGGAGAATGAGGCATTAGGTGTCTCAAATTATGCACGCAAAGTTAGTAGCATCTGTGACAATTTCTCAGTGTCTTAACTTTTGCCTGTAGAAAAGAGGGATAATCCCACCTCCACCATCACAGGAATGGTGATAAAAAGCTGCCCAGTGTATTTCCCCATTCAAAACCAACTCCATTTCCAAAACAGACCTTTATTATTTAGTTTTGGTAGTCTGCGGAAAAATGTTTTCTTTTTCCTAAACATAAAGGAGAGTTCTGTGATGGGAAGAGTTTATTACGAATAGGAACCATAGAACTGCACATGCTCACCGTTCTGCACAGGGATAAAGTACGTGATACTGTGAGCTAGGTGTGCTGCCTTCATCTGCTCCTCTGGCAGAGCCCAAATAGTCCAGAGCTTCTTTGCTTCCCAAGAAGTAGCTATAAATTGCTCAGTGGCCCTGTCCTTCCATCGCAGCCCTGAAGAGCCCTTTGATGCTGCAGGCCTCCATTAAAATATTACTCTGTTATGTTGTGTTTCTCTGTTAGAGCACTTTTTTGCTGCGGTTTTCATCTCCATTAAAGTAGCTTCCCAGTTGTTTTTTAAAACCTTCCTCAAACATCTGGGGTCCTTCTTTTTCAGATTTCTGAGTTCTTACACAAACACATTTTCTCCTCACAGTTTGATTTGCTTGCTTGTCCAGCGACTCAGCTGCAGGATCCTTAATCGCTAATGGCTCCAGTCTCTGTGTAGCAGAGGATGTGCTGGCACCTCACAAGGATGAATCTCTGGCTGGCTGTACCCTTATGACCATGGGTGCATGGCTCAAAAATGTTTAAGTCAAATAGGTCTTAAAAATGTAACAGCCTGACGTGGTTGTTTTCTTTATCCAGTCGGTCATCTTGGGTATGGTTTAGATAGTAATGATTTGGACAGCTTAGAAGCTTTCATGCCTTTTGTCCTATGACCAATAACCCTAACTCCTCCAGAGGAGCTAATGGATTTTTATTATTCCCAGGGAGATACTAATGACAGATTTATTTCCTTCTTATTGCCACTGAAACACCTTTGGTCTCAGGCTTTTCAGGTGGACCTGTAGAAAATATTTTCACTTGTGTTTCCCTTTCGATCTTACTATGTCACAGCTGCATTCTGGGACTCAAACTTAATTTTAAAGTCTGATTTCAGACCATTGCAGACTATCTCTGCAATCTGGTACCCTTCTCTGCATCATTACCCAGTATGTTGTGAGGAAAGAAAAATAATAGGCCCCAGTTTCCAACTTTTCCTCATTAGAAAGAAAAGTGACAGACAAATGGACATTCCTGAAATCTGTCTGTGATGTGAACTCAGTACTCCATTTCTGTGGCTCGATTTTTTTTCTTCTGCAAGTTCTGAGCAATTTCATATGCAAAATATTATGCACCTGTATATAATTGAATGAGGGGCAGAATTTGATAACTTCACAAAGTGCTATTATGAGACTCAGTCAGGAGGGAGAAAACACCCAAAATGATTAGTGAAGAGAGCTTGAAGACTGTAAAGATTTTTATTATCAGTTAGATTATTTCACGATTCTATGTTCCTGTAAAAACTTACAATTTACATGAAATAATACAGTATTTATTTGGGAAAGATGTTAACAGAAGTTTAAAATGCATGGTAAGTAAGAAATAACAGAAAAAATAATAAAACAGAGACCCAAAACATCCCTCTGATAGCTTTAATAAAATGGAGAGATGTTTTCTAAAAATGTGCATGTGTGTGCTTAATTTTATGTTGCCAGTTTTCCCACAAAATAAAACAATACTGATCACATGAATATAAATAAACACAAGTGTAAATATTTATAGAATAGGGCCTCTGTTTCTTGTAGACCTACAATGATTCCTTGTAGAATTCAAAGTATGAATCGTAGTCCTTCATTTTCCTACCTTTCAATCCTTAAAATCCAGCCTGGTTATTAATTTGTATTCYGAAAAGATCTTATATTTCTATTGCAACCATGATTTTTGTAGACTTAGCAGGAAATAAATTGCTCATAACTCTATCAATATCTTTAAAAAAATAGCAGTTGAATTTTATCAGAAATAGGAAGACTGTTGACAATTTCTAACAGGGCTGACACCACCCCAACAATTTCATGAAACTCTTAGGCAGCTAGCAGGATGCATTTCTCCAGGGATCCTGACAACTTGGGTCTTGATATTTTTTTATGCTATGAAAATGAATTAAATATTGGACATGGTTTTAATCACCTGCCTCACCTAACTCCCATTTTCATTTACTCTCACTATTGTTACCAACAGTAGTTTAAATGCTCCCTCTTAAAATGTCTGCATAGAAACTAATCTGTTTTTCTCTTAAGTTATTAGGTTTTGCCACAAGAAGCAAGCTTTCACTTGGAACAATTTGATTAAGCACTTTGCTTTTTTATGTTGGCCATGTTGATATGAGGGCAGCCATTCACACACGTGTCGGAACATGGCAGCCTGGAGCCATAGGGAGTATAATCTGCAGTTGAGCCTGCAAATCTTTTTTTTTGTTTCAGGACCCAAATTAAACATGTGCATAAGCCCAGGCTTAACTTTGAGCATTTGACTAACGCCACCGACTTCATTAAGACAATGTACTCTGCAAATTTCATTTTTATTAAAAATTCATATTGAAAAGCATGGGGAGTTTTTTTGCATTTGCTGTTTTTCCTGCTCACTAGAATTGTGATCTTAATGGGACTGTTCATCTTCTTAAAGAGCAGCAGTAAGTGCTTCCTTGAGATAAAAATCTTGACAGCTTTCCAGCATAGTATTTGTATGCTAATGGAAAAGTGACATGAAAGAACTTTCCTTAAAGTGTTTATGAATAATTGTTTACTCTCTTTATTATGCATACAATTCAGATGTATATGCATTATTATGTTTTAAAAGTTCTGAATACTGCTCAATTCAGAGATCTTAATTAAAAAAAAAAGGAAAACAAAAACCTACTGTTTCTGCAGCACTTTGAACGTGCAGAAATGTAGTTACAAAAAAGCAATGAATAATGTTGTCAAAAGCATACCGCTGTTATACTTCCTAGAGCCAATGGAATATGAGGAATGTTTTCTGGTAAAAAAATACCAGAACAAGCTCTGAAGCTTGCCAGAATATAGGAGAATAGTTTAAATTTTCCTGTTTCTCAACCAGCTGTACACCAGCACAATTGAAGACCTGTGAAATAATCAGAGCCTTCAGCCTCCAGTCAAGTTAATGGCAGCAGAGTGTTTTCAGATCCTCAGAAAAGCAGACCAGTATTACACTCCTGCACCACTACTGCTGCTGATAGGAAAACAAAGAGCCAGGGGTGAGCCTGGGAGAGAGACAGAGATTTAGTGACTATCCTACAGCTTGGAAGGAAAAGTATAAAAACCACAACAAAGCACAACCTTGAAATCTCTTACAGTAAGGCTGAAAGGCAGCATGAACAGATGTGGTTATCTTCATGTTTCAGTGATAAATAAATATGCATTCATTTCACAGATTAAAATGACCTAGACTGACTCAACAGTCAACAGCATGATACACAGGATTGTTAACACAAATTGAAAAAAAATTCCCTTTTGAATGCTGCCCTGTCTTACATGCCTAGGTTATGGCCACATTGTCCTTGCCACCAGCATGTCAACAAGAGCACAAAATCCCGGGCCACACTTCCCAGGCCTCAGAGTCCTTTGGAACCCCTTGAATTATTCAGCGTTACACGTAGGGACGTGAGCTGCTGAACAGTGCTAGCCTGTTTTGCACTTGGGTTTCCTTCCCGAGACGGCCAGCTGCAGGCAGCAGGGCAGAGGGGGACTGCCGAGGGGCTCAGATCTCACCTGCAGAACCAAGAGCCAGTCCGGCTTAGCACCCTCCAAGTCCCCTCGGGGCAGATAGGACTCCTGCTAGCCCCAAGCAGACAACTCCGAAGCTAAAACGCTCTACTTCCAGAAATGCTGAGGCACCTACAGCTCCCTCTGACGTCTGTGGGAACCAGAAATGCTCAGCCACTCTGAAAATAAAACCAAAAGCCCCTGGATCTGTAACTATTTGTTCACAGGTTTGTCTTTAAGTTCATAAGTAATCCTGCAAGACAGCATCCAGCCTTCATTGAAGCCATTGGAAATATTGCCGTGGGCTTCTCGGAGGTCAGTATTTTGCCCCTCTCTCCCACTGGGCTTCTCGTGTATTGAGAGCAGGCCTAAATTTGACTGATGTGCTCACAAAAAAAAATAAAAAATTAATATTTGGATATATTTGATGAGAGAGATTATAAATTAAAAACCTCCACATTCCCCCTTACCTTGCCGTAATGCCTACCCATGATGCTGCTGTTAGTTTCACACTGCCAAAGGTTTACTAGCTTCAGCTTTGCATTTTAGTTTGCTCCTGTCAAAAGTTTCTTTTGCTGTGTAGTTCAAGTGTATTATACCATTATAGAAAGGTCCCTAGAACAGTGGCGAACTGCAGTTAGGTGGATATTTCTGCTCTCTACAGAGAAACAGAATAGAGAAACGTACAGTAAAAACTCAGAGGATCTTAAAAATCCATTAGAAAATGCGTTACTCATCTTGATTTTATAAAGAAGATAGTCAGATATGATGGCCATATGAAATGCCAATATAATTTATAACTGTTCTTTTTTCTTATTTATTTGTCTTACTTTAGTGGCTCACAGGCTGAATCTCAATCTCTCTTACTTAAGAGCTGTGGGTTTTTTTTCAAATGACAGAGGGGATTCACAGACCTGGTACATCCCCATGTGCAAAAGGGCTCCACACAGGGCGATACAGTACTGCCCAGCTCCTCTTCTGCTCTTTGCTTTACATGGTGGGGTGCAGCAGAGAAAACACAACATGCCAAACTCCGACAATTATGAATGACCCTCAGGGTGGAATCTAAATTAGTTGCCTACATTTCCAATGCAGCTTAAAGAAAATATTTTTATGAAGCTTCCTCCCCCCCCAGCCTCACAGCAAATGATCTTTCTCACAGCTAATCAAGATATGATTATTTACTCTGAAATTCTATATACAGACTTCAAGTAGAAAAAATATAGCAGTTTAATGGACTACAAAACATTTCTACCTTTTTTTTTTTCACGTTTAACTGATACTACTGTTGCTGTTAGGAACACCATTCAAGTCTGCAGGTGCAGTTGAACAGAACTTTACATGGGAATTTCCCTTGAAATGTGGTGTCAAGGATAAAAAATTACGTAAAGTAGCAGACTGAATTTTAGCAGATTGACCAGATGCCTTCTCAGCCTTCCAAACAGCCTGCCCCTCCAAATATACAGAGAAAGAAGAAGTTTCTGTTCTTTTATACTGCAATTATCAGAAGAGGAACACGTGCTTCATTGTGTGTGTGGGGGAGACAGGGGCTATTCACATTTGGTAGACTGAGAAGAAACAGGGGATTCTGAGTAGATGCATTTTATGTGATTATTATGTTGCCAGTCCAGCAAAGCAGGTACCTAAGTGCACAAGAAATTCAATTGACTCCAATTTATTTTTAAACACCTTTTTTTGTGAATTTTTAGTTTCTTAGACTTTTAAAAAGTATACTGGATAGCTAATAAGTGGTTTATTAGGCTCATGTTAATCGTTGTTCCAGCCAATCCTCTAAGTGCAGCGTTCCATGCACAGAGCTCAGTTAATTTTATCCAGCACCCTTTATGGGAATCTCATGGTTTTCAGGAAGTTTCCCATCCTGGGAGAGAACACTTGTGGTGACGGGTAGCATCCTGATGAGGGAGGGAAGTTAAACTGTTTTTTTAATCATCTGTTGATTAGTTTCATCTTGTTTCCTTTTCTGTTAGTCCTTCAAATATTCTGTTGTCCTTAGGGGGTAACACCTGTGTCCAACATTTTTTCATTGACGCTTCTTCTTTTTAATAGCCTCAGGCTACCTGCTTCCCTTCTTCATCAGACAATTACACAATATGAAGTGTGTAGCATGCAGATGAAGTGTTGCGAAGGCAAGGATGTCTTGAACTCATTATTTGGAGAGATATGTAACAATGAACTATTTGAGATGCTGTTGGAATAACATATGAAATAAATTAAGCGGAACTGATTTTGCCATTTTGCATATGATAATGGCGAGTTTAAAAGCAATGTCTTAAAAAATTATGAAGTTGATTGAAATTATTATACATTTATTTTCTACCTCATACATTAATAAGAGAGTTGTGACAGTGATTTCTAAACAGATAATAGAGAAGACTGAACTAACACACATGCTTTAAAACCATGATTTGAAAATTTCCCACTTTGTTGCATAGTCATGAGGCCTGTTACTTGCACATTTAATTTCCTTTGAATACTTTTAGCCCAAAGAATGATTATAATTATTAAATGAATGTATAAAGACTGAATCATTTTTTATTTTTATTGCTATCTAGATACTAAGGCAGGTAGAAGTGATGATGCATGTGTAGGTTTTTTTAAAGCCAAATGTTTTATTTATTCTGCTGGGTATAAGTTTTCAACTAATTTGAAAATTTAAATGAATTTACAGCTTACAACAGATGACAGAAAGACAGTTTTAAAAACAGAAATCTCATTTTCCATTGTGTTGGGTTGCTCACAACAACCAATGTATTTAAAAGGGCTATGGCTGAAAGTATGCAGTAGTGGTCAGCTAATATCCACAATTAATTTGTATCTTTGTTTTGTTGTTTGTTGGGGTTTTTTTAAATTACAAAAACCCAAGCTTTTAGAAAACCTGAAATAAAAAACAGATTTTGAAATTAGGTAGAAGTTCCAAGGGTTCCAGAGGATCCCAAGTACTGGATAATCCTTTACTATTTAATCTCACACTACTGCCAATAGCCCTTACTGACAAGCCATTTCATTTATGTTGATTTTAAGACATTTCCATAAATATTTTAAAGCTCTGTGCTAGACAGCTCTAATTCTACAGGCTATGTGGCCTGATCCATCCCCCAAATGGTTACTCACAGGGGCTATGATGTGTTTCCAGATTCAAGTCCTAAATTTGGTAGCTTTAAAGTTACTTGTTGTAACAAGCAAAACACTGGAAAAGACGGAGTAGAAGTGACAGTACAGCGTCAGTCCTGTGATCACCAAGCCAGAACTGGGATGGGACCTTCTGCATGTGCTGCCATCGCTGGGTTTCCCCTCCCACAGCCCTCTCCCTCAGTAGCCTGGCCTCCAGCAGATAAACCATGACAAATAGCTTGTAATGACTTCCCAGACAGTAACATCTCAAACAATTCATCTGTTCACCAATGCACATGCATCTAAGCCTAACAAAGTTATAAAAGTGAAAATATGTATTTAGAGTGTACAACCCACCGAGTACCTGCTTTCTGTGTTTTGGTGGGCTTTGTTTGCATGTATGTTATGGAAATGGTTAAGCAAACTGAAATAACTCATTCTTGTAAAGCAAGAATGCCCTTTCAGTGGGAAATGTGATATTGTTATAACTCTATTGTATTTTTAGATATATTATCCTCGCCCTTGAATAACTCATGCTCTCAGACATAGATGCAATCAAGGGCAAAGGAACTAATGAGGAAAGAGAAGAGAAAGACAGTTTGAAGTCAGGGGGCCAGCTTTAAAGTTAGCAAGGGCCCTGGATGAACTCCCCATCCTGTGCACATATGCATACAACTTACACTATTGCTGCATTGCAATAGTGGGCCCTGTGCACGTAAATACTGATTTACTATCTGTAAATTTTACATGTACATTTACAGCCACTTCCAAGGCCATTTGTGTTGTCAGTACAGGGTATTTGTGACCTGAGTGTAAACAGAAATCAGGTTCTTGGTCTTTCTTAACTTTTCAAATAGCTACTCATCTTCAAATACTATAAAAGGAGAGAAAAATATGAAACCAAAGAAGCAATTTTCCCTTTGTTCCAGTTTAGACAAGAGCAGAGGTGACAGCATGATTTTTGAACTCTCTTCTCACTAGGTTTGGCCCATAACTTGGCAGTGACTGGCCAAACCACTCTAAACAAGGAGGCAGGCAATATTTACACAGTTTAAAATCCCATCTCCATTCTCATTCCAGAATACAGAGCTGGGAGGGATGTCCTGGGTCATGGAGTGGGTTCCCCTGCAGCCACAGGCAGACAGAAAGCATAATCCCTCATATAAACACTGCCCTTTTATTTTGACCAACTCATAGGTACATGATCTCCAAGTTAGAAAACTAAGAGAAATCTCCCTCATGGTTCACAGCTTGCAGACATTGCTGCTTTTAACCTAATTCAAGCAATGTAGGAAACAATAAAGAACTAATGTGAAAGGGAGAGACTTGACTTTCCTGAGATTTTTGTATTAGAAAATAAAATCTAATCTAACTACATACCAGACTGCCAGAATCATCTTCCAAACTCCATGGCAGAAAGGTCACCTCCATAACTTCTCCCTTGCCCCTCAAAGCCTACGAAAGTCTGAATTACACTTTCCTGCATGGATATTAAATCATTCCTATTTACTTTTAGTTTCTTTTCTGTTTTCCCTGATGGTAAAAAGTGGTTTGAGGAAGCTACACAGGTCACTGTGGATGGAGATTTTGCTCAAGGAAGGACACGTGGGAAGCCAGCTATCTCCGCGCTGTTACTCCAGCGGATCTCTGCTCGGCTGCCTGCCTTCTCTGCAGCCCCACGCTGTCACCAGGCAGCCGTCTGCAGCTCACAAGCTTCCCATCTAAGCCTCGGAGCCGTACATCGTGTTGTACAGAGCACTATTCACATAGGCACAAACAATAGCCGAGGGTTAGCTTGTATAAACGATGAGAGGTGATGCAGAGGGGATGGGCTCTTCACTCGCCCGCCTTCAAAAGAGGAGAAAGTGCCTGCCCAGCAAACAGCCTGTCTCACATGGAAAGCTGGTAATACAAATGAGGCCAAGCTCCTGCTTCCTGTCTGCTGACAGAGGCCTTCCAGAAGCAAAAGAGACAACAGATGGTTACTGTACGCTAACACCACTGAAAATCTGTTCAGGTCCCGATATTTCTCAGCTCTCCTTTTATTCCACCTTCCACGTATCTCCATATCCTCTCAGACCTTTCCTAAAAGGCACATTTTTCCTCACTGCAATAGGAACCTGCATTATACTAGTGCCACCACTTACATTTAGAAAAATCATCTTTTCCTTCACTTAGAAAACTTACTCTCTTCTGTTTCTTCCTTAAGAGCCACGTTTGCTCAGTCTTCCTGTATTGAAATCCACTTGGATACTGTCCCCATTTTCCATTTTAACTTTTGTCTTAAACATTCAACTCATATCAGGACTCCTGTCTACTCCCAAAGGTGCAGAGTCAGCAACAAAAACATTCGGATTAGTTATCACTCGGACTTCAAAAGCGTGTCCAACAGGCTAGACAGAAATGACAGAAACATTAAAAGAGACAAAGTTGAGAGAGAGAAAAGGGCAGGGGAATCAGACTAAGAAGGTGATGTTACTTAGGGGTGCTGGTATATAACATGATTACATTTTACTCAGTTTTTCTTTCTAGGGTACCTTGACCTCTGCTCATGACTATTTTAAAATTTCTAGAAGCTCTGTAACTTTTGAAGATTAAAAATAACAGAAAAATGAGCAAAGGGGTTCCCATATTCCTGATTTATTTCAATCCAGTGTAAAGGAGGAAAATAAATCTGCTGCCGCTTCAGGACATAAAACAGCATGTTAACTCCAGTAGCGTCTATGCTAGAGCAGCTTCAGGAACAATTGCCCTGGCATTCCTGTCCCTATGGCTGCTTCAGCAGGAGCCCGTGGACTGGCTGTGGGGCGCTTGGGGCACATGCGGCGCCCCAGGCACACTGAAGCGTGCCCACGTATAGCACGCTCCCGCGGGTATGCCCTGTCACACAAGTGACATCCTGTCCGGCACTGCGCTGCAGCCCTGCCGAGTTCCCCAGCGTGGTTCTTTGGCAGAGTCCCCTGACTCCCAGGGGTTGTGAAGGGATCGGACTGCGRGGATTTTGATAAATCAGACACAAAAAGGAGGCTGCTTTCACCGTTAATTATTTACATAGATCTAATTAGCCCCTCGTGAACTTGCCCTGTGCTGCCAACGTTACAAGGTGGTGGTAGCCTTTCTGTAAAGGATTCTGGCCATGGTTTGCTCTCTGATTCCTCACAAGGTGGCCTTGCCATGAAAGCAATCCTTGCGAGGAGACATTAATGACTGATCTGTGATGCTTCACCTGGATTTGATCCACTGCATTTTTCCAATTACTTAGTAAAGTAAGCATGTGGAAGACCTCCTCATACTAGATCAAAATTCTGCCTCAGTACCAAACTGCTGTGGAATACTATGGCCTAATTAAGGCAATGTTAACAAGTAGTAGCAGCACACGGCTGTGAAATCGCATTGGAGTGGAACAAAAGTTGTTGATCGTGTCTGAGAATCAGCTGTAAAATTCACAGCCATTTAATTTGCATCTGTTCTCAGATGAAAGAACAGGGTCTTTTGACTCAATTGAAGTGGCCTGCATCCTTAAGCAGGATTTGGCCCTTGATACTTAGTGGACTCTGCGAGCGATAGATGCCATGCATGGCTCCTGCATGTCCTACACTTTCACTTCTTGAAGATAAAAATCACAGAAGGTATACCAGCAGCTTAGGGGCAATGAAGAATGCCAGAGCCTCTTGATCCAGCAGCAAAGCCCACCTACTGATTTATGACCCGATGTGTACCCTCTCTAAAGCAGAGTTGAAGAAAGACTGTAGGTGGGTATAAGATCTGTTTCTCTCACTGTTACAGAAGGTGGGGAAGAGGTCATGGTCCCTGGTCAGCTCCCTTTCAGGCAGAAGGGGAGCCCAAAGATCATCTCTTAGAGACAAATACCAAAGGTCAAACTATACCAGATCAGGCAGAGTCACCAGGGAGCAATTCCTTCCTAGAGGTGAGAAGGTGAAACCCTCGTGATTTGCAGCATTGCCGATCACTAGGGCATCATGCTGTTTCACGGTTTAAATACTTGGGAACAGACCTGGCAGCAGGGAAGCATGTCTAGCATCTCTAGCCCAGCTTCTAAGAAAATTGCCTGCCCCGTGTACCAGCTTGCAGCAGCACTGGGACCATGGCCCATTTTGCTGTGGAGGACGGCCAAGTGGAGCGCTGCTCTCACAACCTTCCATGGCCACCACATACCGAGAACAAAAGCACCAGGGGCCAGTATTACTGTGAGCATAGCTACAGCTCTCACATCACAACACAGCGCTCCAGCAGCGATGAGAAAAGACAGACATGAGCATCACCCACTAAGCTTCTTTCACTGCTAAATGATCCTACTAACAGCAATTCCTCTCCACCTCTTACAGTCTCCAACTACTTTTAGTGGGCCTAATCTTCAACTGGGGCCACCTGGCTTGGATGAGACAATGACACTAATTTACACTGGCTGACAACCAAGCCCATCACGTCTGTGTTTTGAATCTCTCTCATATTCCAGGGCTCGATGGTTTGCTAGCTGCCTGCTGGGGGAAGCACATTTACTAGCATGTGTACCGTCTGGGAGGAGTGCAGCCCCTGTGGTGCTTCCATCTCTGCACTCTGGAAGCATTGGAGGAGAGCGTGTTAAACCGTGCTCAGCTTCAGGGTGAATTACTGTTTTGAGTTTTTCTGTAATGATTATTTTCTAGTAATAAAACATCTAACCCTGGGAATAGCAAGGGTGCTTTGTATCACTTTGGCAGTGTAAGGTTCCTCAAGATCAATGCACAGGTAACATACACCCTAAATTCTGTACACTAGCCTAGAACAGCTGAAAGTTCAGGTACCTCCATAGAGTTACTTAACCAGAGTCTTTTTTCTCTCTCTTCCTTTTCATCATATGCTAGTGAACTCTTAGGACTAAAACCTGGCTGATTTTGTCCATCAGGCTGAAATAAACCCATAATTTTAAATAGTGGCAATATAAACCTCTACACCTTAACAATCACCCATGCCACCTTTCAATTCAGCAGAAGCACATTTGGGATGTGATTCCTCTGACTGGTTTTAGATCACAGGATAATTCAGGTTGGAAGAGATCTCAGGTGATCTTTAGTCCAGGGTCAGTTATGAGGTCAGACCAGGTTATTCAAAGCTTTGTCCAGTCTTGTCCTGAAAATCTCCAGATGTGGAGACTGCCTACCTGTCCTTATGGTGAAACAGTTTCATCTTATTTCCAGCTTGTTTTGGTTTATGCCTCTTGTTTTTTATCCTCCCATCACGCACCACTGGGAAGAGCCTGGCTCTATCTTCTTGCTAACGTTGGGAAGGCTGCTGTTAGGTCTCCCCTAACCCTTGTTTTCTCCAGGCTAAACAAGTCTAGTTTCCTCAGTCTTTCCTCACAAGGAAAGTGCTCAAGCCCCTTGACCATCTTGTTATACCTCTGCTGAATTGGCTCTAGTTTATTCATGTTTTTCTCATATTGGAGGGTTCAAAAAGGCAGACGGTATTCAAGTACCGTACAGAGACCCTTGTGACCGTAGGCAGAGGTCCTGTGTGCTGCCCCCGGGCAGGACTGCCGGGCCCAGGGTGTCAGCTGCCCTTCCCCGCCCCACCTGAAGCTGCCAGTCTCGGGGTGTGCACAGGCGGGCACAGCCCAGCCCAAAGGAAGCCAACTCAGGGTCTGTTCCCTGGGCTCAGAGGACCRGGCCACAAAAGAAGAGATGGCAAAGAAGGGACTGGGACGTGTGATCAGTGTTGCTGGTAATTTTTTAAAGGGAACCTTTTTTAGACAACATCGCATAACCATCTTTCCAACCTTCCCCCAGCATAGCATCATCTCTTTTAAACCTGTCCCCTGTGCTATTTCTCAAACCCCTGTGGTGCCTGAGGAATACACCCCGGAGCAGTGAAAACTGCAGTTATGGCTTTTTATGTCCTCTTCCAACTTAGAGGTTTTCAAATTACTCTACATCCAACAGTTTTACTTCATTTGTCATTAAAAAAAAAGGTAAATGCTATCCAGCTTAATAAGAGTGGCACTTCCATTAAAAAATGGTTCTGTTTGAAGAGGCTGTTTCGGAAATGAACATCACTGGGAGGTTTTCAGTTTCTCACAAGTGACTGAAGGAAGGAAGGTTGTGGGGTTTGTATTTTGTCATTCAAGCCAGTTTTGTGGTTGTATCCAAGGGGAAGTTATAAAGTGAAGAGTTATTTCTTGACTGTTTTCAATAATGCCTCACTTTTGGACATTGAAACATTTTCAAACTACCACAGAAAGAATTATAAGTGATGTATATAAATGTCTGTCCATCAGACCACTGAAATGATTTTGAAAGAGATCTCACGCTGGAGAGGGACATCAGGGTGGCCTCTGGGGACCTTATGCTCATCCAAAAGAATCCCAGTCTGGTGCTGCTCAGTCATTTAAAAATGATATCTGGGATTTTTGCAGGGACTTGCTAGAGCTTCCCAAGGCAATGATCCCTTTGTAGTTTTCAGACTGGACTCCCCATGGCCTGGGCATTCCCTTAGTGGTCCTCAGATTGGGCATTTCCTACTCCTCCACGAGGTGGGACCCTGAGAGCATATTAAAATGAACACAGAGTTAGTGAACACAGGGGGTCCTCTAGCCAACTCCACCAATTTAGGCACTTTCAGAGTATTTTTTGCTGAGGGAGCGGGCATGGGGCATTTTCAGATGCCATACAGATTGATGCCATACAGATGCTTTTCAAAACATACCTGAGGGGTGGATTTCTTGACATCCTCAAAATGTTCCCAAGATGGGATTTTTTGAGTATTTTCTAGAATCGCCTCTTTCAGATAAAGGTGTCTAAACTGAGATGGCTATAAATGAAGTCTAGTGTTACAAGGAAACATGCATGTTGCAGAGCTCTGCCTATAGACAAATTAATTTCATCCTCTGTTCCTTTGCAGCGCAACTAAACATGCTCATCATAACCCTTGTTCTCTTGGGATACTGCAAATACTTCACTACATGAGCTCTTGAGGGAGGCAAATAGAAAAATTTGCCAAGAAGTGTTTATCTCTAGCTATGAACATGTGTGCAAACCCCAACCTGGCAACAGATTTTCACCTAGCTGCAAACATTATCCCATTTTTTGTTAGTGAACATTTTGTTTCATGGCTGCTCAATGACTTCTTTTGTGCTAGCTCTGTACAGCGGTCTATCCCATCTCCATCCCCTTCCCCTACTAAAAAGGCTTTCCTGTCATCTTCAAAACAAGAAGGTGGGCTTCTGATGGGTCCTCAGCACCCATCAGGATTAGACCTGCTTTAAGGCAAAAAAAATTAAGGTACCAAGTCAAATATAGTAGTTGTTCATTTGCATTTAATTTGGAAACCTATAGAGTGTGCAAATTATAAATCATTTCACTCAACCACTTTGTACTTTAAAGCACAGAGACTGTAAAAAAAGCAAATTCAAATTAGAATATGTAGGAGGATTTTTAGGACTTTGCTTTAACTGGACATTTGATTGACTGAAGTGCTGATAGTCTTAAACCTTAAGTGCCTTGGTCAGCAAGGAGGTAAACTTTATGGCTGAGTTTTACAATCTGAAAATAAGAGTTCATGTGAAAACATGCGAGAGGTCCTTAATGAAAGTGTTGTTACCAGGCACTGCTATAATAATACTAAAGCTTCTGTGTTCTTACTTTTGACATCCCTCTTAGTTAGATGTAAAGGTGCCAGGGGAGAAGGTTTGCTATAGTACAGGAATTTTGGATAATGACTCTCAAAAATAATGGATTTTTTATTGTTTTATAATAGCGCCTCTGGTCCGTCCAATTAAAAAAAAAAATAAAAATCTGTGTATTTCTGTCTTTTATCTATTATCTCACACACATTAAAAGCTAGATTGTAGTTAGGGGACAAAGAATGCTACAGTAGCATCAGCCTCTTCAACAGCTTACCTCTGGGCAGGTGACAATCAGGGAACTGTGTCCAGGGGAAGGAAGAAGCTGCCCAATTTGTGCCCTGTAAAGGGTGACAGCCTGGCAAGGGTGCCAACCCAAGAGCAATCATGCAGATGACTGAGGAAACAAAAATACAAGTAGAATTTAGATCCAAAGGAGAGGGAGTCCTTGTGCCTAGCAGGGCCGGGCGGGCACGGGGAATGATGCTTGGAGAGTTTCAGGTGGTTTGCTTTTCTTGGTTCCTAAGTGGTCATTTAAAGGACAACAAATGATACCCAAGCAAAGGGTCTGCAAAGGTGTGAAGTCTGGAATTTTACTCTCCCTCTCCGCAGTGGAGAAACAACCTGTCATTTAACACCCCTTCCTTCAGGAAGGCATTTAATGATAGGTATCTCCATTTCCATACAAAACACTAACCCCTTCACCTTAAAGTGCGTTTAAGCCTGTCTCATTTTGCCTTAAGCTGCCCTCTAGAAGTGGCAGGCAACTCTGGGAAGGTGGCAGGGAAAGATAGAGAGGGGGTGAGGAGAAGCTGCTCCATATCCATCACACAGGCCAGCTGAAGTCATCCAGAGAAAATATCCAGCCACTTCCTTCCCTGCCACACAAGCTTTTCACAATCTTTTCAACAGACTGGGAGCACTGCTCCTTTCCTTACGCCCTCACCATGTTCTAGTTCTTAAGATGTAGGAGAGGGATGAAGGACAGAGACAAGACCAGGCCAGCAGGAGCATGCTCGGGAAGGCATGGTGGCTCTGACCAGCTTACCACTACTCCAAACACCTGCACATCGATTAGTCAGAGGATACAACACTGAGCCCGACTGAACAGTCAGCATCTTCTCGTGTCCAAAATTATGCTGGGTAACTGGGATCTGTGCTGAGCACTATCTGGGCTCATAATGCTTTCTGCTCCCTCCTCACCTCTTCTCAAGAGCCTTGGGGCCATGATGATGCTCACAATAAAACCCACATAAGGAACAACTGACCATCATTAAAACAGAATACAAACAAACAAATAATTAAACTAGAACCTGAACAGTCACTTTATTCTGCTGATGCCAGGTAAAATCTCTGAGCAACAAAGAAGCATCTCCTATAGCCCTGAAGCTGCTGTTAGAGCTTCTTCATAGCCATCACAGGTTTATGTGTAACTGTGACAATATTACCTGTGGCCACAGTGGAGCCTTTCTGAGCCAGGCTGGTACTCTTGGTTATACAAGTGCTCTGAAACTCCCTGTGGCCAAAGAGGCTCAAACGCTGCCTCTTCCTTGGCCTCTTGCCCTCACTCCTTGTGTCCCCAGAGCTCTGTCTGGCCATCCCTCCTCAGAAACGGGCCCCCACATCCAGTACCCCCCCCAAACTCCCCTCAGTGTAAGCACACCAAGCGGCTATTCTTCACAGGCAAGAGATTACTTACTGAGAGTGATTAAATGCTTCGCCGAGGCACGCTGATCCAAGCAAAGTAAGAGCTGCCTGTACCTACACGATGTTCTGCCTCCATTTCCCCGTTTCTCTTCTTCAGGGTTTGGCACACAGCCTTTCCGGGATGCACTCTCGCATACTTTTCTTCCACCTGGTCAGCAAGGAAGAGCTACGAGCAGCCGAGCTCGGCTTCCTGCAACTTCCAGCCCCATCTGCCAGCTGATTTGCCTGGTTGGCTTCAAACCACCACCAGCTGCTCGGAGCCCCGCGGGGGTATGATTTGGTAGCTGGTTACAAGCCCAGCCATTAGGTTTTCCCAGGTAAAACCCTGTTTTCTTATTTCTTTGTCCACTAACTGATCGCTGAGATGGAAAGCAATTAAAGAAGCAGCCTCATGCTGCAGTAGAGAGGAGCACTGGCTCCTGCCTGCGCGCACGAGGGAGGAAAAGGAGGAGAAGGAGGTTTATGCTTGTTTTTTGTTGTTTGAGAGCAGAGCTGGCAGGCCGTGTGGGTGCAGTACGGAGAGCCGAGTACTATCGGGTGACTCAGCTTTCACCTGCGCCCGACGAGCAAAGGGGCCATGACCGAGCGAGGCCGACTGGGCTGCGCAGGGTACTCCCGCAAGACGCCGCGACCGCCATCCGGGAAAGGGACACCGCGCGTAAAACCCGTACCGGCGCTGCCAGCCGGCTGTGCCTCACGGCGGAGGCCCGCGGGCCAACGGCTCAAACCGCCGCTTCCCGCCTCCCGCTGAACACCCCAACGCCCCCCGGCCGGGGCGGAGCCAGCGCCACCTCGCGGCCGCCGGGAGGAGGGAGCCGGCGGGGGGAGCCGCTGCCCCGCGCCCCCTCACAGCGGCGGGCCCCGCCGGCGGCGGCTGGCCCCGCCAAGCAAAACAACCAGCGGCTGCGAAACCCCGCAGCCCCCTCCCCAGCGGCGGGTACCGAGGGCCGCTTTAGCACCCCCGCAGCCAGGCCAGCTCGTTATCCCAGCTGGGGCGCAGCTTTGCCTTACCCGCTCTAGTAAGAGCTGCCAGCGGTCACGTAGGTGGTGTACCAAGGCCCCGGTGAGGCGGCTGCCGCGCACGGGGGTGTACGGCCGCGACAAAACCTACGGCAGCAGGAAGGTTAGCGGCACTGGCAGCTTTGCCAGGAGAAAATTGTTTGCGGCGTGAGAAGGACGTAACCGCACCAGCAAGTTGTGAGGTCCCCTCTCCTGCTGGGTCAGCTGTTCGGCAGCGTGTGCTTGCACCCATGCCTCCTGCAGTGCCCCTAGGTACTGAGGCTTTTAAACCTCCTCGTAAATGTCCACATTTCCCCTGGTATCATCAGGCCATGTTGTAGAGGTCAGCGATAAAAGCCACCTGCACCCCACCTCTTGGCAGCCCCCAAAGTGCCCAATTCCCACATTTCTTTCCAAAAAGTCCCACCCATGATGCACATTTCCCAGTCCATTCCCAGCTCTCCCAGTACTGTGTTTGGTTTCAGCAGAGACCCAGGGCCAGGTTCTCACTGAGGCTGAGACTGCTCAAAACAGCGTCTGTGGTGAAGAGAAGTCTACAGCCAACGGTGAAGGCAAGGGCTGAGCGGGATCATGAGTGGTCCTTTCCCATGCCCAGAGCTGAAGGCTTAGGGCACCTGGGCAGTCTGTCCCTTTCCAGTCAATCTTCTGCTGGGCAGGAGGCTAGGGCAAAGCGGATGTCACGGTCTCCTTTAGCGGGAACCTCTTTCTCAGGTACATTAGAAAATATCCTCCAAATAACTCTCACTAATAAATATAAAAGAAAAACAAAAATTAAATTCTTTATGATAGATGGCATGAAGTGTTAGTGCCCTTCAAATATATTCAGGATTTGGAAGTACACAAGTGTTTTGCTTAACCATTTTTTCTCCCAGAGTATATCACTCCCTCTTCTCTGTAGGCCCGTAACTGCGTAACTTACCTGTTCTGCTACTAATAGAAGTCGAAGCCATTGCAGATCAATGCAAACATGGACCTTCCAATAGAAATACCAACTGCAACGTCTCCTCCAAACAGCAGAACAGGGTTTGCTGAAAAGGCTAAATTTGCTACCTGATGCCCATCACAACCAAATAGATACCTCAACAGCTTCACAAACCCTATATATAACTATTCTGCAAGGGAGCACAGGTTTTGTGTTTGTTAACTGTAGACTATTTGTATGGAGGAAGCCATCAGCATTTCCCTGGGGGGGAACTTCTAGGGAATTTCAGACTTCCAGTGTCTGAAAAAGGGGACCTGGACATGTGCTCCCTTTCCCCCTTTTGGCCAGATTCCCTGGGAAGGAAACAGAAAACAAGAGCCAAAACTGAGCTGCGTCTCTGATGTTGGCAGTCACAGGATCAGGTCTGCAGAACACATGGTGGACTGCTCTTACCCCTCATCTGGACAACCTAAAAATGACATTATGTGCTACAAGAACCATTTAGAAGGAGCTTCCTTTTTTCTTACATCGTATCAAAACTAAATTTTTATATGACTTCAGAAGAGTGGTAACTGTTTGGTCACTGGGGCTGGATGGCACCCAGTCATCTGCTCAGAAAGCAGGTTATAGGCTCAGTCTTGTAGAAGCCGCAGAGGAAGAAATTTCCACATTGTACAAATCAGAACAGAATTACTCTACATGCGGCACCATACAAAAACAAACAGAATCTGCCATGGCGTGCTTCAGCAGCAGCAGTGGGCACTCAGCTCAGGCTTTGGAAATCGTGGATCTGCTCCATCCACTGGTGACCTCCATCTACAGCAAACAATGTAAGTATGTCCAAAATAGATGCTATTGTACTAAAATCATGTGGTCTTGCAGTCTGTGCAGAGCTTTCACTGAAACAATTTCTACATGAATCTCTGGATATCATCGTGCTCAATTTATAAGAAAATAGCCAGCATATCAGCAGGAACAAGTTGTTGTGTCTCCACTAAAGTCCAAAACAGTCTCTTTCAACAAGCCATCATGCTTAAGGTTGCAATGTTTTCCCCATTATCAGGGAATAGCCTCATCTTCTAAACTCAGTTACTCACTGCCATCTCCTGCCAGAGACCTTGCTCCCACCAGTCTGCTGGAGCTTATCCAGCTGACTACGCCTGTCGTGGGAAGAAACACTCCAGGCTCCAGCTTCAGTAGAGGAGCACTAGTCTCTTCCACCGACTCTGCTGGATCTGGAAAGGGATGTTTCCACATGCTGTCAGCACCAACCCTTTAACACTGTTGCTTCAGCTGGCCTTTGCTGAATGCCGGTGAGCTAGACAGAGAGCAAGCCCCTGGGAACACCAAATGTCAGCACCACCCACTCCCAGTAAAGGAATGCCTGACACACACGCAGTGCTAAGGCAAAGCTCTGCGATTCTGCCCTGAGACAGCTGTCTATCATAATAAACACCATCTCCTTCCCCTTGCTCTGCTCTCCTTTCCAAATTAAATAGGAAGAGAATTATCTCACCCCCCCAAAAAAAGTCTTGAAGTCTTGTTCAAATAGAAACATGGGTTGCCTGGGTTGGTTCAAACACTATGTCTAATTAACAGAAAAGAGCTGAAATAAACAGAGGAGAAGCTGTTTATTTTCTAAATAAGTCTAAATTTATTCATTACCCTAGTAAAAAAAAGTTTGGATTACAAGTGTCTGAACAGTATAAAAGTACAAAACAGGTTCCATAGATTTCTAATACATTAATACAAAGTGCATGACTACATACAGTTCATTTTGCATTACTACCAGGAATGGAAGAGGTGGGAGGGAGTAGGGGAAGCAGTTGGCGGTTGAAATCTAGCAATAAATAAATAAATACAGAAGAGATGATCCATATCAGAGCACATCCTACCACCAATACTGCAGCCTTAGGTGTACAGAATTACTGATGCTGAAAACACAAATTCAGATGAAAGCAGGTGTCTGCAAAAACAGCTCACGCCCTTATTAGACGTGGCCAACCTATTTAAGCCGTTATACAAGCAAGTATCCATTACATCTACGGTTGGACTCGATCTTAAAGGTCTTTTCCAACCTAAATGATTCTATGATTCTATTTGGTTGCAGATGAAAGCAAGGTAGGCAGCTTTGTCCTCCCTTCAGAATCTCAAGAGAGTTTAGGAAAAGCAAAAGAAGACCAATGAAAGCTCTAAGCTGTAAGGCTGTGATAAGTCAAAGCCCTGTTTCCCCTGATGTTCTTTCTCTCCAGAGGCTGGATTACCCAACAGAAGGAGAGGAAAAAAAAAGAAAAAAAARAAAAAAAAAAAAAAAAAAGCTGTCAGGGTAGAGGCTCCTCTTAAAACCTACATATCTTTCCCTACTATATTTTCATTTGCTAAGCATTCCCATTTCAGGAAGTGAGATTACATGAAAATCCCATCCTAAGCCCTACCCACCACAGTATTACGCCAATGACTCTCACAAAAAGGAAAGCCTGTAGCAATCCATTGTAGAGTATCCCAAAAGAGTAATAGCAAGAAAAATCCCCCCTCCCCCCGAAAACAGAAACAAACAAAAAAAAGCAGAATTCCCAACCTACACGAGTTAAACCTTCATAAAAGGAACATGAAGCAATTGGGAGCTAAAGCTGTTGCACACTCTTCCAGGAAGCTGCTTCCACCTTACAGGCAAAGTGGAGTTTGAAGGAGTGTCACAACGGTTTGCACACGAGTTTGTCTGGGAATCCATGGAAGAAATACTATCTTTTGATCGCGTATGCAAACAGAGCTGCCTTGATTCAGTACAGCACCATTCTTAACAGAACTTTTCATATTCAGTATTCACAAAAGCATTGATCTGGTGGTTGCTTAAACAAACAAACAAAAAACCAAAACCCAAACACAAAGAAGCATTGCAGGGGAAGGGTTCCAAAACAGCAATCGTGAATCCAGACCCCAGGCTACAATCAGATTATGATGTCCCTGGACCAGAGCCTGATTTGCTTAGCGAGGGGTTTGGTTCTGTGTCAGGTCCAAAACCAGCAGGAAGTCTGGTCTGTGGTCACATTTCAGCTGCACTGGGCCAACAGATAGCAGTTACTCAGTTTTGGCCATCATCTACGCCTAACTTGGGCATCAAGATGTTTTCTTGGTCCATCTCTAATCACCAGTCAGTTACTACATGAAGCCCAGGGTGTCTGCTGCTGGCTTAAAACAAAATAGCCTCCCATTTTGCTATGTTCAATTCTTAGGTAAATCTTCCTCCTTAACTAAGGAGGAGGGCTCTCCCACCCCTTCTGAAGAGCATTTTATGTTGGGGACCTTCTCGGATAGCTACCACTTGTAGTAAAGATGTCTGCAGTTTACCAGTCTGTGTCACATAGGAGGGATGAAATATTTGTCTTTCTTACGTCAGTAGTATAGGGTGAGATCTCCACACCTTTAAAAAAATATATATTTATAACTAGAGAGGTGACTTATAACATTTCTATGTATTAGTTCATCTTATTGACTCATACATGTCTAAGAATGAAATATTTTCTTGGGGATTTAAGGGAGGTTACCAACCAACTTWAAAAAAAAAATGCCTTACAACCACTGCTTCTTTCAATACAGAAACATGAACTACATATACTTTAATATACAAAACCCCATCCTCATATTCACTTGTGAAGCGAGTGGTGGGGGAGAGGGGGGTAAGATTAGAGAACCTTGCAGCAGCATTCAGCTTTGCTAAGTGTTCCATAGCATCTTAAATATTATGTACAGTCTTTCTGAAAGGATACAAACTGGCTTCAGAGTTTGTGGAATTGTAGCAGTAAAACCCAAAACAGTTCTAGGGAATAGTCTTTTGGCAGCATAGCAGGTGTCCAAAGTGAACAGTCACTTTTCTAGTATTTTTCCAGAGAATAAGAGGATCTGTATAACCTTCTGCAGCTATCCAAGGAAGTCACCACTCCTCTTGGGTGGAGATTGCTGGAGATTGTGGTCCTTCTTGTTCTGGCTTTTCAGTGGCAGACTTTTTATTGCTACAGCAAGGTTTGAAGAGATGAGTGTCTATGAGGACTTCCCCAAAACGCCCTTTGTAAATAATTCCACAGCAGACCTTTTGCCTGGAAGAAATGGCAGGGAGAGAGACAGATAGTTTGTGTGTTTAGAATATACAGAATTTACAGAAACGCAAATAATCAGTTTGACCCAAGATACTACTTTTCTGAGCCTCTTGCTCAGAGGATAGGAGGGAAAAAGCTGTTCAGAAAGAGAAAACAAGTCTGTGTCTAAATCCACACTGCTTTGGAGAAAAAAAAGAAAGAAAAAAAAATGCCAAACCCATGTCTATACAAAACTAAGTCTCCCATTTTGCTTCCCAGAGAATTTTCAGATACACAACTATGTGGGCTGAACTAACCTTGACTACAATGCACTTGCAAACACTATTTGAGAGGAGACAGCAAAGTCACAACAATTTCAATAGAGCAATTAGCTAAACAAGGGATTACTGTATCACAACAAGCAATAAAAGGTAACAAGCTCATCAGCTCCCAGAAAATCTTGTGGTTTTCCTCCCACTCCAGACTTTTTTTTTTTTTGGGGGGTTTAAATGACTACCATCACAGGTCAACCAAATCAAATGCTATGTTTTGCTGGCAAGCTGAGAGCACTGTTGTACTTGGTAGCACATCACATCGACAGAGCACAGTTTTAATACAAGATAATGAGAGTCAGGAATATTTCCTGTTACTCCCAAAAATATTAACAATATTTTCCAGCAACTGTATTAGTATTTAGGGAACTGAAGGGAGATAAGGGAAAATGTCTTAAACACATGGCATTTCTTTCCAAAGACAGACAGATACTGTATAATACTCTGTGACTTGTATTATATCCTTAAAACAAATTAAGTTCAGCAGCAGCCAATTCCTGAAGAAGCAGAATCAAGCACTGTGTACATGAAGTGAATTGCTATCTGCACAGAGTGCACGTTCTGTTGCTTTTTACCTTTTCCAGTATGTGAGATCTAAAAAGGAGAAAACTGGTGTTCTGCTGGACCCAGCGCTCATCTCTGTGTCAGAGCCATCGTCAGACTGGTTACTGTAACAGGGCGACTGAGCTGGGGAGGCACTCGAAGTGGTGCTGTGGGCATCAGAATCTGTAGGGGAAAGAATAAATGCAAGAATCAGCACATGCATCCAACAACTTATCTTCTTCCTGACTTGTGAAAGGTCGCATGTGGATTGGGAACTGAGAAACAGACTTTTTTTAATTAACAAGAGAAACCTAACAACGACAACCCATTTTCCACTTGCCCCCGCCGATTTCAATAGAGACTATCTGTCAGCATTTGGGAGACAGACCTTGGAACCGGAGGGCATCCTTGTACACAAGGGACTAGAAAGAGGTTCAGGATCGGGCTTCAGATCCTGGCTCTCAAACAGAACCTGCGCAGGCCATGCTTCGGACAAGATCCTAGTCCCAACTCTGGAATTGCTGGGAGATCCCTGAAGACGATGGGGATCTGTGCTGCAGACCTGGTACTTTCTCTCTCACTGTAAATCTCCTTTCTTACCCATTCAGATAAAGTCTTGCAAAGCTTCTCTCATTAGTGCAATGGGTTAGGTAGTATTGAGCTTTTACTAGATCGAGGCTATGAGCTATGGACTCAGTGCTAATGCACACCTTAACAGAGGGTCTACTAGCCTACCTTTTAGTTGTCATTTCTAGCACCTACAGAAACACAATTAGATTAACCACAGCACATTGGATGAGGAGATACAAGCTCTTTGGGTCAGGACCTTTACTGATTCTTTAGAGCGCTTTGCCTTGAGGCCAGGTAGGATAATTGAAAGAGAGAAGACCAAGTCAGCAACAGTTAAGAAGCTGGAAGGTTTGCTTTAGACATATATTTAGAGCATAGCTGGCAGATGGCTTTGTTGGAAAGCTATGAATCCAAATCTGTTTGAAAAGCCTAAGTGCTAGTGGGAAGAAATCACTGAGACCAGCAGAGGAAGGTGTAAGGAAACTACACAGTGGAAACATGGTAGGAATTTAAAGAGCGGGAAAAACCTAGGCTAAATAGAAAGCCTGGGTTGAAAACATGTATGGAAGAAAAAGACTGATAGCGGTATCAAGAGAACAGTACTTCTTGAGAAAAGAGAGCTGAAAATGACCATAGCGCATCACTGAGAGCAGGGGGAAGCCTTTTCCAACTTCAGTTTCAATGAGGGTCTTGCCCAAGAAGTTCTGTCTAGAGACATGTCACTTAAGTGTGGGACATAAGCTACAATTGCCTACACTTTCAAGCCAGGCTCCCCGCTCCCCCTCGCTGCTTCCCCACCTCTGTCTCGCAGCCCACCCTGCACACAAGCTCTTCCTCTGCATTCCACCCCCTCCCCAAGCCCTCAGAGGATGAGGGGTTGTGAAAACAGCGAGCGCCCAAATGTGTGAGGGTACAATTGAATTCTAGATAGTGATTCAGCTTGGCCAGTTAACAGTAAGCTATGTTAGGCGAGGCCAAAGTTTATTGCCAAAATCTCTTTGGATCCACTTACTGTGCCGCTTGAATTCCTTCTGCAGTTTGCTGATTTGATTGCTCTTTATTCTGCTTCCAGACAGAGTTTTCATTTTCTTTGGTTTCAATGTCGTTTTAAGACTGGGTCCAGCCCTGGCATCTACCACCTAGAACACAGAAAGTGCAGAATACTTCTGCATCATGCGCAGATACTGCCCTAGTCAAGGTGCCTGTACTGACTTAGCTGAAGGTGTTCAAAACCAATTTAGCTAATTCCAAGGCAGTTCCGTGCACCGACACTCTTATGTTTTATTTAAATCTGGTCTGTAAGAGGCTGAGTCTGTAGGAAAATGCAGCAAACTAGTTTAAAAAGGCATGTTCAGTTCAACTTTTGCCTTCTTCCTATTCTTGACAAATTCACTTTAGTAGACTACAGTTGTTTAAGCCAACACAGGTTCAGTTAAGAGTGTCTGCCAAGCATTTGCCCTGGAGTTTTTTAAAAAAATAATCAATTTAACTTCTGAATAAAACTAGTGGTAGTAATAACCATAGTTCTGGCTCCCATCACCATCAAGGCTTCCTGAATAAAGGTTATAACATACACAAAGAATCCTGATCATCTTCCCAGCCCTAGGCCCAAACTAAATTAGATGTATCAAAACAGAATATATGAGTGGTAATAGCTGCGAGATATTTGTCATTGTAATTATCTGACTAAACGACATTGATTTATGTGTTGCTTGAGCAAGTCACCTTACTTGTTTAAACTATTAAAAAAAAAMCAACAAAAAAAAAGAGCGACCCATTTTGGATAGAGGCCAAATTTGAAATGTTTTGAGTGTCATAAGAGACTTTTGGACAAAGTTATGAGCTTGTGAAAACAAGGAATTACAAGGTAAGTTAGTCTGTGACTCCATCCCGGGCTTGCATAACCACCATTTGCACGTAAGCCAAACAAAGACAGATTAAGACCCATGTAACAGGAAATACTCCAGGAAGGATTTAGAGATGCTGAGGGTGGGAAGGGAGAGTGTGGGGGAAATAGCAAATCCCAAATCCTTGCCCGCACCYCCCCTCTCTAGCAACGTGGACTAAAGCAGAGATGAGTTAGTTTTGGGGTGGAGGAGAAATAAATGACTAACGTGATTCCAGTTTTTTTTTGATCCTGCTGGCAATTTTTTCCATCTTTTCACCAAAAGGACACAGGCATTGCAAATATCTCCTGAGCGGGCCTCGTGGAGACTGGAAAAAACAAAGGCAAAAATCACTTGACAACAGTTAATAACAGCACACCCGCACTTGATAACAGCAAGAAGCATAAAAATTGATGGAAAAGAAGGGTTCTCAAGTTCTGTTTTTCAGGCATTACAATTCATCTGGGGTGCTCAAACACGGCCATTTGAAGATCAGGTCTCACTTTCAGAAAGCACTCTTCCATGTATTAATAGAAGGTGGTGTAATCTGCCTCCAGAGGGGCACTAAAAACAACAATCCCATCACCTTCAGTTGGTTTTGTTTTAAAAAAAACCCAACCAAACAAAAAAACCCCACAAAAAAACCCCAACAACCCATACAGTTCCAGTGGGTTGGTTGGTTTGATTGGAGAGGGAGGGAGGCGGAATAATCATATTCCTTGAATGTACATTTAGGAACAGACCTCAGAGATCTGACAAAAGCTTATTCAGCTCTTAACTTTCTCACAGAGCTTCAAGGATGAGTAACAAATACCACCTAACACACTCCTGCATAAGCGTAGGATAAGGTTTCAGAAACAGCATTCACTGGAATGACAGCAATACTTGCTCCCTTTAACAAGCTTTCTTCAGAAATCATCTCTACTGCTAATCCACGCTAAAAGAAATATAAAGAGGGTACACTGTAGAATCTTTCAGCTATTTACATGGGAAGGCTTTGAAGCATTTATAGATGAATGGAGCAGGCTCAGATAAGCCATTATTTGCTCAGTGTTAAGACTGCATTTTTACCTTGGCAAGCATTTCAGATAGCACAGGACCGAAGGCCCTGTATACTGCAAGCTTCTTTACTGTAGTTAAMAAAAAAAAAAAAAAAAAAAAGCAATGGGCCATCACACAGTCTTTCCACTGCCAAGGACAGTAGCCAAGACATATGACAAGGAAAACTGTCAGCACCAGATTTATGTACAAAAATCCATGGTAAATACAAAGCGCTACAAAGCTTTGGTTTTGCCCTTTCAACACTTGAAAGGAGTGTTTCTAGAAAAAGGGAAGGAGAAAGAAATATTTCTAAAGATTGCAAAAATTTACACATATCAAGTTAAGCACTTGAGACGAGCAGCAATACTGTTATGTATATATAGTTTTTAATATGATGCATGAAATTTCCACTTGGGCCTAAGGTTTTGATGAGAGGTAATCCAACAAGACTGGAAAGAAAAAGCAGAAAATATCTACGGACATCAGACTTTTTTCCCAGGTGAAACAATTTCATGGAAAACTACAGCATAAACAGGAGAAATTCTTATTGCCTCAGAAAAAAAATTCAAAATAAACAAAGTAAAAAACAATTACAAGTTATCACAGAAGAATTTGCTTTTCTAACAATTCAGGGATACAGATTTAGACAGAATTTCAAAGTTCTTAGGAAGTATTTCAAAAAAGTTAAAACGTCACAGCAGCTGGTACAAGAAATCACTGGTATTTATAATTTTGCTTACCAATGCTTTCAAGTAACATTACGTGCCATATTACCTAATTGGAAAGCTAATTACTTGATGCTCACTTTCCATCAGAATAGGTTTCCAATGAGAAGTTTTAATAACATCTTGATATGCCTTATTTGAACAAAGGCACTAATACCTGAAACAAGGTACTGTGCATAAACCCTGCTGGAACTGCTAAATATTTACCCATCAAGTTTTGTTTAACATTCTTAAATCTTCAGAACCACAGAAAACCTCCATGGACCTGTGGTGTTTACCACCTTGTGTGGGAATTTACACCTCTAAGGAACATGTGCAAAATGCACAGCCTGAGAGGGGTCTAAATCCCTGCACGCGCTGTGAGATGGGAGAGGCACGAGCCTGGCCCTTCACTGTTATGAACTACAGCAGCTCTCCATGGGCAGCAACAGCAGACTGACAACCAAACGGTACCGTACACAGCAGCAGAGGATCCAGCCCCTCCTGGCCTGGCCAGGAAAGTTGTGAGGAAGCTGAAACCAGCCTTCCCCCACCACCCACCTCTCCTAACCCAATCTTTCAGTCTCTCAGAGCAAGAGGGACAGCACCTCAGGTTCGTGGCCCTGAGATCAACACCACGACTGACCATGATGTTGACTAAAGAAAGAATCTTACCCAAAACAATTCTGGAAATCCTTTTCGTAACGTTTGCTGTCAGTGAAACGAGAACTGGAAGACTTAGCTCTGCAAATACAGCAGCCCTCTATACTCCGATACATCTTCGGTTTGTGAAAGCCAAACATCTTTTCCTCCCAGCTGCAGCCTGTGAAAACAAACAGGAACTGGCGTTACTTATCACTGTTAGATACTGAAAGAAAAACCTGGGCAATTCACTGGGCAAGCCAAGAGTAAATTATAATTCAGGATGGGAAACTGCTATATTAGGCCATAGCTCCATCCTGCATTGCCCCAGAAGAGCAGATGCACCTAGAATACACTTTCTTATTAAAAAAAATAATTAACAACAGCTGGAATATTAAGCAATACCCAACAGGACTCATGACAAGCTCATTTGCTGCACAATTCTACTCTAAGGGCACATCTACAACAGCACAACCCAGAGGTGTGAATGCAGCTGACTTGGCTAATGAAAGCCCTACATATGTGGCAAAACAGGCTGCAGGACAGGCTGTGTGAACCTGCCCAAGCCCCTGGATAAGTAGTTGGCAGCTGAACCCTGGGTCACTGGAACTACCTCGTCACCATCACCAGTGTTTGTTGGAAACATCCCTGCCAAACTTTGTTGAAAGTGAGTAGGAGTCATTTCAAATGAGCTGCAGTCATACCTCTAGGCGGTAGGGCAGACGTACCTGAAAAGCTGCTCTAAAAACAGCAGGGTGGAGTCCCACCCAGCCCTCAATGGCCAAGTCTGCACTGCAGGAACCAGGAGCACTTCTTGACTCTCAGGCCTGGGTGAGCATCCCAGCCACATCCCAGCTCCGTGTCAGCACAGGCTCGGTTCTTGCCCTCCCGCCTTCCCCGCCCTGCTTTCCATGGGAAGGAAACCCAGCTAGCAAAGGGCCGAGGAGCAGGACCCTGGGGCGCATTTCAGCATGCACCTACCACACGTCCCAGCCACCGCCAATGACGCCGCAGCAAAAGGTACTCCGTTTACAGGGAAGTCGTTTCTTCTTAACCACCAGCTCTGCAAACTCAGCACCGGCTCAGAAAGCCAAAAGCCATGCTGCTCTTAGAGGTCTGCCTATCCTCTTTGGTACACGCGGGCTGGGATTTGCTATCACAGCAGGTAATGTACAGTGGAGGTGTTTTCCAGGCAGAAACTTTTAAAGTTAGTTACAAGTGGATTAACTGCAGTCACCACGACAAAGACCCCTTCAACACATGACATCCCCACCACCAAATCAGTTCTCCCCAGGCACCAGTTACTCCCCAGTGCAGACTCCTGTTAGGCACAGTCTGACACGGCATGAGAAGCTGTGAGAGCAAACAGAGCTCCCACAGCGCTTCAAAAAAACAAACCAACAACTGAGCAAAGCCAGTGCTTTCCTGGCGCTGGGCCTGGACACACAGCAAGTCCTCACAGGCCACACAGCATCTGTCTTATAACACAGGTGGGGACCGTTCCAAAAGGTTCTCTTTTAAACAGACCACGGTGCAAGGTTTGCCTCAACCACCTGCTGCAGGGAGCGAGCAGCCGCCTCTGCTGCTTCTTATCACACACTAACTGCTCAGAGAGGGGACAGGCCACCGGCTGCAGGAAGCTCCATGAGAACAGGTTCCCACTGATGAGAACTTCTGCTTTTAAAAAACTAAAATTAGACAGTCATGCAAATAACACAAGATTTCCCCCTCTTCCCTTAACAAAAGGCCAAGTTGTTACATTCTTGTAGAAGATAACAGAAAACTACCTCTCCTCCCCACAAATACTACTGAAAGACACAGTAGCTCAGGCAGGACTTTTGGGAGAGCAGCATCTCCATCACTTGTGGGCAAGTCTGGTGAGAGGGAACTCCCCGTCACTTCTCAGTCCCAGGGACTGCCAAGTCCCAGCAACCCAACTTGGGTTACTGAAGAATGTATGTGGCATAGGAATCTGTCCCTGAATCTTTCACCTGCAGGAAGGTAAGGGACATAATTCTAATATCCTCCAGAGGGACAGAGAAAATTAACCTGAAATCTCCAGTCTACAGTGCCAAGACTTGCCACATCATTACAGCAATAAAATAATTTGAAAAGCATCTTCAGGTGAGATTGAAAATATGCTTCCACAAAATGACCCTACCTAGCATCGTGCTTACCTTACTGACAACAGAGACTGCGTGTGAAGGAAAAAGATCCCGTGCATTTTTGCAGGACCACAGCAAAAGCTAGTGAAGCACCCAGGCCTAGTCACAGTCCTTCATGCAGAAGTAAAAATACAACTCCCCACCCCAGAGGGGAAGATCAGAGCATGGCAACACTGCAAAATTAACGCACAAGGTTCCCAGGCTCCTGAGAACAACAGAAAAGCAAAAATTTTATCTAATATTGTTGGTTAATGCTCTTACACAAAATCCATTAAGGAACCCATATCCAGCTGAAAGTGTACCTGTTTACATTTCAGCCTAGCATATTATAATACAAGACCACTTGGTGCCCACTGAGGTTGTGTCTCCTTGCAATTAGTACTGCACAAATATGTAGAAAGACACAAGTCAGCTCTCCAAAAAGCTTGTCTTGACCAAACCCCTTGCAGAGCCTGTTGACGGCAAGGGACTCGTTAAGAGAGAGATGGAGGGGATAGTTCTTTCCTTCCCTCCTGTCCTAACTCATGCTGTTTGCCACAGGCTTGAAGTGCTGTATTGCTTTCTTCTTTGTGCATATTTACAACACAAAGAGCTCACCTAGGGCTGGGTTCTCACAAGGATGATTTGTGCAAATATCCAGCAGAGTCACCCCAAATGCTGCCAGGCTTCTTAGGAGATTCATTGCTCCCTCTATGAGCACAGCATTGGCCTGAAAGCCAGGAGCAGCTGTAGTAAGTAAAACAAGGTATCCAACTAGTGACCTCCTGAATGGGTTTGATGAGGGATGGTTAGACTCAGAACTACTCTCTGCTTCTGCTTAGGTATGTTTTCAAGGACACTTAGCAAATGAACTTGAATGCACAGCCAAATGGGGTTAGTATCCCTGGACCATCAAGACAAATAAACAACAGAGTGTCTAGGCAAACACTTAAGAGTATGTATTTTGTTTCTTAGCATCCAATGTGCTCCTTCAAGAGACAGTCCCTTGAGGACACTGTGTTTAACAAGCCCCTGGAGATCCAACAGCATGTTCACCTGGGAATTTCCAACTACCAAACAGCGATTTTACATTTTTTCTAAAACGGACGTTAAGTGCTTTTCTAAAACGGTCTGGTGCTTTTCTTTAGAAAGTCTTAAGACTAACTGCAGACAGTTAGTCTTAAACTTAAGCAGCAAGAACATCTTGACTGTTACAGGGCAAGACACAGAACTGATCTCAACAATTTGATTCACTTTCTAACCTGGTTTCTCCCAGAAATCCAGACGCTGATGAGATGATCTCGGTCACCAGCTGGTATTTATACCACAGCAGAACAAGATGCATGTTTTACAATTAATGTTCTGGCAAAGGCTGGCATCAGACACGTATATTCTGAAAATATTTTGTTTCGCATCGTTGCTGCCATTCTCACAGGAGCAGCCTTTCAGCACAATCTTTCAATAGAAGGGAAACTAGTGCCATCTGTTTCCCACTTGATGAATGGTCAGCAATGGTATTACCATGTATCATGCCTGAACGGGAAAAGCTAGTAGCAAAACCACAAGTAAAACAGATTTCTCTGACAACTGCATTGAAGTGCAGTTATAAATGGAAGGCGTCAGTCCAGTTACACATTTAATCCTAAACAGTTGCCATTTCACCATTATACACTAAATATTCTGTCAGCTGGAGAGCTTAATAGCTAATGTAGAAGTATTTGAGTCTATAAGTACTTATCAGCACTGCTGAACTTAAAGCTCTGCCTCAGCTTCCATTCTAAACCATAATTGTGTGTCTAGTGCTGGAGTTGACACTACATTTCTATAGGCTTAAGTGTACTTAGAAGTACATATGACTGGGCCCTTTAAAAGGTTTAACTTGAAAGCTTTGCAATTTAGATCTTTAGAAAAGTTGGAACCAGGGAGTTAGACTGCCAGCTACCGTAACGCCTCAATCTTAGCTGTGGAAGTTTAACCACGTGAAATTTGGGACAGATAAAAAGATGGCAAGCAGGAATGTAGGTCCACAGAAGTTAAAAAGCATTACACAAGATAATTTTGCCAAATTTAAGGACATTATTGAAATATACGACGTCTTTTAAATCAGCAGTTGCACAGAAGTGAAAGGGACAGTTCACCAGCAAAGAATCAGAAATCCTAGTGGAGCATATTTGTCATTCTGCAGAAATGGAGATTTACCTGCACTAGCAGGGGCGCAGCATTCCCCCAAGTCGGGAGAAAAGTGGTCCTCCTCCTCCCTGGTCTCCCTGCAAAAGGAGAAATTGCTGTTCCCCCAAGTTCTGCTTTAAACAACTGCTTTAGCAACTTGAATAGACTCAGAAAAGACTGCAGGAACAAGTTCTCTCCATCCCTCTGCCCTCTCACTTTTGGAAAAACAGCATCAAAAATAGAGACTTGTCTTGCAAAAAATTTGGAGTCAAGCAGAGAACAGTAAAGTAGGTGGGGAATAAAAAACACCATAACCTGCTTATTACATTTGTGAAATGCTGGTTCAAAGCAGCATGCATCGTACGTGTGTGAAAATGGTTTCATGCTTTTGTTACCTGTCAGGACTAGAATGTGGTGCTTAGTTTTCTTCGCAAAATTTAATTTGATGATCTAAATTAAAAGGAGGTATTGCTTCAGATGCTTATTAAGTTTTCAAGTTAGGGAAGAGCTTCTGAACTCTTTCAGATTTTAAAATAAGAAAAGCTAAGCCACGTTCATTTGCCTTTCCAGATTCCTTCTGCATTCTTTCTGATCACCCAAGAAGAAAGAAAACCTTTTATAACAGAAAGGAAGGAATTCCTAGAAGGCAGGCATGTCTCCCTTTGTAACACAATTATCAGGCCAGTCAGAAGGAACATGCTCACCTGTTTCTTGCAAAGCTGAAAGAGAAACATTCCCTGGGGTTATAGAGCAGAGGGATGCCAGTCCAACTACTCAATACCTTCCTCTCTTCCATCTCCTCACTCTGACCCTGAAGCATTCGCCCTTTGTGCAACCCAAAACTGCTAGTACATTGTCAGAGAGGAGGAGATCCCCTGCAAATAATGTGATTTCCCCTTCTGTGTACAAAACAGCCTTGGCACAGCCTCCCTGAAGTTGGGCTACAGAAACATACGATCTAGCCTACATATGTTGATGCAGCCGGTTCCTGTCAGTAAAAATCTCACAATGCTTATCTCTACAGCATTTCATTGGAACTAAGAAACATAGCCAAAACAGTACAATTTTTTTCTTTTAAAGGAAAAGAAACAAATGCCTTAATATAGAAAGAATATACATGCTCTGGCTTTTACATCTGCAAGTGCATGCACCCAGGCACATGCACACACATGAAAAATGCTTCCAGAGCTGTCTATGGCGCCAGAAGCAGAATTGCTTGTCTCGCTAATAAATTCTTGGGCCTGTCCCTCCGCTGAAATAAACTGCAATACCTCTACTGAAAATCAACTGCAGGACAGAGAATTGTACATCAACACAGGAGCTGATCTATATCAGAGACTCAATGTAAACATACCTCCTCCCTAAGTTTACATGCTACAAAAAGAAACTTTGGAATAGAAGTTAAAATTGGACCCCAGAAAACCATATTTTAACATGCCCAAAGGCAGAATGCTCCAAGGAAGTAAGAGACCAAGCTGCTTAGACTCATCTGAAAATGCAACTTCAGCATTTGCAAAAACATTTTTTACATCTGTCCTTATAGCTCAAAACAGAGTGACTAATTTCCAACAACCATAACCTTAGAATTGTGCATACTGTACACTCTTCTGGTCCCCTACATCCTCAGATTTTCCTTCCATTTCCCTTCCTCTCTCCACCCAAAACAACTTTATTTGGAGGAAAGCTGTATTTGGCCACCACAGTCCAGGCATATCTGAATGCAACAGCATCCTGTGGAGTTTTCACTTAATGAGCTGAGCAAAACCAGTAAAAGGTCAGAACTACATCTTGAGGAATCTTTCCTCTGCCAAAATAAGTAACTCACTCTTTTGCTGATAGTTGTCTGCAGCTAGCGTTGTGCGCCCAGTGCTGCAGTGAAATCTTAGCACACCAGATGCAACTGGCAGCAACTACTAAGCATGTATCAAAAAAATCAAACTGGACACGTCTTTCCCATGTTTGAGCCTCCACAGCAACCTGGCTGGGTCACAAGCTGTTCTGAGTGAAGTTTTCAAGAAGCAGTCAAGTCACAAAGGAGCCTACTTACCTGCTGATCTTCGGTGCAAAATAAGTACCTAACCCATTTAGACAAGAGAAGTGAAAGGCTAAGCCACTTGGGTGTTCCTCTAAACTGCCTTGCAGTTAGTGCTCCAGAAGGGATAGGCCAAAGCATGAAAACAGTAATCATCAGTAAGATTTGCATAGGGGGAAAAAAAAAAAAAATCCCAAACCTGTCCCACCTGCAGACATTCTATCTTGAAAGAGGACTTCCCCCCCCGCCCCCGAAACTCCTATTGCATAACTAACACCACGCTCAGCCGGATCAGGAGGCCTGCAAGGAAAATCTGGGATGTTCTCAAGCAAGTGCTGGAGTTCAGTCTGCGATGCTTATCTGAGTACAGTCACTGCAGCTGTTATGATGCTGTTTGCAACCACCTGCTACTGAAAAAGCATCACAGACACTTGAGATCACGAGACACTGAACAGTTTTTTTTTTTGTTGTTGTTGTTTTTGGTTTTTTTCTTTTTTTAAAGAGGGACTTGAACAGAAGTAGTAGTAATTATTTAGCAGAACAGCTGAAGTGACTTAATTAAAAAGCATACATTTCCATGTCCTCAAGTAATATTACTGGTCATTTCACTTGGACTTTGGACTGAGCACGTTCTACAGAAACGTAAAGGCTTGAGTCATGAAATGGAGTCCCACCCATGCATTCTGCTTAACCACTCAGTTTTCAAGCCTCAGCTCACTGGCTGCTTCTTTCTGTTAAAAAACAAGTGCTACAAGGGGTGCAAGTCTGAAGGAGAAGCTGGTTGTCAAACAGGACTGTGCGTGTCATTCATCTCTTAGGAAAGAGGTACAAAGCATCAGGTGTTAAGAATCAACGTAAAGCAGAGAGTTTGGTGACACAGAAAAAGCTGTTCAGGATTGAGTAAGACAACAAACCCTCAGAGTTTTAATGTTGTTTATTTTTAACCTATGTGAATTTATCAGCTCTTTTAACATCATCTTCTACTAAGAAGTCAGTGATGTTTTCTTTTTAAAGGAAAGACTGCAAACGTGGGCAATTAGCTCCTCTTTGAAAATCTCTGGGCTGGGAGAGAAGTGAGAAGGAATTTTTCCCAGAGGCTCTGGCACTCAATCCCACCCTACTTTCAGTGGGAGCTGGATGCCGCATGCCTGTGGGTGTGTTTGAAAATCCCACGACTTGTTACTTGCTGATTCTCTACCACGGACCACAGATCCCAAAAAACCTGGAATTTACCTGGGTGCCAAAGGAGTTCAGCGTCCATTGGTGTCAGCAGAAAGGCCTCCAGTTCACTGTCTGCCCCCCTATGTTGCAGAGCTCGTGCAATCTTTTTCTCTTTATTTAAAAAAGCTGTAAACTACACAGTGAATCTGGCTATGTGCAGACAGAGGAGGAGGGGGTTTCCGCAGCACATGCCCTGCACACAGCTGACAAACAGTCTCACCTTTGGAAGCAAGCACACAGTAGTAAAGGGGTTTGCTGAGGAACCATCACCCTGCTGGCTTGCCTTGTAAAAGGGTTAAGCAGATGTCTCCATGGCTGCCAACCTTCCACCACCGCCGAATTAAAATTCAAAATGAAAAAGAGAGCATTACAGTTAGGTTGTGCTCAAGTATGTCAGTCAGCCTCCACCAGAAATGCAATGCTGTTTGAAGTTCTGGGCTCAGGTCGGGCCACTGGGCCTTCTCCTCTCCCCACCCAGGCGGGGACGGTGCCCTGCGTCGGCCCAGCCAAGAGACACGTGCTTTAGGCACACAGCAGCACCCTGCACCAGCTGCCTACAGAAATACAGCGCCGGGGCACAGCTCCGAACTTTTTTGCACTCGTAATGATTATTGAATAATTTGGGTCCAAAGGACTGCCCGTCAGCAGACTGACGGGGACAAGGCTCTTTGTAGGAAGAACGCGGGCCGTTCCCGCCAGGAGAGAGTCGCCGGCGGAGCTGAGGGAGCCCCGGGGCAGGCGGGATTCAGCCCTGCTCGCTGCGGTAAGGCACAGCCGAGTAAACAACAGGTTTGGCAGGTCCCTTTAAATCCCTTTAGCTACACGCATCCGGAGACGGGTGTAGCAGAGGAGACGGCAACTTCTATCTCATGAAAGAGAGCGCGCAACTGGGAGCTTTTCCCTGGCGCAAAACTTCAAGTTGTTTAAAAAAATAAAACAGTATTGATAAAAGATGCCCGAGTCTAGAGCCGGGCCCTGCAGCCCCCGGGAGCGGCGCGGTGCGGGAGGCCGGGAGGCGGCGGCTGCGGCCGCTTTCCGCCGAGCACCGCGTGGCGCGGGGGAAGCGCCGGCCCCGGGCACGGTGGGGCGCCCCGCTCCCGCCCGTTACCGCCGGCGGGGGCTCGCTCGGGCGCTGGGGGCCGCGGCGGGCGGAGGCCCGGCAGCGCCGGGAACAAAGACCCCCCCGGGGCGGACGACCTACTTTCGCGGGCGGCCCCGCCGGTCAGGTGGAGCCGCGGGAGCACACACGCGGGCGGCCCCAGCCCCCCCTCCCCGGGGCTGCCAAGCGTTCAACTTGCCGAAAGACGAATAAAATTAAAAATAAATTAAAACAGCACAGGAAGGGGAAGGCGGCGCGCCGGGGAGGAAAGCCCCGAGCACCGAGGTGGGCGCTGCGAGGCGGCCCCCGCGCTGCAAACACCGCCTCACCACGCGGTCTCGGTGCAGCCGCAGCAGCCCCGCCGGGCACCCCGACCCCTGCCCCGGCAGGATCCTGGCCGCCGCCCCCCGGTCCCATCCCGTCCCCCCGCCGCCCCGCGCTGGTTCCTCATGGCTCGGCCCTGACGTAATTCAAACATGGCAACAGTTGCACTTCAAAGGGCCGTCGCAGACCTCCCAGCAACGCGGGCACGCCGCGGCGGGGGCGACACGGGCCTTCTGGGCCCCCCACCCTGCCGCAGCGCCGGAGCGGCCGGCGGGGCTCGCCCGCCCGCCCTTGCACACCCGCGCCGTGCGCGCAGCGTGGTACCTCGGGCAGCGTGTGTGCATCCAAAGTTTCACCACCCCTCCAAAGTCCTCCAAAACCGGCAGCCAGCCGCTGAAAAACACCGTCCCCCGCGGGACAAGTTTTACCCCACCGACACCCCGCCTTCCCGGGGGCTGAGCCCCCCCACCCGCGCGGACGAGCGCTTTCCCCCGGCGCGCCGGGGAGCCGCGGCGCCCGCAGCACATGCGAGCCCTTTGTTTTCCCTGCAGCCGGGCGCTGCCTACGTGCCGCGCAGGGGGCACGCCGGCCGCCCCGCCGCTCCGCTCCGCGCCGCGCAAACCCCGCGGAAGCCGGGAGTTGAAACTTGTCGGCGCCGGGCGCGGGCACACGCTGACGGGGACGGGAGCGACCCTCACCCGCGCCGTGCTGCGAGAGCGGCAGGACGCCATCGCCGCCCGCCGCACCATCCCCACGCCGGCAACGCCGCGCACCGTCCCGGCGGCAGGGCGCCCGCCGAGGCGGGGAAGGCCCCACACCGCGACCCGCGCGACCGGCAGCACGTGTCACGCCAGCCCACAGCCGCACATTTCCCCCATCTCGGGGCGCGCGCAGACCCCGAGCCCTCCGCAAATGCTAGCGATAACTAGAAATAAAAACAACTGCCGCCTCTCCCCCCGTGGAACCCCGCGGGAGGGAGGAAGGTGCGGGGGATCGCGGCCACCACCGTGCCCCCCGCGCCTCCGCTGGCACCAACTTGTGCGCGCCGGCGCTACAGGTGTGCGGTGCGGGGCCGCGCTGCGCGGGGCGCGCCGGGGGCCGCACCTGCGCCGCCCGCTCCGCACCGGAGAGAGGCACGGCCGGCGGGGCCGCGCCGCCCTTCCCGGCGGGGCCTCGCAGCCCGCGTGGCGAGGCCGGGCAGCCGCGGCCCGGGAAGGGCGCCGTGCAGCCCGGCATCGCCAGGCAGCCCGTTTTCCCTAACCCGCTCCGCAGCTGGGGACCGCTTCTGGAGTTAAATCGTCAGGAACCTGGCTGCGCTTCCTCCCGGAGACGTAGGGCTTTAACCGTACCGGGGTAGGGGGGTGGGGGTGTTGAAGTCGGAGTTCTCGGGATGGGTCTGCAACAATACGGGAGGCGTTTCTCCCCGCCAGCACCTCCTTTAAACTCCGCTAATTGAAGAAAAAGGGGAAAACGCCGCGCACAGGAGCCACGCGTGTCAAACTGTTTCTAGGCAGCAAACTCTCTTCGCCGCGGCAGAACTGAAGACAGACTCCGGGATTAACTTGTACTTAACAGAAACCACCGACTGCTGCAAAAAAACCCCAACAACACAAAAAAAAAAACCCAAAAGAAACCCTCCCTTCCTTCTCGGCTGTACTTTTCTCCTCCCTAAGCAGAAAGAAAAAGAACTCACCGCTCTACTGCGCCCACCAACAAACGTGCGGTGCCGTGCGGTGCGCGGCGAACCCCGCCGCTGCGCGCCCTCCCCGCCTCTCTCCGCGCTCTGCCGGCCAGCCCGGGCGGGCGCGCGAGCCCGCACCCCCCCGTCACTCCTCCCCTCGGCGCCCGCCGCTCTGCGCATGCGCCGTTCCCACGGCTCCATTCTCCTCAATCAAGCCCTCTCGCTTGCGCGCCCCATTGTCCTTTTAAGGGAGAAAGGCCGCGCGGGAAGCCTGGGAGGAGGGAGGTGTTGCCCATTGTGACGACGGAGATGACTTCACGCACGCGGCCCGCTCCCCCGCCCCGCCCCCGGCCGGCGGTAGGCGGGCCCCGGCCCCAGCACCGGCCCCCGCGGGCGCGTCCCGGGCACCTGCGTCCCCGGCCGCGCCGCGCCGGGGCGGGGCGGGGTCATGGCGGCCGCCTCCCGCGTCCCCGTGGCGTCAGGCGCCCTACGGCCCGCCACACAAAACTGAACAGAACTCGGCGCTGCTCCTCGGAGCGTGGCGCAACGCGTCCCTGCCGGTTTTAGCGGCGCTGCCGCTGTTCGTCAGCCAACGGCAGCGGCTGGCGTCTCCCCAGCACAGCGCAGCTGGGCTCGCACCGGGGACACTGGCGCTGAACCGCGGTGCGCTCCCGGGCGGAAGGTCACGGCCCCCGGGAGCAAGAGGGAAAGTTTTTTGTTGGTCTTGGGTTTTTTTTTCCATGCAGGGTTCATTTTAACGTGCTTTAAAAATCGTCAGTGGCTTGTATAATTTTTCCTGCTGCGTCAGAATGAGTGATTTAAAAATTCACATAATTGCAACCTTTGGTTGACGCTCTTTGCGCAATTTAGGAAGAGCTGCTGCACGAAGCAGCTGGTGGCTTAGGTTGAAATGGATTTCCTTTAAAAACTAACTCTGTCAGAAGGATTAGCATGTGATATACAAGGTAATGCTTAGGCGGTTGTGACTTACCACCATTACAGCCTGTAACTAGAATAAAACTGCAAAGTACTCCCTCCCAGGATTACGCTCAAACCAAGCCGAATGCTGAATGCCTTCCTTCGAACTATTTAAAAGATAAAAGAGTTTACCACAGAATCACCAGCAGCTCAGGTACAGCGTGCAGTTGTTGTTTAGTACTTAAAAATACTAAAACAATGGGGATGAGTATTTCTGTAACAGGTGATTTTATCTTGATTGTGACCTTTCCGGTCTAATCCTAATTTAGGCACAGATTTAGCAACTCACCGAGAACGCTTGCTGAAACGATCCTTTTGCTTCCAGCAGCAGCACGAGCTAACCTTGGGGGATTTCCATGCGAGCAGGACAGCCCGCTTTTCCTTACCTCAGCCTGAGCACCTCACATCATCTCTACCTGCTTGTAAATCCTTGGTAATTCTACACCACCTCCTCCCTCAGCGCTGCAAAACCAGCCAATTTGGGCACGAAGCGCAGGAGGATTTCTCACAAGGAACTCTCCTAGTTTATCTGTGAGGTGKTTTTTTTTCTTTTTTTTGAAGGATCATAGCATGCTGCCTTTGTTACCTGTGCTTCCTTCCAGACACAGCTAAACCAAATCACATTCAACTTGTGAGGCAAGAGTGTAGCTAATGCTGAATAATTTCTCAAAATACATACATAGTTTTACTGGTTTTAACGAGTCTAGGGAACTCTAACAGCTCTTTTGGTAACTTCAGTTTGCATATAACATGTCTGGTTTTATCTGCCTCTCTCTTTTTGGTTTGAGGGAGTGATTCTCCCAGATTTTGTTCCCATTGTCTTCCCATTTTTTTSTTCTCCACACTTCTCAGGACCCCCTTAGTGACACTCCTTTTAGTCCAGTGCCATCTAGTATAGTATTTAAATCCCCAAATGAGAGCGAAATGGCATTTTCAAGGAGAATCCTCATAGGTATCAAGCAACATGCTGCCTCTCAGCACCCAGKTGAACAAAACCGATCTCTTGGTGCCTATCAGTTGCTGCCCTCCCCTATCACCACGCTGAACGTGAACAGACTGGCTCAGGGTAGGCTTCAACTGCATGCAAACCAGGGGCAGGGCAACTGCTCAGGTATTTATTTCACAGCTTTATGCCCTTACGCTCCAAAGCTCATACAAGCCCCAAAGCTCAGTGGAGAACATAGGCTTCTAACTTACAATACCAACAACAGCTGATGCTGTAGCCCGGGGAGGATTTGAGTTTCCCCACACTGTACTGCTCTGGCCTGTGAACAGCTCGGCCGTTCCTGCTCTCTCAGAGGAAAACAACTTCTATCCACAGAAGTCCAAACAGCAATGGATCAATGAAAAACATGGTGAAACCCTTCATTTCTGAAACGTCTCTGGTTTCCTTGAAGTGTTTGCTGATGACATTTCAGGGCTACCCTGTAACTTGACAGTGGTTTGAGTTTTCATTTTTGGCTGATAGCCAGCTTGCAAATAAATAAACTTAAATAGCTAATGGGCTTTCATCAAGGTTCCTCTAGCCCCTTCCCCTTGAGCAAGCCACTTGTGCTCCCCACACCATCAGAGGGACACCTTGTCTGACCTCACTGTGTGGAAAGAGGGTGGTGAAAAACAGGCCCAAACTTGGAACAAGCCTAAGGAGTTTAATTTGGAAAATGCAGACATCGGAAACAATACATGCACCTTTACACTACAGGTAAAGCCTCATTTGACAAGACTCTGTTTTAAAAAATTAAGCATCTTCCTTTCCACTCAGAGCTTGGTATAAAGGAGGAATATGGGATTTCATGGAGATCACAGGTGACCTAGAATATGAGGTTTAGACCAGAGGATTTGTTCTCATCCAGGTCAGTTCTAAAAAACATTTACTTTAAGAATGCATGTGGTCTCTGGAAAACTAATGGGACCGTTGCTGTGTTCCAGTTAAACTGGTACCTTTCCTGGGTGGGATCTTAATTATTTTATCTGGGAAGCTAAATTATGTCAATGGTGTAATAATAAAGCTAACCACAAGGAGTTTTTAAATATAAAACATACATATATCGTAAGTGCTGAGGCAGAGGCGCTAACACAGAGGAAAAGTAGGGCATTTGCCAGCTAAGACATCTGATCCTATTGTGTTATTTTTCAATATTAATGAATAAGTAAACACAAATAGGCTACTTGTTGTTAGGTGAAGAGCAGCTGTCAAAACCAAACCCAGGCAGCTATTCCTGCTTTGAGATTTCACTGTCAAATGTTTTTTACAACTTGAGTAATTTGAAAGTTGGCTTTATTGGCTAAATACCTGGCCAAAAGATTTTGAAAAAGTTACCAGGAGTTCTTTCAGGAAAAAAAAGTGTTCATTGACTTACAGTTGTAAATAAGATTTTGCCAAGGAGTACAATTTCAGAGGGAGATATCATCAACAGATCCGTTCTTTAGCTCCTGCTTGGACCAGTTGTCTGTATGAGTAACAGCATATTAATTTTTTGAAGGTACAAATGCTCACAGAACTGGTAGTTTAAAGCAAACGGGTTAATAAAGAAATGCGATTTTTCCCTCTGTTTTACGTTTTAGGCCAAATGACAGATGGCTACAAATAAAGAGTGACAGCAATGTTTGATGATAATAAAAATAGATATTATGATATTCATGCTGCCAGAATGAAGTACTCAAGTTATGTGGCTCAGCGAGACAGGACCCTGAACTGGTTTAGTCCTAGGGACAAGGCAGATAATTTATAGCCCAGCCTAAGTAAGAAAGCCATCAGGGCTTAACAGAGAATAATAACCTTCCTGAAGAGTTTTTAATTGATATTTCAAATTCTTTAAGAGGAAGATAAATCTCTTAAATTCTTGCTCAAATTCTATAGCAAAATTATCATTTTCTATTACTGCTTAAACACGTTTAGTGCAGCTTCTCAAGTGCTACTCATTTCTTTGCAGCACTATTGCTTTCATCCCTATTAAAGCCAGTAAGACTATTCTATGAGGATTTATATTAAAGCAATTTGAAGATGCCATTAAGAAGATCAGCCCTCTCTGCCTGCCAGGCTGTTTCCTGTCAAGAAAGTTATCCCCCCTCATCCTGTCATTTGAGGCAGTTCTGAAAATGGAGACCAAATATTTGGAAACCCAAGAGGGTTTGGGTTTCAGAGGATCTCCTCTGAACTGAGATCCTCATCTTTCTGAACAGCCTGGGGAGAAGTTCCAGATTTTATATTGACAATTTCAGAGTAATCTTTAGGGAAGAGAAAGTTATTAACTGCTGTGGAGAATGTTGTGTAGGCCTGGTCTCACATGGGACATTTAGGGGACAGAATTTGCTCTTTGAAGCTTCTTACTGAACCTAAGACTCCTGACCAAACGCATCCATCTCCTTAACCCTCTTTGCCACTGCATGGCCCTGAACACAAACATAGCTGGCTGGGAAAGAGGGAAAAGCAAGGGTAGGCAGTTGGGAGAGCATCCATGGTGGCTAGAAAGCAGTGCTTCAGTGTGACAGGCTTTTTTTCTTGACCTCTTTCTCAACAGGAATCAAACAGGTAAATAGGGATGGCTGGGAATAGAAAGACCTAGGGAAGTTAATTGATTTTTGTCATGTCTCGGGAACGAGGTCATATCCTGCCTGAAATCTTTTGCTAGGAAACAGCCAGCATGGTCAGCATGGGGGGCAACAGGACTCCTGGGGGAGCTGCCAGGRGGGATTTTCTTACAGGTGTAGGCACTCCAGACTCATACCCAGAACTCTGCTAATTAAAAACCAAGCAACCTGAGGAGTTATCTTTCCAGGTTAAAGTCTTCACCCATCACCATCCTTTCTTTGGAGACTTTCTAGCCTACAGGTCTGTTCTCAGTGACACTGCTTTTTCATCTACAGTACCAGCAGACAGAAGAAAGGTCCATAGGTTCCCATTTCAGGAAGAAAAAAAAAAAAAAAAAATGTTCCCAGATCAAGGAGGAGCAAGCTAAAGAATAAGATCAACCTAACACTGAGATAGCCCTAGAAAAGGAAAAAGGCACTTTGAGGAGGTGACAAAGTTTCAGATTTAAGACTTTGACTGCAGGGACACTGCCACAGAAACTATGGCGAAAACACATCTCTCTGTGGGCAGAGTTTTTACTCAGCCAAAGCAAGGCAGAGGATAGTAATACCTCACTGAGCTCAAGTACGAGTGACTGGTCTCATGGGGGGTAGCATCTTGCTGACCTTATTGCCAAGCTGCCAAAGACAGACACAGTGCTTGCAAGTCTTCTGGCGAGGAAGAAGAGCTGTGGGCAGACTTGGCTAACCAGGGGAAGGAGGCGGTGGGAGGAGATGGTCCCTGAAGGAAATCTGCAGAACCTGGAGTCCCGATCATGAGCTTTGAACAAGCAGCCAAGAACCAAGCGGAAATCTACCACCGAGATCTGGAGGGAGGAGCTGGAGGCAAAAATTTTTGCAAGGGTAAGAGGGAATGGAGTCGGCTAACAAAACCACCACATTACACAGATAACTTCAGATAGCTTAATTGGATTGAATCAGCTAATTGGACTGCAACAAATCAACCAAATTTGACACTTAACATCCTCTAAAAACCGAGCCAAAGGCAGATAGAGGAAAAGGGCAGGCAGGGAGAAAGCAGCATGAAGGTAGTAGGATACATCCCTGTTCCTCAGGGCAGAGGCATCCCATTCTGAAAATGAAAAGAAGATAAGGAAAGGTGAAAGACTTTCCAGGAGGAAGTCTTCACTCTCAAAACCATGTAGATAAGGGGAGGACAGAAGCAGGATGGGCAAGCTTCAGGCAAAATTTGAGCACATGTTGATCACAGGGATCCCCAAAAGCAAGTTGGCCCCATAATAGATGTTCATGGTCAGGAATTAACTCTACAGGATGATGAAAGAGACTTAAATAAATCCAAACCAGGACATACATCTGACCTTAGTGACTTCCCTCAGGTCTGACTGCCCGTTCATATTGCAAATTACGGCATGCAGAAAAGTCAAGGGACCCAGATGCCGCCTCCAGGGCGGAGGCGGCAGAGCCTGAGCCACAGAGCTAGTGTGCAGCAYGAGCTCAGCGTACACAGGCACAGCGTGATCTGATAGACATCTCAGGGCCAGCAGGAAAGTTCCTCTGTCTTCACTGAGCCCCTGACGCAGAGACCACCAAGGAAGCTAGCACCAGTGCCACRTGGGAATGGGAGAGAAGGGATGCAGGAGGGTACTGGCCCTGCAGGGCCAGAGGAGGTATTTTGCAACTCACCTACATCTCCAGGAAGGACATATGAAGCCTCTCAGCAAGGGGAGGACAGTTTTTGAAGTAGGAGGGTTTAGGACTTACACGCCACATACCTTTCAGCTTCCAAATAAGCATCTTTGGCTAGAGCCACAGCTAGGCTTCTCTCTTTCCCTCTGGCCTGGACCGGGGTGACTGAGCTTATCTGGGAGGGGTTAAAGCTGATTAGGTGCTGTGGGAGGGGATGTAGTCCAGCTGGGACTGAGCTCGTCGAGCAGGTTGGGGGTTCAGCCAGGCAGCAGTGCCCTGAAGCATATGGGATGTGCGGGGAGCTCAGCCTCCCCGCAGGAAGGCAGGTGAGCATGTGTAGGGTGGCTCCTTGAGTGATGGCATCCTCAAGTGAGTTCCTGCTCCTCTTATGAGCCCCAGAGGCTCCTGGGGAAGCTGAACAAGAGCAGCCTGAAGGGATGGCCAGTCATGAGAAGGTATCCTGGGATGGCATTGTCCTTCAGGCGTGGGCTCTTTTTGAAAAACAGCTAAACAAAGTGATTGCTATTTACAGAGTAACGAGCTGGCTGGTCAGAGACACTTCAAAAACTGGCCTTTCTAAAACCACCCAGCAGTGTGCTTTCTGAGATGCTATTTTCAGCATGCTGTCAAAATGAATCTCTATCCATAGCTGAAGTGACTGACTCTTCTAGTCAGGACAACTACCCCGGCAGTAGCTGAACCAGTCCTAACGCAAGGTTTCAAAAACAAGAGCAATACTTGCTGGTTGATTTGCATTATCTGTAGGAGGGAAGTGGGAAAACTGAACAGCTATGGAAGTGACCTCGTGAGCTGATCCTTCTTCGCCCTGCGAATGCTGGTGCTCAGTACTTGCCCTCAGAGTTGATTGGGGAATCATGAACATCTAATTCACACCATGTAATAAAAAAAGAAAAGTTTGAGCAAGGGCTAAATCCCTCCCGCTTAGGCCAATTGGTAACTGCTTAATGGCGAGCAAGACAGTTCAAGGTTTCAGGCACTTTTCTTTGTGACATCTAGTACCAGCCATGGTCCCAGACAGACCCGAGACTGCAGGTCTGACCAGCCTGGTGTTTCCTCTGCTTCTACATCCTCAAGCTGTTACAGAACAGAGAGGCCCAATCCATTTAGACACATAAAGAAGGCAGGAGGAGTGGCTCAACTGCAACCCTCAGTTGCGAGGATGTTGTTGCCTGTCAAGCGGAGATGTGTGTGTGCTGTGAAGGCCCAGGTCTTTCCCAGTTGTGTGTGTGTGTAAGCGTTCAAATGCTTCTCACTTAAATAGTTGGGCCAAGTTTACCCTCTTATAAAACACATCCTGCTGTAAATTAGAATAAGTAGCCATTCATAGAAGGCCTGCAAAACAGGAGGGGTTTTCTATGAACCATTCCTTAAGGCAGCAGCCACCCTTTAAAATCTCTTTTATAAGCTGTGGCAAATGGGCTCCCAGCATGCTCCTTACACTGAGTCAGCATGTAGATGCTGACTGGGGCACTGGAAACAACATTTTGAGGGTGTGCTGGAAGGCTTGGGGGACAGATAGCAATTGCTAAACTCAAGAGTCCACTTCAGATTGGTGGCACCTTTCTATCTATCCCTAGACAGACCAGGATGTCAGGTGTGAACTCATGCAGGCACAGCATGCCGGAGACTCAGCTTCGTGGGAACTGACTCTGAAATAGGCCAGTGCCATAGTCCACTTTCCTTCAAGCCTGCTGCATACGTCCCCCTGTCCTTACTAGCAGACTATTTAGTTCTGGTAAATACCATGTTGCTTTGCAATCTCTGTGCCATGACAGTCCCCTCTCCTGCTCATGGTCCCAGGCTCTCACCGCTCCTTGCCTTAAGGCTGTGATGCTCCTGTGCTGGCTTTTACCCCCATCCTACATTCTGGGGGGCAGCAGGGCTCAGCAATGCCTCYACAACTTTCTGCCTTCTAAACATTTTGGTGTGTCTTCATGCTGGTCAGCTTCTGCTCTGCAACAGTACACCTCCCTGCTAGGTTTATATAACCCACCATTATCACTGCTGCCTGCCCCATGTGTTTTTAATGCTTTAAATGCACAAAGACACAGACTCCACTCCAATAAGTACATGCAGTCATGTTTCAGGCAAGCCATACTCTAAATGATCCAGATCCCTTTATAGGGCAACTGTTATGATAGCAGTTATTCGTTTTCCATTCTCCAAGTCTGTCATGGTAAGTAGACAGGAGCAGAAAATGTCATCTGCCTGTGTGAAATTCATACAGGGTCCTTATGAAAACACTGAAAGTAGTTGACTACAGCATCTTAACTACATTCCTCATAGAAATTTAGACTGAGTTGCTGGCGTGCAATCTGTTACCATCAATGCAGAAGCCCTACTAAGGGGTTAGTCTGACATGGTGAGGTAACAGCTGCTTTAGGCTTGAAAACATCCGTAAACCTCTTGAAGAAGCATGACGTTCCCTGCACTGCTGGTTCTCTGTTGGCACTGAGGGTTTCTAAAACTCATCTGTATTCTATGTATGGTGCTAAGAATGCAGGCGTTTCCTTCTCCATAAAGGAAACGGGAGTACCCAACTTCTCTGAGATCAGTCAATAACCTGTTGCTGTTTCTCTCTCAGGTAGGAGTGATAATACCCATAAGAACACTAGTCACAGGAAATCAGAAGTAGTACTCACATCTAACCAATTGCGTAGTATATGTACCATAAAATGATCTTACAACAAAACACCTTCCAAAGTATTCGTCAAGTGAGTGACAGCATCCATTCCACACAGTTGTCAAAAGAGCTATAGGACCACGCATGGTGTCTAAAGCAGAGCGGAGAATCTCCTGTCCTGGGAAACTGCATCACTGAGTCCAGCAAAAAAACCCTGGTCTCTTATCAGAAAGCTGGGGCTGGCACAGAGACCATCCCTTGTTCTCAGGTTGTGAGGTGCCTCTGACCAGCATGACCATGTCTAGGGTGGCTAAAGTCAACCGGGATTAGCTTCTGAAGACAGAAGAAAGCAGTACCTGTATGTGTGCAGATTGCTTCTAGTGCAGAGCAAGCTAAGCACATTCCAGTTATTCTCTGTTAAGGAACTGGAGACTGCTTTGACTGGATGAAAACCACCTGGTCTAGATTGTATTGGGTGTAGCTTAGTAAGAAGGGCATAACACACTTGCCAGCTTTTATGTCTCGTATTGTTCACCAACACAGGATGCCCAGGGTGTGACAGAAAGTGAGAGCAATAAAGAATAAAACTAACTGATAACCACTACCTGATACCGCTTCCGGACTGTGCAGCTTGTAGCTCCATGAGCAGCTTACTCTGTATGGACTCATGTTGGTTGTAGTGCAAATTCCGAGCACTAGACAAGGCTGGATTCAGACCAAAAAGCAACATCTTGGACCAAAGTTTTTCACCAGACACAGAGATAGAATCTTCTTCCAACACTAAAACAAGATAGAAACTGTGGTTCTTGATTTGACAAAGGAGTACAATGATATCTTTGGCCCTGGTCTGCTTGCAAGATGGCAAAGATATTGACTCAGTAGAATATTTGTGCCTGTGGATCTGATACTTTGGGACAAGTAACTTAAACTGAGGTCATACAATGAGACGAACTCCTAGATGATTCAAAGAAAATAAGTTTTAAATCATCTGTTCTCATATTTAACTTTTCCAAACCCTTTATGAATTGTTTCCAAAAGCTTGCCAACCATAGGAGTATATAGGCTCACACTTACCTGCCTGCACAAATCCTGCAAGACTGTTCAAAACATAGAGAACAGAAATTGCCTCTTAARTAAACACATAGGCTTTATGTTTTTTAATGCCACAGAGGCTGACGCCAGCTGTCTGCTACCAGTTTGGAGACTTCAGTGCTTCAGGTGGATAAATGCTTCCTATTCAAAATAAAYGATATGAAGTTGAATCAACCTATGAGGACAGTAGCAGAAGCCTAACCCAAAAAGCCCACACCTTGAGGGCTGCCAGTCTTCTCTCACCTCCCAACTGGTAGCAGGTGTCAGAGCAGCACCTCCCTCACTGATTACGTGACTGCCATTTAAACGAAAGAACCTACATGAGCCGTCAGTACTGAAGGGTTTTGACACTGGCCTTTCAGCAGAGAACAGATCTGGACTATGTTATTGAGCCAAAGTGCACGAGATTCCTGCTTAGTCACCTATCATCTTGGTGGACTTTTAAGTCTGGTTTTATCTTTGCATTTCAAAGGTTTCACTTAGATGCTGTTACATTGCTCAGCCGTTAGGAAAGAAATATGAAGGTACGTCCTCGCTCCAGCTCTCTCCTCCCCCTCGGAGGGGCCACCGCCGCCTCTGTTGACGTGCTGGTGTCTGCCGCGCCGTTGCAGCTTTCGGCAGTTCTGCTGCACAGCAAGCAGCACCGGGGGTGCCGTGACAGACCYTTCTTCCCGGCGCCAGGCCTCTGGCTTCCCCTCCAGCCGCACCTGCCTTCACCGAGGTCTCTGACTCAGGCTCCAGCACAGCAGCAGGGAGCGAGCACCAGCGTTTTGCCCACTCTCCGGGCACCGCTTCATTGCCCCTTGCCCTTTTCACCTTAAAAACCTTATGGGAGARCGCTGGCTGTCCACCTGTGAGCCTCGGCCCTCTGCAAGGCCCGGCCTGATGCAGGCCGCCCATGGCGACCATGTTGATCTCCAGGCCGCCCCATGGGGTTGGCAGCACGGCTCACCTATCCCACTATAACGTGAGATGGCAGGACCTTTCATTGAATGGGAAAGGTTTTGTTTCAGCTTGACAGGGCAGTTCGCTGGCAGCCGTAGTCGGTGGTTTCTTCAGACTGGCGCAGGGCCCAGCCACCCCCGGCTCCTCTCCCCTGGGGCTCACAGTTCATCAAGGCCGTGACCCCTTTGCTACCTTGAAGAGGTTATGGCTCTGCTTTCCCCCAGGCATTCACATAGCCCCTCTCATGGCCCTCTAGAATCCCCGCAGGTGTCCACCGGCTTCCCATGGGTGCTGACCGAGGTGGGCCGGTGAAGCACGCAAGGCGGCAGCCGAGGGAGAGGAGGCGAATTCTTCGTGCTCCATTTGGGGTTTTGCTCACAGCCCCAGAGCTGCTGCCCCCCGAGCCCGCGGGGTCCTCTCTCGCCCCGGCTTCCTCAGCTCTCCTTCTCTTACTACTTATTTTGATCCTGTG
>JASVER010000006.1:5742191-5867927 GCA_030449065.1 Oceanodroma leucorhoa | reverse complement strand
CCCCCCAATTTATTTTTCATTTTATTTTATTGTACACCTTCGATAACTGCTTGGCCATTCTGCTTCTTTTGTGCCGCCTGCTCRGCGTGGCAGCTGGGGTCAGGCTCCTCCTCGGGGCAGCTGCCAGGGTGGGCCGGGGCGGCTCCACCTGCAAGGGCAGGCTGCCGCAGCTCCAGCCGATGCTCTGGGCGGTCCAGGACAGCCAGTCCTCACTTCCTACACAGAGCTAACGAGCAGGAAAGTTAATCTTTTCTAGCGCAGCCGGATTGGTTGCAAATGCTGAAATATAAATTTGAGCATGTTTTAGGGTTGAGAGTTTGGCATTGCCCATGCTGAGTCAAAGTTAAAAACTGCAGGCGTAAGAAACCAACAGGAATAAGGCAACATATTAACACGTAACTGTGTTGGTGAGCCATACTTATCTGTACAGATTTGCATAGAAACAGAACCACCTCTCTAAATGTCTCCATGATTTCCGTTTAAGGAACGGGGGTTTAGGATTGCCACACTCCAGCTCAGCAAGGCTAGAACACGCACTTGGCTTTACATGCTCGTGTAATTCCAGAGTCCTTCATTTAGTTATCTTTAAAGTCACTTTAAAGGTTTGATAGACTCAGATTAGAGCGCTCAGAAGTTGGATCAAATCCTTTCAAGCCAGTCTGGCATTGCCACAACTGGAGAAGAATTAAACCAGGCCTGTTCCATAATGTCTTTATCAGGTGCAGGGAACAAGCAAAAGAAGTTTCACTTGCTTGTTTTTGCACCAAGGGTTCTTTTTGTGCTTGCACAAAACACGCTTGGGTTTTGATATAAATGTGGWTACACAGGAGCTGTGTGTCCTTATATCGGACTCCACTTTGTTCTTGGCTTCACATTCACATTTTGTCCCTTTATTTTACGTTACAGCAAATCTGCTGTTGAACACGCATTGTGCATTTAGMCAGAGGTTCAAGAACAAACACTCTCCTGTCTCATCAAAACTCTTTTCTCCTGCTTTAATGTGTTTTGTCTTTCTGTTTCCTTGCTACTTGTGCTAAGAACACAATGCCCTTGGAAAAATCTTGTTTCGCTGCATATACCACACCCTTTGTATCTGTGCTAAYTCTAGAGACAGGCAAAGCACAATGTGAAGGTGTTCAGACAGCTTTGGCCCCTACCAGCTGTTTGTCTTTGTGCATTTCATACATTTTTAATTGTACACACTTCTGTTTGTCCCCAGCTTCATGCTTTCATGAAGAAAGCCTGGTATTAACTTGATTTGCAGCCATCCACTTCTTTGCAAGCAAAATCCTGTTTCATAACAGCCTTTCTGTAACTTGGGTGCTGGTTATACCACAGAACAATGTTTTAATAAATGTTATTTACATTTTTCAGGGTAGCTAGAGGGGTTTTGGTTTTAATTAGCTGAGTAAGAGAGCCATGAGTGATTATACAGACACAAACAGAGCTGCTACCATCATCTCCCAGATCCTTACCCGTGGCTCCTGTGCCAACACAGCTAAAACAAGGAAAAAATAGTACAGGCCCTTGCAGGCAAATATTTTTTGAAAGAGGAGGAGGGGGAAATCGATTAAGATGTTACAGTGTGTATTGTGCCTGGAGTCCTCGATAGTTTTTTCTTACCTGATTAATTGCCTAAGCTGGAGGCAGAAAGTCTCTTTGAGATTTGGGAGGAGCGAAGGGAGTGTGAGCCCTCCTGCCATCCTCCCTCAAGCAATACTTTGGCAGGGGGGGAGTCAGGGAGGTTCTTGTATGGGAACACTGCCTGCTGAGAACCATTTCAATGAACTATGGGCTCCTTCCTCCCCCATCTTGCTGCTGCTTCCTTCTCCTTCCCTTCCTAACCCTTATTCTCAGCACAAAAGTAAAAGTCACTCAGAATCCCCCTGCTTGTGAAACCTGAAAGGAGCAAGGTCCAAGCGACAGAGGAGCATCCCAAGAAGCTCTTGGAGGAGGGACCTCGCTCAGTAGCTCAGCCTAGGACATCGCCAGGAACGTGGCCAGCTTGGACGGCAATAGAACCAGGCAAGGCATTAGGCGTGCTGGGCTTGGGAAAACTTTCTAGTAGTCCTGTATCATTTTTTGGGTGAAAACTTCCCAACACTTTAGTCACTTGCAGGAGCTGGTCCCATTGCAAACAGATTTAACTTCCAATGTCAAAGGAAAGCTTCATTTGTCTACACGCCAAGCGTAAGAGACTGACGCATGCAGGCTCTAGCTGGCAAAGTGCTTCTGRTAACTACAGCCTGGACTGGCTGCGGAGGGGAGCAAAGGGCCATGCCTGTACTGTTGCCTGGTACTGCTAGTTCCTGCTCTACCAGGGAGAATGGGGTCTCAGATTTGCCCACAAACATAATCTGTGATACTGGGCTGTGTGGGATCTATCCAGGACATCCTGCACTTAGTGATAAGGCAAACCATGCTGTTCACAACTCTACCCAGACTCAACACTGCCAGGCTTCACGGTCAGTCTCCCGCTTGTCAGACACTGTGTATTGCCACTACTCTCTTCCAGGCTATCTTGACCAGAGATGAACACAAGGCTTTTGAATATCTTCATTAGCACAAGCCTGGCCCTTCACAGAGATAAGCATTGCTACTTMAAATGCTGAGATCACCTAGAAGCAAACTCTTATGTGTAAGAGTGGGACTGGCTTAATAAACACCGTGTGTTGAAAGCAGCAACAAGTCACTTTACTATTTTCCCAAAAGAGAGTTGCTTCTCTTCTGTGCACAAACTAATAGGTTAGCAGACTGCAGTGCTCATGAATGCCTGTCTAAACTCATCGGTTTTAGGAACTTCCCCTGACTTCAGCAAGCCATGGTGGATCAACTTGTCTTTGCAATTCCTAGGACACACATTTGAATTGAAGATCAGCTAGTTCATTCCTCACTTCTCAGCATTGTGCCAGTTAAACACAAATGACTAAGCCCAGAACAGCTATCCTATTTCTCACTGATCACAGCTACCCACACTACCCCTGTCTAGCACAAATTCCTGCTGACATCTGAAATTCTCTTCTAACAAAGTCCACGCAGAGGATGAATTAAATAGCTTCTCTGGTCTGCAAGTTTTTCCTAGTTCTCCTGTGTTCCTGTTACCATGAATGGAAACCTTTTTCACAGCTTTAAGAACATGAAAGCTGGGTAGAGCCATGGGGTGGAGTTTCCACTTATGTTCCCTGAATGCAGTTTTTCTGAAAGTCATGGGGGGAGGGGGGGAGAAAATGTCCTGTGCCCCACGCCCACTTTTAGCCAGCTTCATGCAATTTATACAGTCAGGAACCACAGACCATCTGCAAGAGGTTTAGATCTCAGCCAAGCCAATAGCCACACTAATTCCAAGCTGGTGGGTTCATATTTCATGGTCCGATTTAGAGCACACCCTATTTATCTCATGGGGTAACGACAGTTCAAAAGCTGCATGTGTGCAAGCAGGTAAACAGTTCAGGTGAGAGCACTGAGCAGACGAAACAGGCTAAGGAGACTTAATGGAAAAGTTCACAGCTACCTCAAGTACAGGAGCACAGTCTTTGGGCCGGCTTTCCAGCTCATTTGAAATTAATTCCATGCCTTTTTTAAAAAAACAACCAACCAACAACAACAACAAAGATGATTCTCGGTTGTTCTGACCATTTCTGACCACTATTGGAAATCTCTTGCTAGCACTTCATATGTCTTCCACCATGCATTTTCTGGTATGGGTGATGTCTGTTTGGGCTTCCAGTGAGCAGGGACAGGTTGTGGGGCAGAGAGGGGACAAGATTAACTTGATGTTAATGGATGGCTGTACCTCCTAGAAGAGCTTTGGACTCAGGATGAAAAGCCAGGGAGACTTGCTCTTGCAAATCATCTGTCTTCTCTTCCCCCCTTTTGGTAGGGAATCGGTTGCCATCCTCGCACAACAGCCAAGCAAGTATTTATATGCATTTCTGTAGTGCTTAATCACATTGCAGATAGCAACCAGAATCACTGTATTGTAGTTAAGTATGAAGAAAGCCCGTTGTTCTGTCCTAACGATTACAAAASTCTCTAACCATACACAGCTAGACACACCACCACAAATCAACAGGTTTTACCAATGCCTTTAAAAACCACAGATGAGACCTCAGGAGACTTCTGTCACAGTAGCACTGAAAAGCTGCTCTCGGTCACACACCAATGGACGCTGGGTGAGCAGTTGCTAACCCAAGGCTGAACAGCCTAGATTGGCGAGGCTGAAGCGAAGTCCCACCACGCTGTACCTCAGCTCCCTAGCTGCAAAATGGGATATGCCATAAGCAAATTGCTTAAAGGTCTCAGTGGAAGTCAGGGAGACCTAGAAATTGAAGCCACATTTTTGGGTCTCTATCCTGTGCCTCTGTAARACAAATAAGGAATTTGTCTTCCTATCTAAAGTATTAATGTATTGTAAAAAATACAACTACCTCAGTCCATCACCCTTAGATTTCACTCTTGTAAACTATTTTCTGATGTGTAAAGAACATGCTAATATATCACTTGGATGCCTTTGAAGAAATGAACTCAGTATGAAAGGACAGTGCTGGGGGGGATATTCATAAAGATTAATGCTAGCTTAGCCTCCACGAGCTGCCTCTGCTGGACTTCTCTAGGCATAATTAAAAGCAGCCAAGTGAGGTTTCTCCGCGCAAGGCCTACTGAAGGAACCCGTCTCTTCCCTCTGGCTGCAGAGGCAGGGTAAGGAAAATGGCTTCCCTAGGCTAACACCAGCCTTTGTGAAAACCTCTTGTTGAAAGCAGGAGAATGCAAGGATTGCAGAGCACCAAACCCAACATCTGGCTACTACTGAGGGAGGAGTTTAATTTTATTTTAATTTAGGCTTGTATCAGCTGGCCGTGGGAGTGGGAGAGAATCTGGCACCAAATGTGCTGTGCGAAGATTGGGATGTCTCTTGCATTCTCCATGCCTGCCTCTTGCTGGGAGAATAGATGCCCCATGATAAGCRTTTGAGCTCCTCAGGAATTACATCTGCTGCACAGTCCTGCCAAATGCACTTTGCAAATAAAACTCAATTGTTCATTCGCCACRTTCACTTGTTTAGCACTTCATCTTACAGCAGGGCTTGAACACCCAAGGCTGGGTGAACAGACCACGCCACGATTCACCCGTTTTAACTTGCTGCTGCGGCCAGGTCTGAAAGTAAATGGATCATTCAGGGAAAGGGTCATATAAAACTAAGGTGTTCGTATTGGGCAAAGGACAGTTATTTTCCACAAAGAGAAAGAATTGTAAGTGTTGGCTATCTTCTACGTCTACCCCTTGTGCAAGACAAGTAGACTTGCACGAGTCTTGGATAACCACTGTGAGCAGGAGGAACAGTATCTTACAGATTACTTTATCACTCATATTAGAGTAACTGGTATGAATACTTGAGCCTCTCTGATATAAACCACAATTATTTTACATTTATGGGTCCCACTGAATTAATCATTGAATAACAAGGTTGTCACTAGATCATGCAGCAATGAGGTCCTTTACAGCAATGTCTTTTGAAAAATACGCTGTGGGTAAGGATCAGGGGGTTTTTGGCTGTGCCTTTTTTTTCCCCCTTCCGCCCACCCCCACCCCCCTCCGCTTCGAGACAAAGGTGGGCTTGGTTAAAGGAGAAAATAATTTGTCTGGTCACATCCTCTTCTGACAGAAGTAGTTCTTTCAGAGGAGCTGAGATGCCCTGCGAGGTCTGCGGGGAATACAGATGGGCCCATTAAAGTGTCGAGCTTCCCTGCAGAACTACAGCTTTCCACTGACAAATCAGCTCCGCAGTGGCGTGGGCAGATAGTTGACCTTAACCAGCCACCGGATAGCAGACCTGTACGGAAATTTTCCCATTCCCTTCACATCCTGTGCTGAGCTCGAACCAGCTTATAATGATACATGTCTGATGGAATAGCAGGAGAGAAAATAGGAATGTCAGCAATGAAACGCTCCCTGACTGCAGTGACAGGAGCCTCAACCGCTGAGCTGATGGGGTGACAGACGGGGAAGCRGCTTCGCTCTTAACTTGAGCACAATTTGTTCCAACAAGCTTACCTGAAATGCTGGAAAGGAAYAAACTAAATCAGTGAGCTATTTCAACTCCTACCTGTGCAAGTTTTCTCAGACAGTTTTCTTCTACTTACCCTTTGCAGAAAACATTGTAGTGTTCCCAGGCTGTATCAATGACAGCGCAGGGGAGAGGAAGTTATTTGCACTTCCTCATCTTGACAAGTTTAGTCCTGCTTTACTTCAAGTACTTACTGCCTTTCAGATGTCAGATCCCACTATCTCTAATTTACATACTTAAACCTAACACATTTAGTAAGGAGGTGTATTAAGAATGGCCACACCTCCTATTGAAATTTGACCACAAGCAGCTTTATGGATTTTATTCCCATTTATGGGATCCTATAATTTTGCTGCTACACTGTTGATAAACATCAGTATCATCAAACGATGCATTTCAGGATTCCCACATATATGGGCCCAGGCTCTGAGACTTTCAGTCCTCTCCCAAGATTCTCTGCCTTTTCAAAACCAAGAGTTAAAATGAATGAACAGACGTGCCCCACCTCACACACACCATGCACACACACATGCAGGGAACTGCATTTCAACTATGCAGTTTTCAAAAATTCTCGTGTTTTTGCCAATTCCAGCAGAGCTAGAGCTGGGAGGGACAGGGTGGGGGGAATTTCTGAAAATCCAGTCCAACTTAGAAAAGCCTTTAATTACTAAGCAGGGCATTCATTCTTTTGCACCTTTTTTGTTGCAAGCACCCATCTCTCTCTTCTCTATCAACCTCTCTTCTTATGGGACATGCTAACTGACAGACTGGAGGGCATGAATTTCATTCCAGCTTTTTAACCCGGAGTTCAAATATCAGAGCAACCCGTGTCAAGAGAGCAAAGAGACCCTCAGCTGCAGTTAATCCCACGCTTCCCATTTTGCTGCCAACAGGATCCCACCCCCCTTCTCCCCACTCCTCCCCATGCGCTCCAGATACTAAGGGAGAGCAACCCAGGCTGCCTAGCAAACGCCACCCTGGTAAGAGCTGAACTTCACTGCGATCCCGTTTCTTCCCTTCGATCAGCCACGCTTTCCACCTAAGCCTTGAGAATGAAGAGCTGGTTAGGCTCGGCACAGTCGGACTTTTGGGTCAGGGGAGGCAGAAGGGCAGGTTTTGAGAGCGGGCCCTCACATCCCCTCTCCCCCTCTTTGCTCCAGCAAGTTCCCAGGACCAGGAGTCACTATCAGCTGAATCATTTTGTTCGACTTGTTCCCTTTAGCAAACGTGCCCTCCAGGTTCAGACCAGCTCTTCGGCTTGAGGCTCGAATCTCTCGGTTCCTCTGCAAGGAGAAAGTGACACCAACCATTATTGTCACAGTTTTATTTGTAAAGGACATCGCATGAAAAGCTGTATTTCAATGTACTTCAAAACCTGAAAAACCCATGTCAGTTTGTGGTATGTATGTTAAAGTGCTTGATATAACAATACTTTTACTAATGTCGTCTTGAAAATAATCCAGTTCTTATTCAGTTAGTAATAATGTAAAGACAAAATATACTTAATGGAGACATTTAAGGATCATTTTAAGCTATACAGGGCACATTTGTACATTTCAAGTGTAACATACGATATTTCCCCTTAAGATGCACACCTCCATTTGATTGAAAGAAGGAATTTTCTCAAATATGCCATTGCGCAACTATTCTAAAAAGACATTTTTGAACAATGATATCTAATTACACAAACCAACTCGGAATAAACATGAATAGATTTTTCACTAAACAGTAGAATTTCATTCATTTCAGAGAATTATAAATACACATTTTGTACATAGTGAGGCATTTGATTCTCTGACTCCCTCAAGTTACCATGCTGGGTGTTAGTATAACAGGACTATGCAAACTCAGACATCTGCAGACGGGTATTGGATAGGAATTTTTTTTTTTTTAAAAAAAGCAGATACCAGAGAGCTTTGGTCTTTTCCAGGATTCCCTTTCTCAACCAAAGAAGGTGCTTTAACACTGAAGTAAAAACTGTGTTAGCTTAGAAGAATCCTGATGGGTTTCTCACCATTCTAGTGGGTAGAATGATTTCTGTAAACCTTACAGAAAAAACCTCACAGTTTCCAATAAACAAAAGTAGTCTGCTAAAAAAAATAATCATACATGGTAGAATAAAAATTCTCTACAAAGAACTGTACTCCCAAGGTTGTCAAATAGCTAGTCTTCTAGGAATCTGAGGCACGCAGCTGTGCCCCTTTCAAAATATCTTAGGGTGTTTTATTGCCTACAAGGAAATATGAGACATACATAATTTTTATTGTATTATTATTAATATGATGTGAAACCTGACAAAACCAAACAAGTCAACACTTGCTGAAAAGGCTGACATGAAGTTGTGTTAAAAGTTAAGTGCTAAAGGTTCCTTAATGTAGTTTGAAATGGGGGAAGGCCCTGTTTTGAATTTTAAAATTTCTCAGGTTTTGACTTATTTTAACTTAAGAAAGGCTTAATGTAGTTATTGCCCTTTTCTCTGTGTGTGGTTTATTCATCTATGCTTGACCTTTAGAGGTGCCCTCATTTCTACTTTATCCTGCTTGCACTTAACCTGTGTCATGTGGGATGAATGTTACGACTGCTTAAGTCATAAATAGTCTTTGGAGAAGTATGCAGCAGTATACTTTTGAGAAGCACCCAGCTAGCAAATGCAGATGATGCTGCGAAGAAATCCAAGGACTAAAGAGGTTATTATTTCAGTAAAATGAAAGTCACTTAGACTGGGTTGGGCGTGAAAAGATCATGTATAGCAGTCATTAGACATAAAAGGCCTGAGCTGTAATAGAAATCAAAACATCCTAAGCAGTCATTACCAAATAATGCTGCCACATGGTTTCTGGTGCTAAACATATAATTTATTGATAGACTTAAGTACTAGGGATGCATTTTCAATTGCTGCTGAAGGGTTGTCATGCAACTTCTGCTGACTTTAAGCAGACTTGCCTGGCCACACAGAAAACCCTAACACCCCAAATTTCACATTTCTGGAAATGTACGAGAGGTGTCACACACCCGTGGGCTCTGGCTACTAACTCATGACACCATTCACAGCCTTTACGTTAGTTACTCACACCCACAGCAGTCACACGGCAGTGCTGCCTACAGTACTGGGGGTGAGTTTAGTCAGTTTAAGGAAGTACAAGCCCAGGAGGAAAGAACTGTTATTAAAAGCTGGAACCCTCATTAAAGTCGACGACTACCTGACAGTGTTATTTTACTTCTTTCTTAGAAACAAAAAAACTTCTATAACATAAAACTCTTCCTTCTAATGAAACAAAGTCACACAAAGAGTTTTCTCCTGGCTGGGAATATGATGTGAAACTTTGACACTGAAGTGAGTGCTGTTATAAGAACTGGACAGCAGAAGGACCACAAGAAAGTCGAGAAGCTTGACAAAAGGCAGGTGAGAAAGGAAACCCTAATTTTCATCCTCTTTCCTTTTCATTCCACCACGTGCACACTACACCGAGACCTGCTGCTGCCYACCGTTCCCAAGTCCCTCCTAATGCCACTTGAGAGCACAGTGCAGGGCAATACACTTACAGCACCCGTTAGGGGCCCTTCCCGAGCCACAGCTGACAGTGAGACAGCCACAGAAATCCACTGACAAAATGGCCAGGATCATAGGGAATAAACAAGTGAAAACAAACACCTATATTTAAACTAACCTCCAAAAACTAAAGCCGGATGAAGCTAACTATGTCCTCAGATCCTTCCAACTCCCGTCCACAAGAACGGAAAATACACTCCGTATTTGCCACATGGTATCCACAGGGTGATTTTAATGTAATCTCTTGTTAAATTTCTAGCGTACAGGATTTCAGTTGCTCCCAGTTCCTCTTCAAGAGCTGTATCTATATATACACACTGTATTACTAACACATTAACTGGAAGGAGTGTAGGAGAGGAGCCTCAAAATACCAGACTGAGATTCTTTTTTTTGCTCCTTTTGCTGCTTCTTTTTTTTTTTTTTTTTTTTTTATCTAAATAAAAAAAAAAAAAAAAAAAAAAAAAAAGTAAGTAATCAAAGATCCTGTACTTCCTAGGAACACTCATTCTGCGGGATAAAGGAAGACTCATAACCTGTCAGCATTTCAAAACCAGCTGATACAGTTCAGTAGCACAGCAACATCGGTGTTTGTGGCTCTACAGCAATGATTCTTCTCAAGTACAGCAAGAATTTGGTATGAACCAAATTCCTCAACATGGAAAAAAAAAAAGTCATCCACAACACAAACTGGCTGAGGGCGAGGGGGAATCATCAGAGCATCTAGACAGGCAAGGGACACACCGAGCGAGTCAAGCAAGCCGTCATTCCCCATCTCAGGCTGCAGCAGCACCGCTTAAACAGGTCTCTCATCCTCTCAGGCTCTGAGGCTGACAGCAGTCCTCCTCTCCAGTGTTTAAGCATTTCAACACTTGTCTCCCCTTTTGGAGATCAATAGAAGTGACACAAAAGACCTTACAGAAAAAAAATGATGACTCTCAACTTCCATGCATGGAAAGGGTTGAGTCTTCGAACAAACAAAAAACTGAGAGAGACCATGTACAGTTGGGTAAAACAGCATATGCTTAGAACATTTCCAAAAGTGAGACAATCACAATGGCTACATAAGGATATTTGCTGTATTAATTTGCAATACCTGAAAAAAGCCCTGCTGCGTTTGCGCTGTATTTACACATTGATTGGCTTCTTCCTTGCAAGCAAGTAGCGGCATCCCTTCCCACCTCCGTCCTTCCCTCCCCCCAGTCCTTCCCCTGGGTTTAAGCTACTCATAGTCAGAACAAGAACATTCAGTCTAAGAAAAATTTCTTAGAGTAATATAATTTCTTAAAGAAGATAGCATATTTACACACATCTAACACATGAAAATACTCTATTTTATACTAAATTTCTGTTTCAGATAAACTACAATACTGCATCTTAGCTTTCTGCAGCTTTAAAGGACAGTCCCCATCGAGTACAAACTGGGCTTCCCACTCCCGCTTCAACCGGCAGCTTTGCCTTACAGTGGTGCACTACCATCGCGTCAAGTCCTGACAGGTCTCCAGTTGCGGTTTGCTTGCTTGGGAAAGGAATAATGAAGTTCTCAGCAAAGCCATGCTAAACATCCACTCCTTTAATGAGCGATCCTTCTAGGATGATGTTGAAATCTTGCAATGTCTGTAGGACTCGGATAAGGGAGTTGACAGTCATGCGGTCCCGTAGGAGAGCGTTCTCCTCATACATCCTTGTAATGGGTGGGCACTCTGCCAGCAATGGGATCCACTGAGAGAGGAAGTGGTCCCTGCAAAGGGGATGAAAGGAATTATTTTAGCACCAAGTACAACAGATCTTGAACTGAAATTCTTCTCCAAGAACACAACCCAAAAGATGCCGTCTCTTTTTGCGGGTGATGCGTGCCGTTTGCACATAAAATTTTCCTGTGTAATCACAACCCTTGATTTTGTTAGTAAAATACAGGTAACTGAACATACTCTAGGGATGAAGATGGAAAGCTATCAGCAGAATTGGACAACTGACTTTGGAAGAATTCAGCAACATTTTCAGATGAGGAACAGGGGAAGTAAAACTCAGGAAAAAACAATAGACTGTTTTCCAACTGGTTTTCCATGTATCCAGACAGACAAAAATGGTATTTATTTCTAGACATACCAACTTCCACCCTCCAAAATACAACTAACCCCCCCGCCCTCCCCCTCCCCAAGTGCAAGACAGAAAGCATCCTATTAGGAAGGAAAGATTCATCTAGAATAGTTTTGTCAAAATTATAACAGACATCCTATTTTCATAGGCAAAGTGATTCAATGAGGATTTAGAAATGCACCAGCTCTTGCAAAGGAACTTTGCATTCCCAAAGCCAGCACTTAATAAAAAATATAATTTCAAGACAGATTTCATACATATGACTGTCAAGCTAACAGTTAAAAAAGAGCTCAAAATATTTTTAACAGTTTAGACACTAGCCATGTATCATTACTGCTTCTTTGCTCCAATTTTTCATGTAGTATTAAAGCTGCCTAAAATAAGTACTGGATAATAGATAGGTATGAGATGTCTTAAAATGGAAAACTAAAGGTAATAACAACAGTGTAAAAATATTCTTCTAGTCTAATGCAAGAGGACACTTATAACGAAGAGCTGTTAGGTACCTCGTCCCCAGGCAAACCAGGATTTGGAATTTGCCGTCCTTTCCAATGTTCCTTGGAGCTGTATTGATGGCATTCACATAATGACAGAAGGTTTTGCATGAAGATCTCTGAAGCAAAAGGGCCTCCTCATTGTCTCCAATCTGGTCACTGGTTTCAAAATAAGCAACAGCTTTCTCTGTGGGTAGGGAGAAAATCAGAACCCAGTGAGCAGAAGTACTTCATTGTGACATAGAATTACACAAGGGAATCCTTAAAAAAACAACCTGCYGAGAGCTACTGCACAGTTTATATATGGATTCCTCACTCTGAAGACCACAGGTGGGTGGTGATCTCCACCTTTGCTACATAGCGGTGGTCAGCAGACTGGTTGATGTCTAGTACAGTTAGGTAACATCAAGGAGCCGCACCAGAGTACCTATCAATGGTTTCATTGTAAGTGATACCATCAGCTTTGATTTCTCACCTTTTCTGAGTAAGCACTTACCCTTAGGCTAAGTATCTCAACTTGCGAGCATGTTTTAAGGGAGTAAGTACGTCTTACCGCAACACAGGCCTACAGATAAGCATCACCAGCAGACCAGTGCAGTGATTAGGAGAGTTCTCATGAACAACTAGAAATCAAAACTTTTCACTCCCTGCCCTTTCCCAACTCTCCCCTGAATATCGATTGCTACTCTACCCCAACCTCCAGCCCACCTTGTTTCTGGGTAGAAAAGCAGCTGTTTGAACAATCATCTTTGAATAAATGACTAGAATATGAAGTGCTCTTAAATTTCTGCACAGATTCACACTAATCTCTTATATAGAGTTTAGTATTTCTCATCTTCCATCTTGTTTCTCATTGACTTTAAGCAACTTGGGGCAGGTGCTAGGCAGGAACAGATGGCACCCTAGCTGACGAGAATCTGAGGTCTGTGCGTGAGTAGTCGTTTTGCCCTAATCTTTCTTCTCCTTCTGCCTCCAAATCACATACCAGCTTACCTATGAAATCCCAGATGAAGACATTCTTATGAAAAATGCGAGCTGATTTGAATCCATGGTGGAAGACCTGCTCCAGTGCTGCGACCAGACCGTTTTCTCCACACAACAGAATGGTAAGGCTCCCTCTCTATGGGAAAGGGAGAGTCTGTAAGTATAACTTGCCTTGTTTGTATGCCAGAAGCTTCAAATCTAAAGGTTAACAGTCTCTACTGGTACTTCAGTTCCATTTCTGTTTATAAAAATATTTACATGCATTGTAGATACCAGGCAAGTAATGGAAAGTACCTCTTTCTCTGGCTTGTGAAAGTGTTTCACAATATTGTTCACGGCTTCCCCGATTCCCTCCTGGATCTGTCCCGCATTAGGCTCTGTGAAATGATGGAGAGCATACTAGCTGAAGATACCAACTTTAAAACATTAATCAAATTCGCATGATGACATAGCTTGAACTGCAGGAATTATTCTGTATCTTTAACAGAGTTCAGGCAATCATTTGTCTGGGGTAAACCTGAGCCTTAATTACAAGCAACTGATGAGCAACCCTGGAATAGTCAAATAAATCGCCCTACTTAAAAATGCACAACCCAAGGATCTGGCTTGATAAATATTTTGAGTTAATCACATCTTGCTCATCACAAAGAGTACAGCAACCCTCACACGAAGAGACATGGGCTGAAAGGTTGCAGCCCAGTCATTTGACTCAATTCTACGTGACAGAGGCCAGAAAACCCAGCACTCATTAATTCCTGACTTGAACCCACAATGTTTTATTGAGCCAAAACAAGTATCTATTTTAGGCACATGTCTAATCATTGTACCAGTGTGAGGGGCCATGGGCAAAGAATATTCCTTATTAATGGTTCCAAGAGTAAGTTATCTTCTGTGTTAAAACGTATGCCATGTTTCTGCTCTCAATCTGTTCAGCTGTATGCCTCTGCTACTGAATCATGCTATGCCTCCACCTGCTACCATCTCATCTTCCTATGCAGGTACCTGCACAAAATTATCTAGTCCCTCATTCACTTTCTGATAAAAACAGACTAAACTTTTAAAACTTCATTTTAAGCAGATGTTTTCCAGACTTCAGTTATTTTCATGGTTCTTCTATGAGTCCTTTCTAGTTTTTCAGACGTACGTAGGTTGCTATTAGCTTGTCCTACAATTGTTATTTTGGAAACATTCAGTATCATTTTAATACACGATGACCTCCATAGCCTTTGGCAGGTCTAACACAGAGCCTCATGTAGCTCACAAGACAAATGAATTATTGGGCCCTAGTGTTCTCAGACCTAAGGAAATGCTCTGCAAGTAGCTCTGGTGCCCACTCCTCCAGCTAATATGGACTCACACATGTGAAGAGCTGCAGTGGTCCCGTGGTGGTTTCTAAATGCTGCATTACTCTTGGAGGCTAATCTTTCCTTGCTTGACATTTCAGCAGTCATGTCCTCTAATTTTACAGGAGCTGGACAGATTTATGAACAGCATCTACACTGTGCTCATCTGTATGCTTTAGCGGAGAATGCCTTACAGTCCCATGCCCCATTGTAGCCAGGTGCAGTTACTCATAAAAGCTAATTTTAGGGATGCGAAGCTGATGTCCCCTAGGGTCCCTCTGGAGATGTGCTCCTCCAGAAGGCAGTTCAAGCATCCCCATCAGGCTCTGAACTGCCCTTCAGAGAGGACTGTCTTCCCACTGACTGCAAAGTGAGCTGGGAAGCTGAGCAGCATCAGCTACTGCAAATTCTGCTGCCTCCTCCGCCCTCATCTCATATCTCCATGCTCCAAGGAAAAAGATTATTATCTCTCAACTGTCAGCTGGGGACACTGAAAGAGGCAATGTGTACAGACACAGAGCAAGCTGCAGACACACACACCGAGGCAGGAAAAACTCCTCAGCTCGCAGCTGTTCCTCTGCACCAAGCCTTGCTTCAGTAGCAGCTCCCCTGTTCACAGGAGCTTTATTTCTTAGCAGTTGCTGCCCCTTCTCTAGGGCCCTGGGGAGAAAGGAAAGGACTTACTGGTGTTCTTCCCTGTGAGGGAAGTGATGCTCAGTCGGCGAGCCGTGGTAGGAGATTTCTGCTGGGGTGGGGTGCGGCACTGCTTTCCCAGCTCTTCGTCGGACGTGGAGGACACCAGCTCTCCAATGAGTATTCGCTCCAAACTGCCATCGTCAACGCCCTTTCCCAGCCATCGCCCACAGGGGAACCTGCCGCACAGCCAGCACAAGCKCAGGTCAGCCACACAGGTAGTCTAGCTTGATGTCAAAGCTTGAGGGACAGCTAGCACCCACAAACACTGCTAACGGGCAGGGAATACTCTGTGGCCAGAAACTTTTYACAAACCAGAACTCAGCAGGCACCATCCCCTGCACCACAGCTGACAGGACCAAACCAGAAAACTACATTCACCTCCATCCTTAGGAAAAGGGAAATACGCAAAGCTTGTGTGAAAGCACGGGACAACAGAAAGTGTTATGCACATATTCCACGGGCCGCATCTTGATTTCTGCCGGGTTATTTTTCACTTGCAACCACAACTGATATTCAGCCTTTAAAAATATTGTGATGATTAACAGTTAAATCCCCACACAGAGTTCCCACCCAGCTGAAGCTGTGACATCTCCTCATACTCAAACCTCACCTCACATTTAATTGCTGTACTTTTTGACCCCATTCACAGTCCTAATGAAATCCATGCACATGTCCATACCCCCMGTCCTTGTACCCCATTTCCTCCTACTTTTCCCCCATACACTGTGGCCAACCCTGAGCTCTGGAGCTCATCTCTCTGAATTATAGTTTTCCAAGTCCACATTTAGAAAAAAAATTAAGTCTGCTTAGCCAGATGTTTTGTAAGACCAATGATGAGTTGGGAGATCATTTCGACACAAGAGGAATGTACTCAATAGAAGATTAAGAAATCATCAAAACCTTTTATTTTCTTGTAATCTGAGTTTCTGTACATTTGTTACAGTACTTAGACATTTGAATATTTTTTTAAAAGAAAAAGAAACCGAAGATTTGCCCTAAACTATCATTCCAGCTCTTGGGGGTTTAAAGAGTTCATTTGTGCACAATTTTACCACACTACTTTAAATCAAGAGATTTAATTATTAGACACAAACATATGAATCACTTCAAAAGTATCCATACTGTCTGTCCTGTCTCAGGGAGATGCAAAGAAAATCCTACATTCAAGTGTCATTTAATATTTATCAGATTATTTAACTTCAACTAGGGCTTCTGAAATCAGAGAACCAGGGGTGGGGGAGACCAACCCTCCATTAAGGAGGTACCCAGATCAGCCCACAGGGCTCCATCAACTGTGGAGAAGACGAATGCCTTCTTGCTTTCTCTAGATTTAACAAGTAGGAATTTCAGACAAAGAAAATTAAAACTTGTTGCTTACTTGTACGTGTGTCCTGTTATTTCATTTCTGACCATGACACAATCAACCAGCCACTTGGCTAGTAGCCCTGAGTTGTCATGACCAATCTGAACGGTTGTCAGCTTCCCTAAATTCTGGCACTGAAATGAAWAACAGTTTTTACTTAATTTAAAAAAACAACAGACAACACCACCACCCCCCACCTCATGCACACATATGGTCTCAAATGCATGTTTTTATTCAGCTGCCTTTGGTTTATACAGCAAGTATTTTCAACCAAACATGCAGAACGCTTTGAAAAGCAGAATAATTATTTTAATTATTTTAACACAGGAGAAAAGAAATACCTTGAAATAAAACTATTAAAAGCTTGTGAAGAGATGACATTCTTTGCAGTGAGCGCTCACTCTGAATACTTCTGAGAAGTGTTAATTACAAATTTATGAGCTACGGTGATAAAAAGGTGTGCTTTTGTAGACGAAATAGATCTTCAGTACAAACAGCTTTTAAAAAATGCATTTTGAGCATACTGACCTTCAGCTGACTCACTCTACACTATGAAGCAGTCCCTAGATCCTTTATTATTTTCAAAGATCGATTTGCTTATTGTTGGGCAAGACAAAAATCACTAACATGAGACTCTTAACATCACAAAGGGAYGGAACAAGGAAAACAAGGGACTGTGAATTCCAGTGTAATATGTAATTGTAGGTGTGGCTGGCAGCAACATCGATTAACGTCACCTAAACACTTCCCTTGCAAGACCTTGGTTTTCATTGCTTGTAATACTGCCAAACAAGCAGCTTGGGCTGACATTTTCCATAGTGGGTGGCTACCCAAGTTGATATTTTAGGAAAGCTTCAGCCAAAGGAGTTTTCCAGAACAGTGTTAGTATGGTCCTTAGAAATGTCTAAATATGTTATTTTGCTTGTTAGAAGCCTGCAGATCTTTTCTGCAAAATACTAATATCTGAATGAGAGGCAGCCATTGTATCATGAAAATATCCTCTCTATCTCTGTCAAAATCTACCTATAGTTGGCAGGTGTTTTTTTTACTATTGTTGTTGAAGATCAGTCGGCATATGCTCAATGGATGCAACTTTAATTGTAGTATTTTCCTACGARATCACTCCTTACTGGATATGGTACAGCCTGGAGCCACAGAAGCCTGATGGGGCTTTCCCTGCAATTCCCGCTACCAGCTGCTTTGGGGTGGCACCAAGCCAACCTGTAATTGATGGGTGAGAAAGCAGAGGGGAACGCCGGGTAGTCAAACGCAGAGAAAACCACAGCAAGCACGGAGAAAAGAGCCTGATGGGGATGGTGGCTCTGCGGTTTGCCGGGGGCAGCACATGAAGCTGGGAAGTTGAGGAACACAGGAGTTAGACTGGCTGGTTGGAAGGAAAGCAATGTCGGACAAGGAGCTGGAGTGGGAGGAGAAGAAATTTGGAACTGGCCAGAAGAAAGAAAGAGAAGAAATTTGGGACCCGGGTGGTGGTAAGTGGGAAGACAAATTGAAAGAAGGGAGAAGAAACTAGGAGGGGAAACGAGGAGTCAGAAATGAGCCCTGAAAGAGAAAATTAGGATAGCTGGAAATGAGATGTGGAAGGGAACGGGACGTGGAAATAATTGGCTAGGTGAGAAAAGAGGAGCCCTGGGCTGGGACAGGGACAGCAGCAAAGCCTATGGTTAAAGGTGGTACGTGCTCACAGGAAACTTTCATCTAGCAGAGGAGGGGCAGGCAGCACTCTTTTCCTGATTTTGAATGTACAGAGACCTTGAACACCTGGACAGAATCTGAAATGCTGTGATTTTAAGACAATAAACCCTCACCAAATTAATGTTTATTTGGAAGCATGTTTCAAATTGAAAAGTAGAACGTAAAGAGCATGTACTCACCTCAAATGTCATTTCTAGGTGGTTTTTAGGAATCTGCATTATGCCTGTATCTCCCAGTTCTCCTGACACACAAATCCATGGGTTTGATGTGGTTATTGCATTGCTTAGTTTTTTGATGGGAATTATCACTGACCTATAAGGGATCACTAAGAAGAGGAGGGGGGGAAAATAAGTTAGTCTTGACTTTTTTTTCCCCCTCAGAGTAAACCCAGTCTCTGGAGTAAACCACGCCTCTCCCTTTAAGGTAAGCTCTTGTCCCATGTCTCAGCAGCCTAACAAGGAGAACTCCTCCTCAGTTCTCCCTGTCGAGGGTGAGACAAACCCGCAGAGTGCCCGGCTGCAGCGGCAGAGCCTCTCCGCTCACGGAGGGTCGCCGCAACCCCCCCAGCTCCGGCCAGCCGTAAACCCGAAGAAGCGGCTCTGCGGCCCAGCCTTTGGGGAGCTCCGGCCCGCGTTAATTACTGCGAGCAGCTTCCTCCAGTAGCTCCTTCAGCCGCTCTCGGTTCAGCGAGGGGCTGGGTGCTGCCGGCCCTCAGGCGGCGCGGGGCGGCGGCGGGCACTGCGGGGCGGCGCGGGGCGGCGGCGGCGGGCGGCGGTGCCGCACGGTGGAGCTGCAGCCCCGCGGCAGAACCGGCCGCCGCCTTTGCCGCAGAGCCGGGCCAGCGCAAGGACGGCCCCGGAGTCCGCCGAGGAAAGCCATAAACGCCGTCTGCGGCAAGGCAGCGGCCGCCCCCGGCACACGGAAGGTTATGGGGGAGAAGGGAACGTCAGAAATGCTGGCATGGCTGGTAACGGCATAGCCAAAGTCTCGAGTCTGATGTGTCTCTGTGGACATTCCCCCATTAAAAAGATTATTATTATTATTATTATTATTATTATTATTATTCTTAATTATTATTATTATTATTATTATTCTGCACCACCCATACGTGCTTAAGACAAGGACTGCCACCCACCCCGATTTGGATTTGACTCAGATACTGTGTGCTAGCACTGTGAGAATCCCTCTCCTTATGTTTCACAAGCTGCCTTTTTGACCAGGTAAGATAAGCCAGCCTTTTTACTTTTTGTGTGCCATACAATGATATTGCACTTAAAAAAAAAAATACCCTCAAATTCCAAGCGCTTGTCCTACAGGGGAAAGCTGTCAAGCTGGATGCCCCGCAGAAAYAAGGTAACCAAGGATGAATGAATTTCTTTGTGCTGTGCTAGTTCTGAGGGGATTTATTGCTTTAAGAGGAGAAAAAGTAGAATGAGTGCCTGTTTTGACAGCCACGTAAAACTTGCTTCACTTCACTGTGAACAGGCACGAAAATCAAAACTAAGGGCTGCCAAGGTGAATCCAAATAATTAGGTCATCTCATGGGGTCCTGCCTTCTCTGCAGTGCCCACTGCTGGAGAGACAAGGATTCATTTTCAGATGTCGATCCAATCTCTGCTCTCCTTCTTACAAGAGAGGAAGGGAGAGGGAATCTTTTTGGCATTTAAGGAGAGACAAAAAGAGATCTAAAATATACAGCAGAGCACAAAGTGCCTTGTATTTCATCCTCCAAGACTTCCATCTCCTTCTCAGTCTGCAGAGAGCAGGATGTTAGGATGCACACTTAAGGCCAGAAAGAAGCATTAGGATGTAGAGGACTTGTCTGGGAGGGAAGATGAAAGATACTGTACAACTTGGCGAGGAAAACAAAGTGCTACAGCAGCACTCTCTGCTGATTACTCTCCTTTGTGCAATGCTCTTCTCCCGAGCACTCCCACACAACCTTGGCTCCCCAGCTGGTTTCCCAGAGCAACACCCAGCACCCATGAGCCCAACAGCAACAACCAAGGTTTCCAGATAAGGGCTCAGCTACTCAGACACCAGCAACAGCAACATTGTCTCTTAAAAATCATGACAGCAACTAATTTTTATTCAGGGAGAAAAAAAATTACTCTCCAACTCACTGATTGTGGTGAAGACGCTTGTGAAGCAGAAGTAATCCACAGCGTTGAGTGAGAGCAGGTGATACAGAAACTGTTCCCGTTCTTCTTCACAGCGCAGGAAAGCGTAACGCTTGTAAAGTTTCCTGGTAGAAACAAATACATTGCTTTCGTGTTGAAAAAGCACCATGTATCTTAAAAGGTGTTTGAATCTCAAAACACCAAATGAAGAGTTGATCTTCATGGGAGGTATGAAAAGTGAGATTCCCCAGCTAACACAAGCTGCTAGAAACCCATAGGGGGCATTTACCCCCTATGCCACATGTGTTTTACAGACCACTCTCAGCTCCACGCTACCATAGCAAGGCTACAGACTTCATCTCATTAAAGCATCAGTTTTGGTCCTGCTGCAAAGCACAGATATAAACTAACACTGCTCACAACAGCAGACCTGAACAAACATACAGCAACCTCATTTCTTCCCCGTATCTTCCCACTGTGGAACAGCCTTGTCTAATAACCTAATCTTCCTTAGAAAACTGACCAGAAGGCACCAAACCACGGAAGGCACCAAGCAGCAACAGGGGTCCTCCYGCCACCCTTTCATTTCAACAAACCCAGTGTACATCACTAGTTKCCCAAAGCAGCGCACAGACACACCAGGAGTTAACCTGGACCTGCTGTGAGAAAGCACAGAGCTTGCGACACTGCCTGCAGGCTGAAGGCAACAGACTCCCAAAAAGCTGCTAAGGTAGATAGATGTAGATGAAACTTCAGGAAAAGACAGGTCTGCCACATGCCTTCAGCTGATCACCCCAGAAGTGACTGTCTCCAGCTACTCCTCTTTCTTCCCGTTAGCAGATTTGAGTATTTGGTAGCTTCTGGCATAATCATGTGTGTAACATCACAGAGCCAGATCTGCTATGAACTGCATGAAACAGCTAGGATGTTTTCATAAGGTTTGGGGTTTTTTTCCTAAATACATTGCTTTGAGGAAATGAAGTCAGGGAACATCTACACAGGCAGATTCTTAAGTGCCTGTGCTCGCAAAAGGAGGCAAGGCTGGGGGAGCTGCTAAGAGCCTGGGAGGGCTGGCCTCTAACCCAGCCCATCAGCAGTCAGGCTGGGGGCCTGTGTTTGCCTTCAGTCAACGTGACACAGGGTTGCTGTGAGAAAAGGGGCATTCCTGCCCCTGCTGCTTCATTTGCACAAGATACAGTGATTGTAGGGCTGCAAAGTGGCTTGGATCAACGCACTGATCTGAGCGAAACCTAACGCCTCCTTCCTGAAAATTGTGATTTGTTTTTCCAGGCAGAGGAGCAGACTTCTGCACTGCTGGGTGGGCAGTACCTCCTCCCCCAGCTACCCTCTGCCCTTCAGTCACTTCTAGCTAGAAACCACGGTACCCAAACAGGGCGCCTGGCTGCACAGCACCTTGACACACCAGTGAGGAAGATGTGAAAGCAAAGCTTTGAGAAAAAGAGCCAGCTTACTTGGCAAGTGCTTGGTTGGAAAGCAGCTGCTTCAGGTGCTGAGACAAAAGCTTCTTCTCCAGAGAAAGCCTTATCCAGGCTCGGGCTCGCCCCACATCAGTCTTTATCTCACTCATGTTCTGAACGTGCCTGAAATAGGTGGGAAAAACCAAATAATAATAGACGAATCATAAAAATCCTACATGCTTCAAATGGCAACATCCAGTGTGATGCAGCAGCTGAACTGGAAAATGTCTCCTGACATCATTTCTAGAGAAAGAGACCCTCAGCAGAGCCCCGCAGAGCCCTGCACGGTGGCACTGAGACCCCCGGCAGCCCGGGGAGACGGGGCAGCCCTTCCCGGGCACGGCAGGTTGCAACCCCGATGCACTACAGCCCGTATCAGCTGCTCTGTGTCCTGGCATGTGCTTGGCCAGGGTGAGCAGGGSTAGATCTGCTCATCCCTGCGTTGCCTGAGGTAGCTGTCCTCGTGGACACTGCTAACACCTGAAAAAAGCAGCCACCTTGTGAGACACAGTTATATCCCAGTCGCTCCCTCAAGCTGCTGACACGAACGGGTATGTCTGGGAGGGCAGAGGACAATATACATCTTAAGAGTTCCTTCAAACCACAATCTACTCTGAAGGCTCTAACAAACCCCTTGATGGCAGCAGCAATGGGAAATCTGAGAAAAAGAGGATGGTTGGGGCAAAAACAGCAACAGGCAGTGACAAGCAGAATCACATTTTCAGGGATATGAGAGGCCCTCGTGTAAGTGATAATCTGAACAGCCCTCCACATGCTTGGTCTGTAGGAAAGCAGAACTGTTCCATAGGGGCTTGCTTCTATGGTTTTGCTTTTCTTTTTTTAAACTTCCCATATTTCAGTTTGGAGAATGCCAGAAACCCTAGTTTTAGAGCACAAGGATTTTTAGAAGAGGAAGAGAACTGCCACGGCAGGGCTTCCAAAAACCCCCCACTTGGTTAAATAAACAGCAAGAAAAACGAGTAACAGTTTCCAGCAGGGGAAAGAAAAGGCTGCAACTTCTTAATTTTCACGCAGTTTGCATGTTAAGTGCGCAGGCAATTCAGCCCTCCAAACCTCCATGGCAGGTTCCAAGTATCATCAGCTGAGTCTGAACTGATCTCTGTTGCGATTTACTTTCTAAATCCTGCATCTTCCTTGAAGGCCCTCCGCGCGTTGCTGAGCATTAGGGAATGTGACAATATTTACTCCAAAGAAAATCCAACAAAGTCATGCTGTAACTGATGCTTTTTACGTCGACTAGTATAGTCTCACTGTCTCATGCTTTCCCCCATCTGTTATACCCAAGCGCGTGCTTTGTGTTATATTTAGACCCTGCATTATTTGAGAAAAATACTCTCTTGTTTATAGAGCTTCTAACGTAACAGGGCTAGGGCCTTAAGGACAAATTTGCAAAGTACAACTTAGTGCTATCCAGAAATATGTGTTCACTCTGCACACGTGAAGTGGATGCCAGACTAGCTCAGCAGCACCGTTCTCCGCCAGGCTGACCTACCCGAATTCTCAAAATGCAGGTCTACCTTTGCAATTCAAGCTGAGGGGTCTGTATCGCACGGCTCTGTGCTGTAGGTACATACCTGAAGCACCATCAGCAAGAAACAATCAATAGGAGTGATGGTAGCTTGCCAGTGGCAAAACCTAGGTTACTTACAACCCCTTTAAGAAAAAGAAAGGAAAAAAAAAGGGAAAAAAATTTTTTTTTTTTTTAAAAGAAACTTTCATCCTGTTTCCTAATGTGATACATGGGTAGTTCTCTGATGGACCAGGTGAGAAGTACTAACTCTCAGTGAGCTGTAAAAAAAACCCGGGAGGGCACATTACACTCACGTACAAGTCCTTGCCCTTTATAAGCAATCTCAGCAGCCTCCCTCTGTCAGCAGCGATGCCGACCAGCTGAATCCCTGCCGAGAGCCTTGCTCCTGGCATTGGAAAGCCCTTCCTGGCTCAGAGTGTGGCAGCCAGCATTAGACCTTCCAGCCCAGACAGCTGGGCATGGGATCCGGAGTCCCTGAGAAACAGGATGCGCACTACACTCAACTACATCGTGTTGAGACACTCTCCTCAGATATTTCAAGTCTTTTGAGATGGGAAGATCAAAGCACAGACTATCATCTCCCTCCCTCCCCTTTCCCCCCAGTGATCAGCTTGAATTACATCTAATATGAAACACTGAGTAGAATATGTTATTTTACTGTGAGAAGATTCAAGTACAGATGGACTCAACCTTATTCCATGCCTGGTCTGTACCTCTTCATTACCTGTTTCTGGTTCAGACCAGCTTGGCATTAATTGTGCATTTGGGAAAAATAAGGATCTGCAACCACGCAGCTTGCCAGACACATTAAAAAGATTCAGTAATCAGTCTTGTTGTCAGCAAAAGGAGAGTGTAACAGAACAGAGCATTCAGGAACTCAAATTTATTTCGCTCTCAGTTGTGAGAGTCAGAACAGTTCTATTTTTATCGGTGACCTAAGTGTAAGCACTGTATGCTCACTGCCACACAGCAAACTCTTCTTGTCAGGGCACTGAACAGCAATTTCAATGCAACTCCCTGGGTTGGGACTTGCTTTTAATCCCATTAGTAATAAAGAAAAATCTATTTTCCCTGTCAAATGTAAGTCTGGGCTATGGCGAGACATACCCTCTGCAAATAGCTGTGCTGACAGAAGAGGTTACAGCTGCTCAGTATCGCCATGCCCCCAAGGATGGTGTGAATGCTCCCGATCCCAGCACAATCAGAAAGGAGCCGTACTAGCTCGTCCCATCTTTGCTAACCYGGCTTCTTTTGACTGCAGCAGGTTAAGCATCACTGCCGTGGGCCCAGCACCCGGGCCTCACATCCTCCGCTGCAAGCTCCCTGCGGGAGGGGAGGCACGACACAGGCATGAAAGCAGGTGCTGGTAGCAAGGAAGGGCTTGCCCGAAGGGGAAGGACCCGAAACCTGAGCCCAGCTGGACCAAAGGTTTCGGGGAGTTGCCTTGGCGCTGACTGGTCCGGCTGGACGCAGCGATGTGCCCAAGGGGTGAGGCCATGCAGGAGGCAGGCTGCAGCAGGAGTCTGCTGGGGAGCTGGAAGAGGGGTGGGAGAGATGCTGCAGATCCTCGCCCGGGAGAGAGGCTGAAGGGCATACCCCCAAACACACTTGTGTAGAGACTCTCCATGCAGAGAACCAAAATAAACATCTCGAGCATCTTCCTTACCACATCTAAGATGCCTGTCTTTGTGTGGGAGACAGAGGACATACAATGTTAGCTGTAGCACAGGCTCATTGCACATTCAGAGCATGACTGTGATTCAGCCCTGCTTTTTAAGTTGTTTACATAACCTTGCATGAGCCATCAAAAGCAAGCCGTGCTTAAGGCAATGCTTAATCCTCTAGAGCCATTAGTTCAGTTAGCACCGCAGCCCCGGCAATTTAACAATTACCCATCCTTCTAACTTCACCATAAATTTGTGTGTGCAAACAAATATTAAGCAGCATTTCTTCCAAGCAGGAGAAAGTATGCCACGAGATTACGGATGACAAATTCAACTCACCATCTGTCCAGCATTTTCTATGACCAGACGTGTTTGTGGACAATCATGAATACCCAAGATATTACAAAAGGTAGTGTTCTGCTTCTGTACTTTTTCTCTGAAAACCAGCGGAAACAGTCGTGCGATTCAAGCAAGAGAGCTCAGATCTGTGCTGGGCTTTCATTAYTCAAGTGGAAGTACGCGGAAGACAAAAGCCATGCACGCAGCCGCCAGCGCACACAGCCTCCTCTGTCGGCAATCCCCCCCCAGCATGCGAGTTTCCGCTCCAGATCCTCCTTCATCCTTTCCTCAGACCGACCCCCTACATGCCTGTCAGCCTCACAGGACTGAATTAAGTAAATAGCTGCCACGTCCCGTGAGAGGGATGCTCAAATGACAGACACGTGTTCAAAATGACCTCTTGGCATTATACAACTAATTACACTGTATATATTCTCCCTCCCTCTTTCGCATGATGATTTAGCCCTATGTGGCATGCCATTTTCTTAGAAATCAGAGCACAAGACTCAAACCACATAGCATCAAACAAAAAGGTTGCACACTGCAGGTGGGAAGTACAGTCATTTTCTTTCAGAAAAGTCTGACTAATCTGTGGGATCTCACATCAGAAAAAAAATATCTGTAATCACACACATGGTAAAAATCACATCACTGTAATCATGTTTTTCTGAACTAACTACAATTAATCTTATTTTTACCATAAGATTTTTTGCCGTATTTTTACATGGAAGAAGGACATGGTATTACAAGAAACAATACTTATGTTGCCTCACACGTTAAATTGCTAGCAATTGCTAGCAGCTCTCTACAGATGAGCATTGTTGCATTACTCCTCCCCGCTTTTCATGGCACTTTTACCCCACTGCAATGCTTAGCCATAGCAAGTGATGTGTCAAAACAGTGGCTTGACCTGACACTGGCTTGGCCAAGGAGATGCCCTGAAGAACAACTGCCTGGTGCTGTCACATCATCCTCCACCCCTTCCTTACTCTCTAATCCTTCCAGTTCCCAACCAACACTTCCTAAAAAGCTCTCCAGAGCCAGGCTGTGACCTCCTACAGAGCACCTGCCCTTTCTTCACATTCCAACTTTAAACTCACCCGAATACTAGGTTTGATTACATTTCTAAATTTGTACATTTATTATTATTTGTCATAAAATGCTAACCGAAAAGAAAGAATATTGTGCAGGCATTGCAAGCAGGTTTTTATATCCCTTTGCTTTGTCTATCAACTGTACTTGCTTGTCAGTAATTCAAAACAAACAAAAAGAAACAAACTCAAAGTACCAAGGAATTCAACATATCTGCTCTTATTTGTAGAAGTTGGCTTTATTGCTAGAAGAACCCCCTGGGGAAAACAAAAACCCCAGTAAAACTTCTGTGTTTTTCATTGTCTTTTAGCTAAAATAAATCAAGTAAACATGCAAAAAAGTTTTGTAAAATAAAACGGCAACAGTTTGTAGATTTGAATGTGGGCTAAGGAGAAGGTTTAATTCTCCTTAGCCTTTGTAAACCCAAAGCCAATGAGGGATCTTTACCTTATGCTACACAATTACAACCACAATTACTGCTTTAGTTAACTGTGTACCTCATATCTTGTATCAGGGAAACCCTCAAAGTAGGCAGAGTAAATCCTGTATCAGACTTTCGTCTTTCTGTTCCAACAGCAACTACAATGGAGAAAATACATGAAGTTAATACAAAATTACACTAATGGTCTGCAATGCATTTGTTTTATATACAGCTGAAAACAATCTTAACTGGATGGTAACTGCAATGTTTCTGTGCATTCTCATTAACTCTATCCTGGAAATGTAGAAGCAGACAAAATGAAAAATGCTTAATATATTACTTATTCCTTCCTTAATCCAGCACTGAACTTGGAGATTTAACAGCTTCCTTCTTCATATGTGAAATACATTAACATCAGTCTGTGCAGTGATGAGTTTTATGAGTAATATGGTTTTATGGAAAGCTCACAACTGAGAAGGACGAGATAAAATTAAGCTACAGTAGCATATTCGATGGTAAGAATGCCACGCATTTCTGTGTTCCGCTACTCTGATCAAACTGCTTTGTGGTGACACGTTTTGCTCTCAGTAATTTCTGCCTGCCAGCCAGATTGCTTGGTGCATTACTCATTGAAGCTTATTAAAAAGTCTTTTCATGAGCGAGACTAGTTTGCGTATAGATGCATCTTTGAAGACTGATCATACAAGTTCCCGTCTGCAGGATCTGGAGGACTGGAGAGTCCATGGAAGATGACCCACTAAAGTTCAGAGACTTTTACTACAGTACACAGCAGCAGCCTGTGGGCAGGGAGATCTCACGGTCATCAGCAAACCAACCTCTCTCACAACACAGAAGTAAATTAGTGATTGTAAAGGGCCAAGCCAAAGCATAAACTTGAGCACCTAGACTGACAGATAGAGATTAATTACACAACTTCTGAACTATACTGTTCACCAGTATGAAGATTTATTGAACACTAAGTTATTCACACTGGGATTTGAGAGACAGATTATGCTCACTGAAAGAAAAATGTCAGCTGTCGCAGCCACAGCTCCACACCTTCAGCTCCTTCAGAAATCACCTCTTGCGGAAGCACTGCTTCTCACACCTCACTCAATGCTGGTTAAAAAGGGAATGAAGGTATTGAACAGACATTGAGTGATTTTCCAGACAGGGATAATAAGTACGTTCATTTGCCTCCAACAACGTCAATCTATTTTGTCCAGATATCAAGGCATCTTCATAATGATTATGAAAGGTCTCAAAATGAAGATGTGACATTAGGAAGCAAATACACCAAAAATCATGCATGGGTTTCGTGTGGCTGCACTGTTCCTCCCAGGCCCAAGTTTATTCACTGTGATGGACCCTCCATGGAGTCAATTGCCAAGTACTCACCTGGGGACTCTGCACTATGCTCTTGCTTTTCTTCTCTCTCCTGGTACTGAAGTAAATGGGACCACAAAGCAGACTTCCCCTGAAAATTGAATAGGTAGTACATAGCTTTAAATAAATCAGGAAAAAGAAAAGAGGCCAGTGAACATGGCAAAATAATGGGATGGCATTTCAGTGGGCCAATGTTCAGTAGTTAGAATCAATCCTTCTTTCTTGGGCCATCAGACCTCAGGAAGAGGGGAGGACCATCTCACTGACCTAGCAGTCACACCACCTGCCTTGTTTCTTTGTCCTCTCCCTGGGTTTCCCTTCTGAAGATTGAAAGAGAAGAAACCAAACACCTATTTGACAACATCATGGCAATTTCCAGGGGTACCTCTCAAATAAAAAAAMCCAAAACCCAACAAACCAAACCCCCCAAAAAACAACCCCTCAAAACTCCCCAAGCCCTTACAAAATATGAACCAGGGACTGAGCCCAAAGATACTTCCCACTTTATGTCGGAATGACACCACTGAGTAGCAGCTGAAAAGGTAGACATGGCATTCAGTATTTGCTAGAGCACTGTATGCACAAAGTCCTGAGTTTCCAGTTACCAACCTGCTTGACCTGCAGACCGTGGCTCCAGATTCTTTCTAGCAGATCACAGAGACTAGCAATCAACGTATTTTCCTCCAGACCTGTTATGTTGGCTTCTCCGTGTCCCAGCTCGACTGCTTCATGGCCCATCTTCTCTACCAACATGCGTTTAGTCTATTAAAAAAAAAAAATCCCCAAAGGTTTCTAAGAATGTTATCCAACAGKGGATAGTATTTATAGATGAGTTTACTTAAACATGCTTAATCTAGAGACCACTGCCAATGGCCTGACCAGAGAAACTTCAAATCTCTTTACAGAGATTGTAAATTAAAAAGAATAATTAAAAAAAAAGTTTGCATGATTACTCCATACTGTCCTATTTCTATACCCTTTATCTATTGTCCTATTCCTACACCGTTGATCTATTACCAACCGGTATCAAAAACAAGAGTACAGAGTTAGATACATTTTCGGCCTTACTCAGTATCTSTTTTTCTTCTTGTTACAGCTGTTAAAGTTTAAAAGTCAGGTAATACGGTATACCATGAGCTGCAACTGACACAAAGACATAAAGAGATTATATTKCCATGGCTATAAAAGCTTCTTCAATATTAGAAACTGCTATACTTAATTTGCTCTGCATAAGCAGCATGCACAACAGTTGCATGTGCTGAACGCTTCTTTTTTTGAACGTGGGTCTTGAGCCCGTTATGTTTAGGCTACATTTACACATGAACAATTAAAGGAAATCCTCCCTAAGATGTCTGATCATGCTGATTCTCCTTCCTTTCCTTTTCACTCGTTCCACCAACTTTGCATAAACAGAAAAGTGATAATATGTTCCTTTCTTTCCTAGCAGTTGAAAAATATAACACGAAAGGGACACCCACCCTGCAATAGCCTGGGATACCAACAGACCCACGGCATTCCAGCTGTGAAGGACTTCCAGGACACCATCTGCAGACGCTATTTAGGCTCAGCGTCAGCAAGGGGAAAGCAGGCGGCGGGAAGGGGGAGGACCTACCTTCATGCGACATTCCTTCAGTAACCCTTCCACAAATTTCCAGTTGGTCTGCGCAATCACAGCTGGAGAGAGGTCTGAGAGTTTGGGCTGCCTTAAATTTTTTCCTAAACTCCTTGCCTCCTGCATGTATTTCTAAAAATAAATAGAATAATTTTAGATATTACAAGTCAGAGGGCTTCTCCTCGTCCTAATCCTAGGCAAGCAAATGCTGGTGAAAAGGAATGAGCTAGTGTTAATCTAGGAACAACATCATGATTTGTCTGATGCTTAGGTGTTGGGCTGGAGAAGTGGAATGCTCCCTTTTGACAACAGAAAAAAACAAGGTATTTTCCTGCGTGGAACCGAAACAGTCAAYGTTAGCTAGTGAACTGTGCTGTTAACCACTAGCATAAAGTTAGCCACAGCAAGTGCATAAAAGTGCGATACCTTCGTTCAGCAATAAAATGAAAATGTCAAGTAAAGTTTCCTTCCATTGTTATTTGGTTTTCACTTAAAAAAAAAATTAAAAAAATTAAAAGCCATTTGTCTAATTTGTTGCAGACTGTACATGAATGGAAAAAATATTTTGAAAAGAATTCACAAGAAAAAGAAATACACCTAGTGAAGGAGAAAGATTTCATCCGTTACGTTTCATCTCGACAGTTTATGTGGGGGAAAAAAAAAATAAAACTTGCTTTTATTCTCAATTAACTTCTTAATTACAAGCGAAGCTCGTTTTAAATGAAACTGACATTTAGGATCATTCATGTTTTTACTGTGGGGYGGTAATTGAGAAGTATGGAAAAAAATTGGTGTGCTCTTTAAAAAAAGGATCCAAGCTATAATAAAAGACTTTTAAACCTTCCTGCTCCATTGCCTTATTGTTCAGGGCTTTTTTTATTGTTTGTTTTTTTCATCAAGCAAAAAACCCCAAACCCATCAACAAAGCGTCCTCTGCCCCCAACATCAGTGAGAGGGCTGAGCAAAGTTAAGCAAAGCTAAGCTGAGCAAAGCTAAGAAGTTGGCCACGTTCAGGTGTGCAAATATAAAGCCTATCAAAAAGTGGCCCAAGCATTATTCATAAAGTTTTTGTTAAAAAGAGTAAAATAATAGAATGTTGCCAAATAAAACAGTCTTGAAGCATAGTGCTCCTAGCCTGGTGTGGGAATGCTCCATTTCCATAGTGTGTTTTTATCCAGTTAATGCTGCCTCTTTGGGGTATGAGACAACGACCGCTCTTCCCCCGAGAGGAGCAGATCACACCCCTCCAGCGACTCAGCGCTGCTGCTGGCTGGGTTTTCTGGGGAACTGAGAGGACACTACGGCTGCTGCACTCTCAGAGCTTTCTGTCTGGGGAGAAGATAATTTATTTAGCAAAAGCAAAATCCAAACACACTGAAGTTAATTGAAATTGCTCACTTTATTTTTTTTTTTAGTAATGGGGGAGTACAGTTTTTCTGACACATTTGGATTTTTTCAATACAAAATTTGGACATGAACCACTTAACATCAGTCCCACAGGTCGGACACAAATGTCGAGTTCTGCCATGGAAAGCTGTGTTCAACGAAAGTGCTCAGCTAGGTAATTACAGCTTCACTGATACTGTAAGGACTTAAAAATAGTTGAAAAACTACTTGTGGGAATAAAAAAAAGTCACAGATGATGAAAGCGTGTTGTTCAGCAAGCAATCTCACAAGTGACTTCCATCTTAGTGCAAAAATTAGCAACGAAAACTGTGAAAAAGTAATACGGGGAATATATAATTAAGAAATCTAATATTTCTTTTTAAATGTAAAGGGATAAATAAAATGCAAAGTGCGGTTATAGTCTGAAGAGTACAAAACGGATAACCTTACTTTATTCGTTGTATGTCTTGCTAGTATACTAAAATAAAAAATAAAAAAATTATTAACACTTGTAAGTTCAAGAGAAGAATAAGGGTGGGATGAAAGATCCAATTGATTGCCCTTTGCCTGTTCATCGGCATTCACACACCACCACCCTCTTCCCCACTGGGATGCGACGATCCAGTAGTCAGAAAGCAATGCTTTTTGGATTTGACACCCTAAGCTGAATTGCCAGGCGAGCAACATGGGAAAAAAACGAGGCAAAACAAAATTCTCATCTTTCAGCCTTGGAGCCGTCGTGCTTGCCAGGCAGCTGGCRTGGAAGCCTAGAGCTGATTTCCAGCTACTTTTCTGATTATAACCACACTTCCAAGCACTACAGGGACGTGCTGATACTCTACGAGAAAGGGAGAGGTTTGAGACGCAGCAAAGCCAGCGGTTCCTCACGCTAACAACATCTCAAAAGCAGCTTTCAACAAGAAAAACTAAAACATACCAGGCAGCATTCAGAGAAGGATTTTTTAGGAGGCCGTGCAGGAGGGGGTGGTCCCTGATCCCACTCCCAGAAGGCCATTGAGTTCTGACGAAGCAAAAGCTCCTCCGATGGCTAAGAGGAGGCAGATGCCCCAATGGCAGAATAGCCAGAAAGAAAGAGGAGACAAAGCAAAAGAAGCATGCATATGATCCACAGCCAAAAAAAAGAAGAAAGTAAATACATGACAAAGTATTGAAAAGGCTCTGCTGAGATATACACATGAGGCAACGTTTAAAATATACTTGCAAAGCCACATTAGCAAAAATAGCAACAAAGATGTGCAARTGCTGTTTTGCTGTGTTTCCATGAAACATCATTCGACGCTGCGGTTCAAGAGTCCACTCATCCATCTGGGTTCTTTCGGAGTGCAAACGCCAGCACTGGCCAACATTATTCGGCAAGATTTACCACAAAACAGCACAAATGTTTTATTTTTGCTAGTGACATACAAAAGAAGCACATGGACATCAATGGAAAAATATGGCAGAAAATATTTCATGAAGGACGAGAAACTGAAAAGATGGGAAAGATGCATGTATGTGACTGACATTTACAAGATGCATGGGAGTTTCCAAGCTTTAGGCGTAAAAAGGCCCCAAAGTCTTAACCTTTCAAATAGGCTTACTCATGTCCGGAATCTACGTAAAAGAGAGAGAAAAAAGATTCCTTTAAAAAAGAAAAAAGTCCTGCCTCATTTGCCTCCACAGTGCTGACATTTATTCAAGGACTTGACTTTTGCAGAGACCTTCACCCTGGCCAGAGCTCGGCAGCTGCACCCAGGCAGGCACCAGGGCTCTGCTCTCTGCGTGCAGTTACACGACTGGGGTCTGTATCAGCAAATAAGCCATTTTCCTGATGACAAAGGGGATATCTTATTCCAAAATAATAAAAACATTTTATTTCTGTTGTGTGCTTCAAAGTTGTACAACATACACAACCATCTGTGACAAGCAGCATCTAAATGAAATGGCTGCAGAGACCCACACAAACCTTATGGTAGTAATAAAACTGCCTGAACTAACAACCCATCGTTTGTCTCGGCCTCACCTCCTGGATCACAAGCTCGTGCCACCCGCAGCTGACACCACCTACCTCCCTCAAATCRTTGTCCAGCCCGATGTGCTCCGAGTGCTGCCGCAGGCGGTCTTTCCTCCGCTGCGCGGTCGTGCTGCGACTGGCCCAGCGGCTGGAAAGTCAGAGAAAGGGAAGACGCATGTGAGTGGAAAATATTGGGAGGGAAAGCCGGGGTCGGGAGCCAGAGGACATCCGACACGTCTGCAGCACAAGAAGTGGAAATGCAAACTTGGGCATTGCAATAGATGCAGGTGCAAGCTGGCGCCTGACCGCCCCGTGGGAAACCTCCCGGCGGGCGACAGGCCAGCGCACACCCAGGGGATGAAAGCCCTGATGGAAACGTGCCCGCTGCCTGCCAGGCTCTCCAGTGAGAGCTTCCGTGTTACCTAAAATGCAGATCATTGATGCCACCACCAGGAAAACCGTTGTACTTGGTTACCCCACACCACCGTTGTTTGCTGCATTTGCTGAAGTTTAGTAAAAATGGTGTCTGTAGGAACAAACAAAATACAATGGTGTATTTTAAGTAACAGCTTCTAAAATCTTCCTCTTTTGTGAGAGGTGGTACTTCTCCTTTCTCCACGTTCTGTGGTACTTTCAGGAATTGTTTCAGAGAACCTCGTCGTTGCGATAGTAACTACTGTGATAATGGGTGCACCTATGTTTAAAGGTTATAAACAATATTGACTTCTTGGGATTAATCATGTTGCTATCCTTACCATATCTTTTTTTGCATTGGGTTTCTGAATACCACAGAAAGCCTGTATTTTTTGCTACATGTTCATATATGTCCAGTTGAATTTTTTCCTCATCTGAAGCTGTTGCCTGAAAGCAGCCACTTGGTAACCAGGTTTGAAACTGAGCAACCTTGAAGCTCCCGAGTGTCCAAACTCCTTTATGCCAGATACTATAACAAAACACTAAACAAGGTAACTCTGTCCCAAGGAATTTCTATTCTGATTGTAGGGTTTCTAATAATACCATAGCCTTCTGTCAAATCCTTGAAAAAAAAAATGCTCAACTGGTGCAGAGAATAAGTAAGTTAATACATTATTTATAAAAGAAAGCCGAAATAACACTGTGTAAAGCAACCTATCAAGCATTAAAAATAAATATCTTAATGCACATGAAGGCTACATCTTCAGAATGACATTACTTAATTACTGTGGTTGTGTTTATTAAAATTAAAAATATCTTTCAAACACAGTAAAAAAAAAGCCTTTAATTGTACAGCCTTTAAGTTGCTTCATGAAGTCATCTGTTCTGCCTCTCTCCTGCACTCAACAGTTAAAGAGCAAACCCAAGGCAAGGCAGAACACAAAGCCTGCCCAGCGCAGCACTCCAGCTCCGGTGCCTGGCGGGATGTATGAATAAGGCTCTACCTATGGGAGCAAACTGCCTGGCAGAATTTGAAGGGATAACCTAAATCTGGAAGAAAAAAAAAAAAAAAAAAGAAAAAAAATCCACCAAGAAAACAACACCCCAAACTCCCCAACCCCAGTACTTAAGTCAAAGGGACCCTCCAAAACCTGCTTCTATCTTGGCCCCTCTACTCCAGACTGAAGTGTCCATGCTGGGCTCCACACCAGAACAACTGCTGTGAGATGGCTTTTTCTACAGGAGCTGTGATCAACAGGCAGAGCCCCTGGGGATTTGGGTTCTCTGCCTTTAGTAGATCTATACAGAGGGAAACCTAGAGATGCCCACATCAAAGACAGAAGTGTGTGCTTGGTGAGCCCCTCCACACAGGTGGTATTGGCGAGGACAGCAGCCTCCAGATCCCAAACCCATCTATTTCTGCGTGCACCCCAAACAGGAGCATATACAAATAGGATCTGGGATCTGAACTGTTTGGGCAAGCAGTTTCAGCTGGCGACACGCAGGCAGATGCATGCCTGGAGGAGGAAACCCTTGCACAGAGCTGGACTTGGGTCCTGACACGTCCAGCAAGCCATCAGGGATGCGCAGGGAGGGGAACTTGACCCAAGAGAAGTGCAGGGATGTGACCCCTGGTAACCAAACCCTCCTGTTTCCAGAGAGGAAGAGTTTGCATACATATACCTAACTAGCTCCACCAATTCCTCCAGTGAGGTGACCAAAGACCAAATTTTGGCTAAATGCACAGGTAAAAAGGACCAAAAAAAGAGTCACAGGAACTACATTTTTTATGGTCAGAATCGAAGTCCCTTCCTACCTTCCAAATAACATCAAGAAAACAGGTGCAAAGGAAGAAATAAACATCTGGGTCTGCATACAATTATGGTTCAGCACCTCGCCATCCCATATGACAAGAAATTTATTTTTAAAGCAATATAGCCTCAAGTCTCTAGTAACTAAACAAAACAGCCCAATAGGTGTCTGCACAGCAAACGCTGATACCTTCTCAGAGGAATACATTACTGACATAAGTGTCTTTGCACCTCCTCAGAAGTCTTAAAAATATACAGCCCGTGAGTTTAATAAGTCACCACTTCTTTTTTTTCAGAAACAACACCGAATGCCTCATTAGATGTCTGAGGAGGGGAAATAAAGCCCTATATTTTAATAATCTCAACAAGTAAAAATGCAGCAGAAAAAATGCCACCTCGAACAGAGGATAGCAGACATAAAAGTGACTTTTGCTACCTGGTTCTGGAGACCTTCCATTTATTGCAAGTTAGTACCATGCTCACATTTCACACAACAGAATGCCAATAATACGTTGGAAAGTTAAGTTATACATCAACTATTATCCATACCATATTCTTCTGCTCCAGTTTATATGATATTTTCTGAATCCTAGACAAAGCTTTGATCCCTCTCCTTCTGCAGTTACTGGAAGATTTAGAATTTCTGTAAGTGTCCTTTGAGGGATCGTGTCTCACTGAAGGTGAAAATAGAATAAAAGCCGTAGAATAATTACAGGTAATGTACCATCATTAAAGCGTTTTCAGTTAATTCCAGCCCTGTACTCCATCTGGGAGAAGGCACAGATCATTCTCCAGATTATTAATGAGAACTATTTGAACCTTTTCAGCATGCAAACGTAAAGATCGTTGGCTGTTTATGAAAAAAAGACTGCTGCTCATTAGCTGGAGCAATTACACACGCAGCGAGCTGCACGCTCCCTCTTCCCCAWCCTCTAAGCTAGGGAAGAGGGAGCTGCCGGGGCGCTGGGTGAGGTCTGTGCATTCGGATGCTGCTCTGAATCTCTCCGGGAGATTTTGTGAATATCTAACAGCAGACAAGCAGGATTAAGCAGCTTTTTTTTTTTTAAAGTCTTTTCTTTACTGGGTCACATAGAATTGTCCCAAAATAATGCTTCAATATTACAATAACCATTCCCTCCCCCCTCATCAGCAGAGATTGCATTTTAAATTACTCTTCCTCTCCCTTTGGTCACTTGAAGTGATTCTAAGGGGGGTAAAAGTCCTCCGCACTGGCCACACCACCTCCCTTGGGTTGCCGAAATCCCACGCGGGTGTCTCTCCTGGCCCTGCCATCAGCTGCCGCCTTATTCACACCTCAGGCCTGGCACTGCTGAAGGAGCAAGGAAAGCTGTGCTCACGAGGGCAAACGCCTGCTTGTTTCCAGCCCTTACTCGTGGGCTTTTCAGCTGAAGCRCTACCACCCGTGTCCCTGTGGAGCGGATGCCAGCAGAGACGAAGCCCTCCTGGCTRGTCCCTGCCTTGGGAGGACGAGCCCCGAGCTGCCTGGCACCTGGGAGCACACACAGCGCTGCTGCCCAGCCTAGGTGTTGCCTGAGTACTCCCTGACCCMAAAAATGCCCTCTCCCCTTTATTTTTTGCCTATAGAGCCATGAGCAAGGACTACTGGCATATTTCATTTATTCCTCACAGCGGAGGCATCGCTACAAGCACCAAGTCTCTGGGGACGAAGCAGCCGCAGCTCGCGTGCTGTGTCGCAGAGAGCCCAGGGACAAGCTGCTTACGTGGAGAAGGGAGAAAAGGCTCGTTTCGGTAGTCTGCCCGTATCTAACTCCCACATCCACAGACGGATGCTCTTCACCTCCAGGGACTGCAAAAAAGCAGTGACATTTCAGAGGAGGGACCAGGGAAGACTGCTCTGTTCAATATAGAGAAATGAAATGAAGACACCTCCAACTAAGACCCTTTTAACATGAAGACAATGAAGTCAGTATTGTTTAATATCAAATTAGACCCAACAAGCGTAAGAATAGGTTTGCAGAGGTTGGAGGAAATGTAAAGGTGACGCTTGGAAAAGATGACACTTAACCTGTGATGCTTAATTTCCATAATAAAAATAGTAAGATAGCATCAAAGCTATCTTTGATGTCAGAAGCCAATCTAGCAAAACAGCAGCCTCACACCAGGGACTGGCCATGCTGTACTGCAATCACATGTACATCTCTCTCTCCCCTCATGTCCCCCCCACCCCGCCTGTCTTTTTAAAGCTCCATATAGAAATGAAGAAATGATGTCTACCCAAACCAGACATGGGTGTAATGGGCAGGATATATACCGCAGTACTGCTGCTAGAGAACAAGAATGCAAGACAACCTCATTCACAGACCGATTTAACCAATATTGCCATCACCATGAAAATTACTGTTGTAATTTACAATCTATTTACAGTGATAACAAAGAATGAAGGAAGGCGAAAAATTGCCTATAGAATAGAACCTAAATCTTCTCATATAGATCATGTCCTGAGGCAGACTGCTATTTAGGTCTGCAAATCATGAAAATACCCCTCTTACCTCTGTAGTTCCATCAAAGGAGTTATCTGACTGAGTTTCCGTATTCACAAATTAGCACATAGATGCGCCTCCAACAAATGCCCCTAAAGCACGCATGCAGCTTGCACACATTAAATACATGCAGATTGCACATGTAATCTGCTCAGGTTCAGGAGTAGTTTGATACAGAGATTCCAAGTCAAATACAYGTCAGACAGAACAAATTAAAAGGAAGGTCGAAAGCAAGCTCCATCTGATCACAGATGGGCTGACAGGGGATGGGTTCTGCACTGTGAATCTGCTCTGCACACACTGCTCCATGGTAAGGAGGATGAAGGCTCAAATAGAGACTAGTGCACCTTTTCCATCCCTGCTTGTAGGGCGGAACGGGAAAGCTTTTAAACTGCTGATCAGGTGGACAAAAATGAGCAAAATGCCTCGCAGAGAACGGTCTTGCACTGACCACTCAGCCTGTCTCATCAGATTTTATGAAAAGAAGTGATTTAAAAGGGTGGTACCCACAACTGCCCTCCTCTGCAAGGAACAGTGGTAGTGATTTGCCAACATCACCCCTTAAGCCYTGACGAACCACTGTCCTAAGTGGTATTTAGTTCGCAAACAGTAATGCCGTTCAGGGGATAGTAAAGAGAATAGAGGATGCAAGGATTCGACGCACATTCTTCCCTGTGAACTTTAATCCTGCATCGCTATTTTAAAATTATATATTAGCCGAAATAAGTTAATTGCTGTTTTACTGCTTTGCACCAGTTGAGCAGAGGTTCAGTACGCAGGAGACTCGCCCTTCAGGTTCCAAGTCCCCATAGCACACAATTCCTATTTCAGGAACCATTTTTAAGCACAGATTGTCAAATTCAGTCATACTTTATTCTTGAAAATGAATGTTTTTGAATACAAGTAGTTAATATTTTCATTGCACCTGTCAGTGGTTTGCTATATTAGGTCACCAAATGTATAGTAACATCTTGTTTCAGAATTTTCATACTTAAAAGGTAAGCTTTTACTACTTGCAAAGTTTAAATAACATCACCACTCTGTGTGGCTGGCTCATTGCTGACTCATTTCTTGCTCATTTAGATTCACTGCAGAGATGCTACTCTATACTTCTTGAAAATGCAATTGTTTGGATCAATTAAGAAGAAAAAAAAAGCTTCATTAAAGACAGCCAGCCTTAAAACAATAGGGAGGTTATATGAAGCACTCAGTACAAGAGACAGACCATTTCCCATACAAAAAATTAATTTTGTTAAAACCAGAATGAATTCTATTATCATATAGAGATTCAGCAAAAGGATACCACTTTGCATTATATATATATATATATATATATATAATATTTTCTTTAAAACATTAACCAATGTTAATGTTAGTGAATAAGCAAACAGTAGTCCTATATAAAAATGAGGAGAACCAGAGCACCAGGCAGATAAACCCTGGGCAGTTCACAACTTGAAGGGGGGCTGGTGATGGAGGCCACAGGACAGTGCTCACACAAGTTGTGCCATAAACTGGAGCACAAAAATGAACCAATTTCATACACTCCTAATGCACGAATTTTACAAATAAATACTGACACAGTGGCAATGTCAGCAAAACACAGCACAGGAACAAATGCCTGGGGAAAGCAAAGAAGTAATTTTGAAATCTGCTTTATGGGTAGGAACAACACRTCACTTAGCTAAAGCCTGAGGTTAGGAGACCGATCATAGCGGGATCTGTGCTTGAAGTCTTGGACTGCGCCCCCATTTAAGGATCGCTGCAGGTCAGGTAGGACACAGAGGACAGACAAAAGCACGAAGCTCACAGGAGGCCGGGATACAAGTGAGAGGGTTCAGGAGAGAGAAGTGGCCAGGGCAGGAAAAAGGAAAGAGGCTGGTCAGAGGAGGAAGCAAGGAGGAAAGCGGGGTGCAGATAAAGAAGGTGGGAAAAACAGGGCTAAACAAAGAGAAAGGCAAAGGATAATTTAAGCCATTTTGTAAATGTGTAACAAAGCAAAACCTTCRTTTGAAAACCAAAAGAAATTAAGAAAAAAAAAATCAGTTCAGTTGTTCTTTGCAGGCATTCACCACAAATTGCCAGAATGCAAATACATTCCCATGCTTGCTGTGCAATCAGTGTTTTCCTCTGCAATATTTAATCTCATTTATCAAGCTTCTTAGCACAAATTAAGTTACGAGGTAATCAATTAGATTGAAAACACAGCTTGTTTCATTGTTTTAATTTTGCACTGTAAGCATATTCACCCTAATTTAACAATTAGCTAATCAAAAACCATGAAGTGTTTATGTAGCTTGGCTTTCTGTCATTCAAATTCTTTTCCTGGATCATTGCGAAAGCATCAGCCAGTGGAGTCCCAGCTAAAATTTTAAAAGCCTGGCAAAAAACACACACAGGGAAGGAAGAGGGTAACATGTAGAAACCACAATGTGGTGCTGGGATTTGAAAAAGGGAAGAAGACTTCGGAAATTGCTGCTCATTTCCAGATAAACAGACAAACTGCCTAAGGGACTGCAGCCTGTTTTCTCCTGGGATGCTTTCTAGGAGGACTTCTGCAGAAGCCACTGCTTTATGAGGTTAGAGCAGCGTGGATGGGCCACCTCTTTTGTACCCAGAGGAAGCTGCAGCTGCTGTGTGTACATTCAGAAGGTTTTCCCATGACATGGGGGATGTATCAAAGGCAACGAGTGCAGAGGGAGTCCCTTAAGTGGGACATTGCTGCCTGATGGGAAAGAGGACAGAACTGGGTGGGGTTTTTTTTGTTTTGTTTTGGTTTTTTTTTTTTTTTAATTGCTGTTAGTTACTCTTTTCTTTACAGAAAAATAATGTTTCTTTTAATTTCTAGAAATATTTGGACACAATAGTTATCATCTTTTGCTTAAGTTTAGATMTGCATATTCTGCAGTTAAGGTCTTTCCATGTTCTGGCAGTTTTGGTCAAAAAGATGATTAGGGAAACTGTATACTTGGGAGCCTATTCTCCAGTTTTATGGAGGCGGGAGTTTGGGTTAGGGTTTCTTTGTTTGTTTGGGCTTTTTGTCGTTTGCTTTTTTCATTTCTTTTTAGTAAAGTGCAGTTTGGAGTTATTCTCAGTGAAGTTCTTGCTTAGCTGAAGAAGTCAACGTTTCCTTACCACCACGAGGGAAGAGGTAAAGACAAGCCCTACTGACACCAGGCACGCACCTGCAGTCTGGCCAGAATAGGAGCAAATGGAAAAGGAGGCTCTCCCAACCCACAGATGACCAAGCAGATGAGAGAAGGCAGCAAGCTGTGTGACACTGGCAAGGGCCAGGGGAGCACAGGTTCACCCCCTTGTCCAGTCCTTTAGGGGACATCTTGAGGGGAAGCGGGAGGAGGCAGCAAAGTGACAGAAGTGGAGCAAAGCATGCTGCCGAGCATGGCCGCGGGCTGACAGATGAAACATTATTAGACTTTGCTTCTGTGACAGACTTCGGTGTTTTAACACTCACACATGGTAATGTGATCAACACTTGTTTCCAGCTGCATTTAGGTGGAAGAGATCCAATATGACTGTCAACCCTTCCTCTGTCCCCAGGCCCTGCTCTCCATGCCGAGCAAACAAGAGCCAGACACCTTCCTTCCAAATACAATTTCTGCCTGCCTAGGCAACGTGGTTTTCTGGGATCACATACAGATCAAGGACTAAACAAACTGCAAGTGCTTGGTCTTTGCATTGTATTTCTGATTTAGACATATTATACATACAACAGCCCTGTGACAGCCAGGCAGTGCTCGAAGGGAACAGCTAGATAACATTATGAGCTCTAGTTATATATTTGTTAGTTTATCAGTCCGGAAAGGGAAGCAATAAAAATCTGATTACTGACCAGTGAGGACAGGTTTTCATTAAAACAGCTTTGAATTGGTTTATTTGCTAGTGTCCAACAACAATTGACTGTAACATGGGAATGATTCCCCACCCCCACAAATACATTTCCTTACACATTCAGGACAAAATTTGCTATGTAGAACTGAAGTCTGCAAAACTAATTCTGATCTACATAGCAATATCCTTTGCATTAATTTTATGAACATAGACAATAGCTACACGTGAAGTGCCTGGGAATATAGCTGAAATGTTCTCTTCCCTCATCCCCACACGCAAAGGCCCAGTCCCGTATGCAAGTRTAACACACCCCCAAGAAGCATACACTGGGAAATTCAAATGAATGGAAGGCTATACTTCAATTGATTTTGTGGTCAAAAGAATTATGATGTATTTGCAGAGAGCATGGAAAGGCTATCTTTTTTACACGTGGGTGTAAATTCAGCAGAATTAGATGTCTTGAGAGAGAGACAGTCCTCTTAGCTGCTCACATAAAAAGCCAGGAAGCAGAAAGATATAAACAGATGGTCCTGAGATTTTCCAATTACAAGCCTTTTTGGCAATATAGAGCTGGAGGAATTCCAAGCATTTGTCACTTTGACACCGCTTTGCGGTAAGTAATGGGATTTTGGTGCTTACAAATTCTGAAACGTGCTGCAATTTGAGGACCAAAACCAGCTATCTAAATCAAAATGATCACTCAAAGAGTTAAAGTCACATTTGAGAATCGGTACCAATCTAACAGAAGCATCTCAAAAGGCATAAGGAAAACTATTTTTAATTTGATGCTTATTCATGGATTCACTAAGACTCTGCAATAGAGTCAGAAGATATAAGCAACTTCAAGCAGGCTGGGCACGCTCACGCTGTTGCTGACGGTGTAAAAYTGAAACCCACCATAAGGATATGAGGCAGACTGCTAAACACAGCATCCCACAAGATGAAGAAATCCTCCATTCCTCAAGGGAGCGTTACCCGTAAATCCATGAAAAAGCATTACCCGGTGTGCAAGGAGACTGCAAACAAAGGAAATTTGAAATACKCATTCCTCCTTTTATTTCCTTTTTTATTTCTTTTAAATAATTGCAATTCTTTAAACATTTAATGCTTAAGGATATCTTATTTTATCATTTGCAAGTCTTATGCCTAGTAGGTTATTGAAAAGGGATTAGCTAGCACTGGGGTGCACAAAAGGTGTATGAATAGAATTGAGTGGGCACTTCATACAGGAGCTCAGAGCAGTGTGTGTGCATGCACTTGTCTAAAACAAGAGCTAGCTTTAACATTTGGATAATTGTAGCTTTTGGAGCTCTCAGATTTATCTCTGCTCCCATTTTGACCTACCACAGAAACTGGAAGCAAGGGCCTGAGCTAATAATTTCACGAAGCAGTAATCATTGATGCACAAATCTTCCATTTTTGAAGGGGGAGAAAAACCCCTTCTTTCCTGGGTTTTGAGGGAAGAAAAAAAAAAAGTAACTTACAACACTTACTTTATATTATAACTGTATAAATATAAAGTGTATTAGTTGCTCCAGGTTCTCATTTTACATTAGGCAAATTAACTATGTCATTACATGCTCGGTTCCACAGCTATAGGTACCCCTACCTTAATATGAAAGTGCACTACAGAACCCTATCAGACTGATAAGAGTAATCCAGGTACAGAACCACATAGTTTCTACCCTCACCAAGTTATTCTTCCAGGTTATTCCAATGTGGAAACTGAAAGAGAGCTATAAAAATCTTTGGGGCATGTAATAACAATTAAAAAAAAGAGAGGAACAGAGTGGGCATTAATTTCATTCTGCATGATGATGTGGAGGCTTCAACACCAAAATTTCTTTCAGAATCTGAATTTTGGCTTGGGTTTCCAAATTATCCCATTCTGTGCAAAACAGCAAGGAAACAAATTTTAAATTTATTACGACTATGATAAAACTAAAAATATGTATGAGAAGACACAGTACTTACCACTCAACAGAAAACAGTACTGAGGAATCTTTCCAAAACCAGAGTTAACACTTTCTAACATAACCCCAACTATGGCTGTAACTTCAAAATCACAGCCTGAACAAACCAGAAATGGAAAGACTTGCTAGGGTTCATTAGACTGGCCGGAAGCCATCCAAAATTAGGACTACTGTCCAATGATGTGAATCTTCTATATGAGAAACCTGCTTTCAAATCCAGAAAATAAAACCTGTGCTTACTTGTTATTGGTAGGTCCCGTTGCCAAGACATCTGATTGCAACTTCGGGAAAAATCCTTGTTCATATTTCCCTTGGCCGATCTTCATATCAAGTAAGTGCGGGTGGATGGCTGTGTGGTCAATCTTCATCAGCCGCTGCTCGATGGACTGGGCTGCAAGTTACAGTCACAGGTGAACAACCATGTTAGCGAACCACCTGAAGACGCGTGCTACGACAACAGAAGTGGTCATGCTCCAATCCCTGAAAACGCTCTAAAAAGTTAAGTAGTGACTTTAGACCCAGAAATCTGTTGCTTACAGAAGTGATGAAATATCTGCACTGTTATTTTGTTATTTTGCTTTTAGTTTCTTCACCCAACACAACTAGCATTGGCACAAGCAAGTTAGCCGTTAAGCAAGCAGGTCTTTACGGGAGCCTACGCGATGGGTTATGAATCGGCAAGAGCAGTGCAATCTTTCCCCTGCAATTCGGTGTTTGGCTTTAACGCTCCTTGGGTAAAATGGAGACCTCTGAGGCTGGCTGCAACTCTCTGCGGGGTCGGGCACCTCACTTTGCCCCAGATATGTCTCCTTGGGCAGACGCACAGGGGGGCAATACTCGAGTTTTGCAAACATCTGGCACCTATAAAGATCCTCCTCCTGAAATTAGATGTGCCAGTACTGGATGACAGGCCTTCAAAAAACATAGCCAACTGTAGCAAGGCCTGAGCAGCATCAAGAAGATGAACAGATGCTTAGAAACAGGGGAGGCTACAGCAAGACCAGAGAGGGCTCCCTGGGAATCTCGGCGCCGCTGAGACTAATGCAGTTCAGTCGTTTGCTTCAAGGACGTGAGGATTTCATCTCAGATCTCGAGCAGGATGAAAATAAAATCTGTCACCCTCTCAACATTGAGTCAGATGCACTGTGAAGGAGAGGGGAAAGGAGGTGTATGGGGGAAGTCAGCATTTAATTAGCAACTTCAATATTCAACTCTTTATAGCCCATCCATTAATGGGCAGGCCATTCTTTTCAGCATATCACGACTAGTGAATAAATATGCAAAATGTGGAAGCGAAATCCATTTTCTGTTTGTCAAGAACAACACAGAACTTGTTTCCTATTTTATAAAATTGTGATGGGAAAGAAACTGTCATAAGATTTACATACATTATCATTAGAAACTCAGCAGCTTTTTTTTTTTTCCTCTCAAAAAAAAAAAATTGCTTTGTATGGTTTTATTTTGGAGAAAAGGACTGGGTAGTGTGGGGTCAGAGGGTTTGAAGGGTTCCGAAAATAGTAGGTTAAACAAACAGGTGCTGGACTGGTGCTAGGGTCACATATATTGTGAATGGTAAATATAAAGGAAAGTTGGTATTACTATCAGTTTGCTGCTTTTCACAAGACAGAAAATGAGGTTCTGGTGCCACAATATCTACCAAAACTAGACGCTGAATAGACAGTCGACCTGCAAATTAGAATTGGTTTTAGATAGAAAAAGTCAAGCAGACACAGGATTTCTATTTCTGCCACATTTGTAACAAGTAAAACATTCTGAAGGAATTAAACAAAAAAACCCCATGAGAAATGTGTTTGCCCCAGTTCATTAATATGTGTCCCAACAAATTTAAGGCTATAATTTCCCTGTATTATTTGGAAATGAAATAAATACTTGCACAGTAAGAAACTCAAGTATAATTTGAAAATGCATCCTGTGACTGTAATGGAAAAAAATCCAAGTCTTCAGTACACAGCGTATTGTTCATTAACACTGAGCATCTATTGCTGGAGCTACTAAATATGCCACACAGGATTACGTCCCCGGCACTTCCCGCTGGTCTAACCAAATGGTGTAAGGCAAAAAAAGGTCTTTTTACAGGAAGGGGGAGACGAGGCCAGTGGAGCAGACACCGGGGCTCGGCTCCTCGGTGGGGCTGGCGCTGGTCCCACCACCATGGTGAAGGAAAGCTCTCCTGGCAATGGAACAGGAGCTGCCTGAAATGAGAAATGGCAAGCCCAGCTCCGTGGTTTGGTTTGTGTTTATTAAAGGCACCAGCCTAGGAGAGCTTGAAGGGAAGGTAAAGGCTCACGCTGTTTTGGCTGTTTAAAAGCATGCTGAAGTTTTTGCCTAGGGAAAATAAGGACACTGCTGAGTCTTCCTCAGGTAGCTCTAGGGCTTCCTCATCGGCTGCAACACTCAGATGACTGAGGACCTATATCTCCTTGTGGCTGACATTGTACTTTTGAATATTTTACTAGCCCGTCTGAACGTACCTGCTTCTTTCAAAGTGCTGCATTTCTGATAGTTGGATGTCCGCAGTGCAGGAGCCCTTACATTATATAGCCTTATTTTCTCAATTCGGGAGTCAAAAACTCGCAGAAAAGGGTCCTTCTCTTCCCACTGGGAGATTATCTTATTGTCTATGAAGGTTGCAAACATCTGTGTTTCGATGAAGTGTGAAAGGAATGGGAGGTAAGGCTCGGGTTGGTCCGAAAGGAAGGAAGCCTGAAATACAGAACAGCTCGTTAGTGCCACGTTCCTGCCCGGCGTTGATACTACGAGCCATCCTGCAGCAGAGAACTGATCCAGCAGCCAACGGGAAGGCTTGGACAAGGCTTCCCCACCACAAAAACACCTCTCAGAGAGATGTGAATCCATCTACAAAGGGGTTTGGTTCACGGGTCACCTTTTGGTCACAACTGTGAGAAAATAAGCAGTTGGGGAGGCTTTGTGACAGCTAGAGTAAAGGGAATATGGAGTTACTGAAGTAGTGCCCGTGCTGCCAGCTTTTTCAAAGCAGCCTAACAGCTACCACCTGCAGGAACGAGTCCTGTGCAACCTACAGCAGACCACCACCACCACATGTGCCTACTTGGGACTTCTGGTCTGCACATCCCTGCTTGGGACCAAATCACTTATTAAGGTGTCACACATATCAAGGGGTGTACAGGGCTCTTCGGCTAATGTTCTTTTGTGAAGTTATGCAGGGCAGTTAATCATGAATTTCCAGTTAAAACTGAATGTGTGCCTAAGTCTCTAGCTGAGCTTTGAAAATCCTAACCTTAACAGCCCATTTTACTGCAGAAGTACTAGCAGAGATTGCCTGAACAACCCTCTCCTTTTGAATGCTGCACTGTTCAATGCCTGAAATACAAATAAGACCAATAAAAGCTATAGCAGCATTTTTTTTGAGCAAAAAATTACTCAGATCAATATTTAGTCTGTCCTGACTGTTTATCCTTCTACCATTCTCCTTAGAAAAGGACTTGTATCTGAACAAGCTGATGGCTAAGAGCGCTATCTACTTTGCAGAGTCACTCTGAAATAATAACTGTGCAAGCTTCCCAACATTTCTCATTCCTTTTGCTAGCCTACAGACTCTTTATTTCCCCACTTCTAATCTCRGCTTCCTTATCACTCTTGTGTACACACTACAATGGAGTCATAACAGTACTCTTCTGCCATAACGATGTGATAACCTTCTACAGAACAACACTACCCATTAACAAAAAGCTGTACTGTGAGATTAGGAAACAAGAAAGACTGGATTTGTTTTTTGTCTCGTGTGTGCACCTCTCAGCAAACAAAAAAGAAAGAAAGAAAAAGAAGTCACTTTCTGTTGCTACCTTTCCACCAAACCCACAGGAGAAGTCCCATCAGCTGGGCAGAAGCCTGCCAGCTTGGTTGGTACAAGCCAGGACGGCTCTAACCAGCTCAGTGGATCTGCACTGATTTACTCTGGCAGGCGATCTGGCCCTGTGTAATCAAAACGGACAAATCTCTGAGCGAGGCAGATGAAGAAAGGCGGATTAAAGAGTACCTAGGCTATATATACATAATATAGCTATTCTCCCTCCCTCCCAAAAGCACTTTCAGATGGAAAAATGAATACACGGCTATGTTTACTTTGTCAAAGTTTTGCATTTGTTCCCTGTTTGTCAGCCACGACTCCATATCGGGGGCAGCCTGAATGACGAAAGCCTCGTAGTCTGCGAACATCTGCGTGAAGCGGTTGGCGAAAACCTCGCGAAGCTGCACGTTCAGTTTGTAGTCCCTCAGCTCCACCTCCTCACACGGCAATTTCCCATCCTTCTCCTTCTCTGCAAGGGGAGCCGTGATGGTCATTTTTTCCATCGTCACGCCTGTTCTCTTGGCGAGGGCTTGCAGGCGAGCGATCGTCTCGTTGCCTTTCAGCAGCTCATACATGTTGAGGGCATTGCCGGGGATGTTCCCATTCTTGTCGTTCACCAAGTCGCTAAGAACCAGGTTCTTGAGTTTGGTGGCGCTGTCGCTGCAGTGCAGGTTACCCTCCGGTGGGATCCCAAACTGCAGRAGAACCTCAGAGATTTCCTGGATAAACTCCAGCTTGTTGGGGAACTGGGGGAATTCCTCTGGCAGTTCAATGAAATGGTTATCGATGTCTACAAAGCACAAGTTTGCCTGAAATAAAAAGAAAAGTTTCAAAACAGACGCTCTGCACTGAATTGGCTCCTCTGCTAAGTAGCCCTATTTTCCCAGGGTGCTTCCAGACAGAAGGGTAAAAGCACACATATGCAGGAGACTTTAGCTGTGTTGTCTAGCCTGTGACATTTCAGACTTCAGTAAAGCTGAGGGCCAACTGGATGGCGATGATTTAATGAATAAATAAAGCCTCCTGCCCTCTCCTGTTCCGCCATGACTTGCAGATCTCAAAGTTCCCACTACAAAGATTTGATATCCCCTCCCAAACCAGCCAAGGACACACCAGTGAACAGGATGTGCAGCACCACTTCTCAGCCCACGTAAAAACTGTTTGTGTGAATTAYTGCATCTCAAGGGCACATTTATTTTAGCAGGATCCAAATGCAAGAAGCCTCTGTAGCTGTGCTACCAAGGAACGAGATGTTCAGTGAGAAAGATGACACTGCTACGAGCAAAGCTACAAAAGAGGGTCCCATGCAAATCCTTTGGGATCGTGTCTGAGTATAGCTTGTCTACTGGAGGTCAAGCCCTAGTTCCCCACTACTCCCTGTTTCCATGGAGGCTTTTTATCTTGGCAATTCCTCTGCCTGAGATTTAAACAGAGTGCTCTTAGACAGCTTTGCTATGAATGGAGATGGATCTCAGCCCATAAGATTAAAGCTAAGTGAAGACATGAATCTAGCACAGCAGATACTTTTACTAGGAAAGTGTCAATGGGGGGATGGAAGAACCCTACATAAAAATTAATTACATTGCAAATGCACCCACAGGAATAATAGCAGAATGAAAAACAGTAATTGATCTTCTGAACTGCCGCTTACATTTGAAATTCTCTGTCTCAGTGCACTGTGCTGAATAAAATCTTAAACCAGGTCAGATTCCCAAGGTGCTGAGCTCTAAAGGGCTTTTACCCTGGCATAAAGCTGCGGAATGAGAGATGCAGGAACCCACAGGGCAGCAGCAGCAGGTCTTTGTTAGCCTGACTTGGCCATTACCACAGCTCCTCTGCCTTCTCCAAGGCACTTTTACTGCCCTTTACTTCTCACCAAACACTGTAGACTAATCTTCAAATTATGTGAACAGAAAGGACTTATTTTCCTCCTTTTCTGAAAAGGTTAATTTTCAGCAGGACAATACATTCCACAGCAAACATGGTTATAATATATTAGATATTTCAGGGACATGCTTGAGATTAATCACCTTTCACATAGATACTTTAAAGAGTATTAGGATTCATTTGGTAAAGCAGAAGTGTCCTGTCAGCTCACTTCTTCATAATAAACTTGGACTGTACGAAGAAAAGCATTTCTTCATACAAAACAATTTGCTTAACTTAACTATATAGCTATTAAAGAGTTGTGGTATGTATCAGTACAATTCTTTAGCTCAGGGACTGTCTTCTTATCTATCAATATTTCATTTCAAAGGCTTTTTAATTTCAGCTCTGCATATCATTTACAAAATTTGAAAAATGAGATTTGGATTCAGAAAACCCTTGGGGAATTGGTCTCACTTCTCTCTTCAAAAACATCTGATGATTAAAGTTAATGCAGAGAGATTAGTAACCTTAAGACAGCATGATGGCCAGTTGTTAGAATTTTTATCTCTAACAAACAAATGGTTTATATTTAGACTAAGAGCTTGAAAAGCTGGCCCCTGGCCTGAACAATAAAGGAATGCTAAAGCGAACAGTGCTTCATCACTGCTCGCATGTTGAAGGATTTTCTATTTTTTATTGTCTAGAGGAATTTGAGGTTCAAGACCTTCCCTGTTCAATACCCCTTCTTTCTTTCCCTTTCCCAGAGTTACTGGACCTGTGGTGTTCATAAATGCTATGCTGATATTTTTCACTCATTTGTTAAACATCTTAAGAGGGAAGGGTTTCCACCCCACTATTACTCTTCCCTCACTGGTGATATTCAATTTGTTATTCCAGCGATACTGCAAGCCCATCACATTAAAATTTTAATTTAAGGAAAATGACAGCTTAATCTGCTAACTAAAAGCATAAGACTAATAATTTTAAAAATCGCAGTAATTACATAGTATTAGCATGGTTTTACTGAAAAGCGTAGCTAGATACCAGCTTCGTTTCCACACCATTGCAAATTTCTTGTGATTGGGCCATTGTATTCAAGAGGTGAGGCTTGATTTGCACTGTTACATGCCACCAAGGCTAAGAATCAGTCACCTCCACCTAATACTTAAAATAGACCTTTATTAAAAACCGTATTATCTTTGCCCTGTGTTTATCCCTGTACTTCCACATAGAAACTCCCCCTCCTGCATATTCTCCTCTGCTGCTGCTCCCACCTGCCTTCGCAGTAATAGCATCTATTCACAAGCCTTAGGGACTCTGCCCCCAGGAGAGGTCCCTGCGTGGATCTGGGCACAGCAGTGCCACCGTCACGAGATCTTACAGCCATACAAACAGTTATTCTTAGGGTTCCCACTGATTTTAAGAAGAAACCCAAGTTAAAATGCATGGCACGCTCAAGAGACGGGTCCAGTCACCATCTCGAATGCAGACAGGCTAGCCATATCCCAAAGACCTTGCAGTACRGAGAGAGATCAGTGGCCAGGTTAAAATGCGACACAGTTTTAATCATCTTGGTCAAATTTTGAGGAGAAAAATCTCCATTTCACTCTCTACCACCAGTGACTTTAACACCTAGATCAGGAGGGCAATCTTTCCTTCCTTTTTTTCTCTGGGGAAAATGTGGTAGACTCCGCAAAGTCTTCACTTCCCATTGCATGGGAGAACAGAAGATCGTCAGTCCAAAAGACAATCATTGGAGTGAGTCAATATTTTAAAAGCATGTGTGTGTGTATGCTTCTAAGTGTTTCACAGGCACGGTATTAATGCAAATTTCGCTCGTTTGAGGCCAGGATGCTGGTCTAGTAATAGACCTTGACCTAACCAGGAACACGTGGGTTCACCCATGAGTGGGACGAGGCTGGCAGGACGGGGCACGCCTCTGATCAGCAGCAGGGGGGCAGGGACAGGTTTATACCATCTAGCAACCGCAGCCAGGATCCAGTTTCATAAAGACCATCCCCGAATGAAATGCTCTTTAGCCCTCTATTGATAGGAGTGCGACACTGACAGAGTGACAAAACCTAGCGAAACGTGTGATGTAGGGAAAGCAGAGAAACTTTCAGCATCACAGCAAGAAGCAGAAGGAGAAGCATTTAGAAGTATAATTAATGGCACTCATTAAACTCAGAAATGGACCGAGAAGGACTGCGGAGACTTCTTCCACTACCTCACTCCTGCTGGCAAACAGTCTTCACAGTGCCAGAGAAGCCTCGTAACACCAGGCATGGCATTTTCCAGCAAGGATTCACACAGATATTAATAACGCGTTTCAGGATAGCAACCCCAAAGGCGGAGACTGACCTCCTGAGGCAGCTCCAGCTTGGAGCGGTCAGTTCCCTCCTTGGACTGCAGCCCCATCAAGTAGGGAACGGGAGCATCCAGAAAATGCAGGAGAGAGGCAGGAAGGATGGGGACGTACACGTGCTGCCACTGAAACGGGAACARCAGCGTCGTGATCCCCTCCGCCACCGTCATCAGACGCTGATAATCTAGACAGGGAGAGAGAGAGAGAGACAGACATTGAATTATCTTTCTGTGTTTCGCTTTTGAAATCGGGTTGGCAAGGACATCAGTGACAAAACAAGACAGAAACCATGTTGATATGGTAAGATGTTCTTTTGAAAATAAGACTACTTAAAAACCTTAAACATTATTTGATTCGTCAAAACTCATTACCCCCAGGAAGAAACTGCTAAGCATAAATATTCATATCTTATCTAGATCTATACCGTCATTAAATTCATTTATTAAAAGGATACCAAAAGTTCTCTCTATAGTACAGGATAATAATACTCTAATTCTATAGCAAGCATGTATTTTTACAAGGGAAAAAGAGGAGGAAGAACTGAACTTCAAGGAAACATTGTGGTTTCTCACTTGCTCCTGCCTGCCTGCTTCTGCTCCACTTGCTACTACTTCTAAGGCTGAGTGTACTTTCCAGAAGACTCGCCTTGGCCACACACCAGCAGAAGTTTACAGTCCCTACGTATTTAAACACACTGCTTTTAAGTAAAATCCAAACAAAAGCCTAACAGAAATTTAGTTCTCAAAAACATTCTGTATAGCTAGCATATTTATATTGCATTATTTTCCAAATTTGTATTTAATCCACTAGTTCATTGCTTTACAATGTTTTGGTTCATGTAAACACAGGGCGAATTATTTTTTAAATTAAAATTTAATTAGATCCAGCTGAGCCACAAGAATATTTCAGAATTCGGATAAGAGCATATTATTTCTCAAATATCCAGCTGGTATGATGCAATACCACAACCTATTTATTAATATAAATCAGGGCATCAAAATTTGAGAACACAGTTTAAAAAAAAAATAAAAATCACACTGGTGTTAAAGATATGGTCATCCTTACAGCGAATCTCAAACTGCAGACAATCCATCAGGAAACAGGTAAAAAGACCTCTGGGTCTTGTAAGCTGCTGGTGAATGTGAAACCAGATGATTGCTTCTACTCCATGTTACAGCAGCTTCTGCATTAATAACAACTCCCCCCAAATTTCTAAGAACATGGAAGYACTTAAACCCCAATTCCTTAAGAATCTTAATTTATCACGAAGAAGCAGCACACCTCATTTAACAGTAGCGGTTAAAGACAGGAACACCAAAGTGCAAGTTTGTAAGCGACTTTGAACTTGCAAGCGGTGCATGGCACAGACAAGAGGGGGAGTCAKCTCCGATTCCTGTCCTGGGCCTCCGTCACTTGTGAATGCTCTTCGCTACCTGCAAAAGGAGTTGTTCCCCCCAGCTTCAGTGCACGGGTACGTCGTCAGTAACCAGCAAGAGCAGCAGAAGGGATGTATCCAAAACCAGTTCTCATCAGGGCCAGGCAAGTCTAACGAGCTTTGGCTTGAGCAACCAAAAGATTTTTAGTCTCACTAAGGCCAGACCCAGATCCTTGGTAACACTTGGGTTGTTGCACATCTCTCCTAGCCCCTCTGCCCCACTCCATGAAATTAAAGCTATATGTATGAACACTCTGGTTTTGAGTCAGGTAAGAAGGCTTTTCTCCTATAGCCCCACTGACTGCTTTTGCCTGGATAGGAACCCAGCCTGGCCCTCCCCGTTTCCTGAGCAAGCCAGCCTGATACTCTGGCAGGCATCAGCAACAGCAAAAGCGCTGACATCTGACACTGCTCAGCTATTAGGAGGTCACTGGGAAGATGCACTTGAATAAATATGCAAATTAAAACAACAAATTGCATAACCCATTCTCCTTCTTGCTAGCACCTCTCTGTGGAAAACCAGCCTCKATCTGCAGGTCAGCTGGCAGGGCAAAAACATTTTTCATCTTGTCTTACTAATAGCTAGTCACTCAATCTTCAAAATGCTTTTCATGCATACAAGTCAGTCTCAAGGTTACACCTCAAAACCATTCCTAGCTACAGATTAGCCATTTATGAATCTCTCCCTATGCAATGGTCTATAATTATACACGTCCATTGGCTGTCTTGTTGACGAGCAGTTATACAGAATCAACTTACAACATCTGCTGGTGAAGCTTAGGCGTCTCATGACACTTCATAACTCTGAAAGCTTTAAAGGTTAAAAAAAAAATCAAATACAGAAAGTAGCATGTCTTAGTATGCACGAGACGATTTCAAAGTCTGTTCTGATCTACATAGCCATGTGAAATAACAGGTCTTCACAGCAAAGTTGCAACTACCTTTTCAGGGCATTCAACTCTGGAAATGCATGCTCGCTCTTCTTTGATGCTACTGATAATATTTAACATAGTCACTAGCACAAGTTTTGTAACCAACTCACTATAAGGAAAGCTGTTTTTAAAAAAAACTAGTGATGACCAAATTATTAGGCTGATTGTTACCATTTAGCAATGTTTGCTAGCAGTTAGCAGAGATAAGAACATTCTGTACCCAGCGGTTTTCACTGAAGAGAAGGAAGTTCCCAGGTTCCTCCAGAAAAATAATTTAAAATAAAACACGTGGAAACAGTCCTTTTGATATTTGTTTAATGAAGTAAGAAACTCTAGTTACTTTGTGTTTACTTTCAAGCCTGTACAAGGTTAGACACCTATCCTGTAAGGCATAAAGTCTTTTTTGATGGAGAGATTCTTGTGCCCGTCAGCATTTGAGGGAAGCTTACGTGGTTACTGAGGACAACCTGGAAACAAGGGACTTCTACATTTCCCCAAATCAGAGGGAGAAAAAGGGGCGGCAGAACAGAAAAAAAAGGAAGGAGAGAAAGAATGGAAGTGGATGGAAAAAACAGGGTTTGTATAGACTGTGTGTGCTTGCACCAAGGGGGACAGCGTTTACAGATCCTATCCCACCATCACTACTAGACTTTGATAACAATCTCCAACTGCAAGCCAAGTTTTCCCTGTTATTTTATGAATGAGAGGCCCAGGTAGCAAAACTATTCTCTGATCCTACTCCAACCTTTAGAGCTAGAATAGGGGATTAGATAGTATTCACCAGTTTAGGAAGTGTCTTTTGAGAAAGGCCTGTTTGTTGAGCAGAGTGAGGACACAACAGTTCTGTTTCCCATCCATCTGACATCAAGAAACATCCAGAAAAGATGAACATCATCAAGCACAGCCCCTACAGCAAGTTCTTCRTGTTCAGAGTTACATCTCTAATTTGTACATGGGACATTTTCCAAGAGAAACTGCTCAGGGAGGATAATCCCAAGGCAAAGTGATCCCTATGGCTTCTATTGCAACTGCTGCCTCCTAACAACCGCTTAGCTGGATTTGGCACAGGTCTGTCTCTCACACTTAACCTTCTCCCTAAGTGAAGGAGGAGACAATAGAGTCAAGTTCAAAGACCCTGGATCCAACCCCTTGTTCTGGCAGCATCTGCCGGGGGCCCTTGGCCAAGTCCCTGCATCTCACTTCCCTGCCCAGGACAAGTAACCACAGCGGGGACCTGTTTCAGCCACGCTTTACAAAGGTCTGGAAATACCCACATGGCTCACAAGGTACAACGTAATGGTTAAAATGCAAGTCCTGAGAGATTCCTGTATAATTATGAATCACTATTTTGTGCTAGAGATGGAAATGGTTTCAGCATTTGAACATTAACTCACTGTAAATGTTTTTGTGAAAGAGGACAAAATTTGACAAATATTTGTCTTGATGTTGATTCTGCATAATACAATAACAGGGCAACAACCAATCAGCATGGTATTACAACAGGTACTGTGCATGCAGAAATACCTATCCCAGAGAGCTTAAAGTCCAAACACAGACAGTGACTCAGAAAACAAAACCAAATAATTCTTCTCCTTTCATTTTACAGATTGGGTATAGAAGCTCTGAGATATTAAGCAATTCAAGAAGCTCAACCTAAAAATCGCTTTTCTTGCTACAGAGGAGTCTGATCTCTCAAAATCCTTCCCATGCTGCAGCAAAGCGAAACCAAGATCCCTTGAGAGGGGAAAGGGACATCAATGTTACCCCTGCCCAGAACAGCTAAGACCTCCCTTGCTCGGGTGCTACCTCAAAAACAGGTTCAAATCTTTGGTTGTAATCAAACAGAAGAGAATTTCACCTGGGACCTTCTCAGCAAATGCCCAACCACAGGATTTTTGAGTATAAGGCACGTATAAGAGCACACACACGCTCATTCAAATCAGAAACGGCGTTCTTGCTGTGATCAGTGCAGTGTTATTCCAGTGTCAACACACTCAGCCTTCTGAGGAAAGAACAATTTGGCAGTTTTCCAACCCCCTATTCCAGTAACCTACCAAAGGTAAGGTAGAAAGCCTACCGTAGAGCTGGAGTCTCAGCCTGGATCTTCTAAATCCAGTACGATGCTTTAAAAATAGACCATGCTTCCTCTTTCTTTTCCTTTTTAAGTCCTGTTTTACATACAATTTGAAAGCACTTGAATGCATTTGAAAAGATGGGTTACCTAGACACCACTTCCTTTCCTCTACTGCTTTTTGAACATGCATAAAGTATAACTGCAGCTTTGCAAAGCCACGTATTTAAATATGTATCCTGGAAGATGATAATCAGATCATGTTCTCAGAGAGTACCTTATCAAAAGGAACAAAACAAAGCCAACAACAGAGTAAATAGAAGAAAATAAAATAAAATAATCAACAAATCTTAATGAATAAGAGCTAATTCTTCAGAGAGAAACCTGAACAAGCTTTAAAACATTCTTGTGACTAAGCTTTTCCACATGCTACCTCTTCAGTCAAAGTATTATAAGCAACTGCTGTTCAACTGCTACTTTTTGTAACAAGATATGGATTAGCTGAGCCAGCTATATTGGAAAAACTGGAAAATAAAAATTAATATTTTGCTTTGAGCTCTGAGCATGAGTCAGGAATGGCGCACAACAGTTATGAGACCTGTCTAGTGGCTCGGTACCTTCAGATCTGTAATGTTTATATATAGCACACTGCAGATGAAAAAGGAAATCTGAAATTCACATCTGAGACAAAAATTGTTTATGAAAGCAAAGGTTTTCAAATCAGATCTCAATAGCTCCACAGAAGCAATGCATATAAGTCTTTCAGACTTCAAAGCGCCCTGGAAGCTTCCATCTTTCATCTGGTTTGTATACCAGCAGCTGCGATGACTGACAAGCCAGACCAGGTGATTTTCAAGAGGTGTTCAGATAAAATGCACAAAAATGCTTCAGGAAATGTTTATTCGCCACAGAAATCACCTTGCACCAGTGCTGCCTTCTGGGCACTTGGACAGGTGGGTGACGCAGGGCTGTAACCAGCAGGCTGTCCTGGGGAAGGACCCACGGCATCTCAACGCCCTTTATCCCTGGCAGAAGAGGGGATTTACCAGCAAGTGACACAGCACATGAATTACAAGATAAAAGCAGAGCAGCAATTTATGCAAATCTGAAAAGACATATTTTCTTCAACAGGATGATCAAGACTAGCCTGCATCTAATTGCCTGAACTAAGAATAAGCCTCTTAGCCTGCGGGTCAGCTCTGCCCCAAGGGAAACATCCCAAGGCCAATATTCACTGAGGCCAATTCTTTCCATTTTCCCTTGTTGGCAAACACTTAATGGAAAAAAAAATCACTTCCACTTCAATAAATTTCCATTTATATGATTTATCCGTGTTACAGCCTGCCATCAGTGGTTCAGCATAAATTAGTTTATGATTAAGAGCCACCTTAAGAATGAATTCACAGGAAAACCTGAATTAGCTCCCATTACCGGCACGGTTAAGCCTCCGAGAGCAGGGCAAAAGCCTGTGACGAGGTGGCAGTAGGACACATGAAGATGCACCTGACGACACAGGGAGCCCCTTGCTCGCCCCCGTGGCTGCGGGGACAGAGGAGCCTTCCCGGCGGGCAGCGGCTCTGGGCCAGGGCAGCGGGGAGGGCACACACTTCAGTGGGCAACAACTTTGCTCAAGACCACTTTTGACTGCCCTGTTATTTATCTGGCATTTGCCATAGCTGGAATGAAAGGCCTAATTTAACTTCTCCTCACCCCGTTCTTAAAAGGTAAAGATGTTTTATAATGGAAAAATCATAAGATCTGACTGAAAAAATCGGAGAGGGGATGGAGTGTGTGTGTGCAAAGTGATAAAAGCAGTTGCCAAATCTTCCTCTACGCTTCCCTGTTAGTACAAACAGGAGTGGAGATGTGGTACAGACCTGTACTACCTCTGTCTCCCTGTTTCCAGCTGCTTTAAGAACTTGACTTTTTGAGCTGTATTGACTTCAGCTAACAAAATTGAGCAACTTTTAATTAAAAAATGGTTTTATCTTTCCACCTAAGTTCAAAACCAAGAGGATATTTGATTCTTTGATTATTCTGTCCAATTGCTTGTCTCCTTTCCAGGGGAACACACACTGCAGTCTCCTCTGACTGTGGTGCTGTTGAGGCTCTGAACTCAGCTCTCTATCACAGCGTAGACACATTTTGTCCCCATGTAAATTGTTCACCATTAGCTCTGCAATAGCTTTCCATTGGTTTTGATGAATACCAGTGTGGAGTGCAACTATTTAAATATCAAGCAGAGGAGAGCAAAGGTTTTCTATGTAACTATTTGGTGTATAAATGCTTTAAAAGGCAAACACATCACGCATGTATTAGTTTTAAAAAATCTCCCCCAAAACAGACTTTGTAAGACAGATCTTTCAGATCACACCTTTTTCTAGGTGATGACTATATATATGCATAGTCATTTGTATTATAATTTCTAAGATTGAAAAAAAATAAGGCAAAGAATATTTCAATCTTCGAGGAGCAATTACTCAAGCCCTTTGAAAAACAACTTGGGAAATGCTGGAAATTATAATGAGTAGAAATAGCCTAAGCTCTAAGAAGTTTATCTTTGTCTCATCCACACGTTCCCTCTCATGTTTAAATCCCTAGAAAGGCAGACATACAAAATGGATTGCTGAGGTTTCCGCAGAGCCCACAGTTTCATTCATCTCTTTCCAGCAGACATCTCACGCCAGTGGCATTTTGTTAGCGATCCTTGGGAAATTGTAGCAGCTATTGCAGAGTGTTATTAACTTGGACACTGCCGGAAGCCTGGACATTCACAATACCCTTACATCTCCACGGTCGCACGGGAGAGCTGTGCTCTGAAAAAAACAAAGGGCACTTGCAAGAGTATTACTTTCTACGATTGAATAAACTATAATAAAACTACAACAGCAAGTCTGTTTCATAAACGAAAGTCTGCAAGCCCCAACCTTGCACAATGTTAGATGCGTGCTACACCATGTGCCTTGTTTAGTGATAACAAGTATGACTCTATATCAGTTTTTTCTGTTTTATTGGGAGTCTCATAGTTCTTATGTCCTTCCTTTGAAAGTCACAGGAACACACTATAATCCAAGCTTTGCTTTTTTAGAGGTTTATAAGGCTGCAATCCAAAGACTGCACACTGAAGAACTGCGGGGAAAAAATATCTCATCCCTCCCTTTGGTTTGCAAAGCCCCATTGTTAAAATTTTGCCCTATTTAAACTTAAAAGTATTCTCTACATGCAGGAAGATGTAACCTGAAGCCACAGGAGTTCTGCTTCTAGTGCTTTCAGGTACAGCTTTCTGTATCACCTTTGCAGGCCAAAGTGGGCACTTAGAGCAGTCTATTACATCTACCCACCAACAGAGATTTTGATTAACTCCCTGGAAGTCCACGCTGTCTCTGTTAACAGTAAGGACTTGTCTTTTCAGTCTTGCCATTTAGGTGCAAGCACAAGTCTCTGCCAGTTACCCAGCTATCCTCGCCTTGTTCCGCATTTTGCCCTAACGCTGCCACAGCACCGTTTGCTGCTTCCAAGTTGCACAGATGTTTCACATCTTCAGACTGAAACTCTACGGTCATAGTGTCTTTTGCCCCAGAAGAACACCAGCAGCTCCCAAACTGGTTTGTAAAGCCACGGCGATAGCTCCTTAGCCCTAGGCTGCTTTAAAGTTTAAACCGTAAACTTGACAGAAATTGAGGATTAAGGTAGTTGCCTGCAGTCCAAAACGTTTGGGAATGAAAGAGCTCAAAAAAATGAGCTCATCATTCTTTTACATCAGTCCCTCCATCCCTCTGCTTGATTACCACAGTTGCAAAGTGAAGTTACAGTTCACTACAATCCCTTCATTTTCCCAAGTGATGGGATACCACTCACCTGTAAAACACCATGAACAGAGCAACTAGATACCCAAAGTTGACAGTAGCAGACCAAACAGCTACCAATTGGTCCTGTCCACACCACAGAGTTGTGCCAGACACGCTCATATCATGCTGGGAATGCGTCCAGGGCAAGCTGGGTAAAGTCACCCAACACCCCCACCTCTTCATTTAGTTAGATGCCTTTGTTCAGGCTGCTGGAAACATTATGCCTCAGCTACACGGTTAAAAATAAACTTTTTCATCATCAACTCCTAGTTCACTAGAGAAAAAACACTCCAGAAAAGCCAATACAGTCTCTGTGCTACCTTCCTGCCAGCCCTTCACTGCTGTTATCACCAACTCTGTCAGTAACCAGGTGCAACTCCACTTGACCACCGTCCTTCCCGGAGGCAGCCCACTGCCCACGCTTGCCTATAAAGTTTGGAACTAAAGCTGTTTGACCCATTGTTCCCAGTGTTTGCAGTTTTCATATCCCTCCTGCTCTTTCTTGGCCTCAAAAAGTAATCTGCCTTTAGCTGACAGATGTTTAGTGATAAGTTTAAGGTTCTCAGTAGACAGCCAGCAGGCTCATTGTATGGTCCGGGTTGTGCAACAATTTATATTTTCACTTGTGCTGGTTTTGGCTGGGATAGAGTTAATTTCTTCCATAGTAGCTGGTATGGGGCTATGTTTTGGATTTGTGCTGGAAACAGTGTAGATAACTCAGGGATGTTTTAGTTCCTGCTGAGCAGTGCTTACACACAGTCAAGGCCTCTTCTGCCTCTCACCCCACCCCACCAGTGAGCAGGCTGGGGGTGCACAAGAAGTTGGGAGGGGACACAGCTGGGACAGCTGACCCCAGCTGACCAGAGGGATATCCCAGAACATATGACGTCATGCTCAGCATGTAAAGCTGGGGGAAGAAGAAGGAAGAGGGGGACGTTCGGAGTGATGGCGTTTGTCTTCCCAAGTAACCGTTACGCGTGATGGAGCCCTGCTTTCCTGGAGATGGCTGAACACCTGCCTGCCGATGGGAAGTAGTGAATGAATTCCTTGTTTTGCTTTGCTTGCGTGCGCGGCTTTTGCTTTACCTATTAAACTGTCTTTATCTCAACCCACGAGTTTTCTCACTTTTACCCTTCCAATTCTCGCCCCCATCCCACCGGAAGGGGAGTGAGCGAGCGGCTGGGTGGGGCTTAGTTGCCGGCTGGGGTTAAACCATGACATCAATCAACTTTCCAAAAGAAGTCTTTATCCTTTAAAAAGAGGAACCATTTTTTTTGCAAGCTTGAATGAAAAGCTTCCTCCTAACAGGGCTAGGAGAACCGCAAAAAAAGTCAGCTTACTTTTCCCACATGTGTTATTAGCAGCTCTCTCACTGAAATAATTTGGTGAACTGACGTAGGTCTTGGTGCAATGCTCTGATTTCTTGATTATTGTAGCATTTCAGTGAACTCTGACTTTGGGTGAATAATGCTGTCTTGCTTGAAATTGCACCTTGTGGATGCAAGACCATCTTCCGCTAATCTTTTGTTGAGTTTGGTAAGGTTGCAGCAAGGCCACGCCACTGGAATCACAGTCCAGCACGTCTATCCTCTTTAAAGTAGAAAGGGAAGGAAGGACAAATTTGCAAAATCACTCTCTCATTCGTTACTGTGGAACAAGTGATACATAAGCCAAAAACTTCTTTTCATCTTTTGCCTTGAAAGAACTTGCAGTTAAGAAACCATTTCTCCCTGATGGATCTCAAAGCTTAGAAAGGAGATTTCAGTAGTATCTAGCCTGGTTATATCTCAAATAGGAAAAGAGCTGCTCTGTTTTCTCTCTCAGGAATCGCAAGACTGATATTTAAAAGAAGCCGCAGTGCACAATTAGCCAAGCACTCAGCTATCAGGATATGACAAAACTGAGGCTTTGCACTTGACCTCCACTCCACATTCCTCACCTCTGGGAACCAGCATTACGATGCTATTGACATAATCACAGTATTTCCCTAATACAACTGTCTGCTTTTCCCCATGCACCATCAAGTTGTGTATATATTAGATAGGGAAGTAAAGGATGTCAAGAACATCCCTAGATTCACCAAAAATGGAGAGGGGAAAAACTGAATTTTGGAGAGTGGAGAGGATTAATTCTCACTATCTCATTTTTCTTTAAAAAAAAAAACCCACAGTGAAAATAAACAAAACAAGTAAACCCTTAAATTATAGCCAGTAATTGGAAGAAAAACACTTACTTACCTAACTTCTGGTTGCACTGAAAATTCAGTCAAAATTATTTAGTGGATATTTTGTATCTGTCTCAAGAACTATTACAAAAGTAATGCATATGCAGGTTGCTCTCCATCTGCACAAAATATTACTAAAATGTAATCTGACAAGCAGATTCTTCCTAATGCTACTAGCTTTCAGAAAAAAAATATCAGTTTTCAGTGAGTCCATAGGCAGAGACCAGAGTGGGAATGACGAGCAGGGATGGGGAGGCATTTCAGTGGTGTTGCTGCTTAATGTTGAACCCCGGTGTCGAGTGGCAAAGGTAGCACGATTCAAACTGAGGAAGAAAGGGGTAAGTACACGCACACAGAAGCAGAAGGGAGAGGAAAAGCAGCCTAATCAAAACTAACAGCAGGATTTCTGCTCACACTTCAAACTCAGGGCAGATACAGTCCTTCATTTTCGTTTCTTGAAAGCAAACCCCTGGAGTCCCTGTGGAGAAGTGCTCCGCAAAGACCTAGCAATCCTTTGAATTCAGTCATTTGCAGAAGAACTACCCTCCTTCCACCTCCCTGAACATTTTTCCCCATTCTAAGTCATTTATTCATTAGTACTACTATGACACACTTACTGACCTTTTCTATGACAAACCCGAGTGTTCACTTTTGGCCCTTGAAGGTTCATTACCTGTACTCATTTCAGACAACTTCCCATCCTCTCTCTCCTCTCCATTTCAAGGTGTCTGTTGTTGAACCACATCTCTTGAGAAGTCTAGGTATTCAGCATCTTTGCTTCTTTTTGTTAAAAGGTATGCATACCTCCCGGCTTCATGTTGTTCATTCTAGTCTGATGAAATCACTTCCCCCAAACTTTTTCCCTGAGGCACATTTTACTAATTTAGGATGAGCATCACAGAAGCCATTTGGAAACCCAGATAATATGGACAGGCATCCAGTGAGACTTAGAGGAACCTCCAAAAAGTCTGGATAACCCCTTGAAAGTCGGCAGGAAGCTTGAACTTGACTTGTTTGGGCACTCTGGTGCATTGCAGCAGTTGCAGCACATACCTTTCGGTACTCGAATATCACCAGGGCTAGACTCACAGCAACCAACATCATACAGGAAAGCGTAATAGGGGTGTAAAACTTCAGAGCATGCCCAGCGTAAAGATTCCCAACACTTGCAGCAGAGCATTGCACTATTGCAGAAGGACACAACCAGAAAAGAAAAGGTACAGGCCAGATTTTCAAAAGCTTGCTGGCATACTTCGATGTGGACAGGCTCTGTGCAAGCAACTTCTGCCAATGTAGCTAGCCTTTGCCAACTGCAATCTTAAGTGTCTCAAAAAGAAGTACCAGCATCCTTGTCAGAAACGTTCCCAAATATCTCAAGGAGGACTACGAAGGGATGTCCTGTAACTCTACTCAGTTCCAACCCAACATTAAAACTTCAGCCTCTAAGTACTAAAAAACTCTGTGCTTTAACCAGAACATATCCATCATATGGAAGGCAGGAGATCTCACCAAACTTCAATATGCTGCTGAAATTTGAAAAAGAAAGTAGCAAGAGTGTTTTCTGCAAGATGTATTACTTTCCGCTGGTATTTTTGCAGAAGATAGGATTAGTTTCATGCTCAAGCATGATCAAGGGCAATGTAAGGACAATAACTAAATGAATTCTATTGCTAGCTGTCACAGGTGATAAATACAATGCATAATTAAACAAGTGGCATCTAGACTGCCTGGAGTAAACAATTATTTAGTGCTTTCATTAGGACAGACTAATTTTTCTCACTTTTTCATTACATTCTCACGTTTCACAAATCTGCTGAAAATCAACAGCTTTGTATTAGCTCCTGTGGCTATGGCTGCCCAGGAACTGCCCACTGGGAACAGACCCAATGTGCATCGCTGGACGAGTGCCCACCTTGTGAGTACAGAAGGATCTGCATCTCCAGAAGAACGCAGGTGAAAACTTGGACCAGGTTCTCCAGGCCCAGCAGTTCGAAGACCTCCCGCAGCGGGTAGTCAGAGAGTGGCAGCTCGTTGGGCCCAGGTCTCTGGCAAATGATGGGCTCGTAAACCCCATAAAACTTCAGCGACCTCCCCGGGGGCGGCAGGGGCACCTCGTAGAGGATGTTGTGGATGTAGCTCTCCAGGGGCAGAGGCGGTGGCTGCTGAGAGGTCACCGCCTTATAGAGCTGGATCAGGAACTTCTTGCAGGCTTGCATGAAGGGCAGAGGGGTGATGAGGCATATGCATTTGGAGACGTACAGCGTGTCTCTGCTGATGTCGTAGGAGTTGTATCGCTGGAGCTTGGCGAGGGAAGTGGCATCGCCCTCATCGATGCTGCTGGCCAGGGAGTCCATGCTGCACGACGAGGAGGCACAGACGCTGCTGTATTGCTCTGCGTTGTGCATCTGGTAGAGCGTTTGCATGGCTGTGCAGATCTGCTTGCTCGTGACCTCCTCGTAGAACGTGAGCACAAACCCATATGTACGAGAGCCATCTTCTCTGGTGATGATGAACGAATGGAGCTGCGGATCTCTGTTATCTGCCTGCGTCCTGAAAGACAGCCCTTTGGGCATACACAGCTAAGAAAAGAGAAAAGAAATAGATATAGTTATCTAAGCTACAATTTTATTTTGTTACTTTTGCTTCACAGGCACATTCTTTTTTTCCACCGCATCATAACAAGCCATTTATCATTAAACATAATGCCCCTGAAAAGTAGCCCAAGAACAAACAGCCTAAACCTGATGCTACTTAAAAGAAGATATAGGCATGACTGAAGAAAGGAAAACACCCTCCAAAATCACCCATCTATTAAGTCATTATGACTTATTTTCATTACTTTGTAAAATTATTTTCACTATTGAATAGCCTTTGTCTCATTTACTTAAACATCATATAAAGACATCCAGTTTTATTCTCATTCATATATATTGTTCCCACAGTACTCTAGAATCAGAGAGCCAAGGGAGCATCTTATACCACTGAACTAAATTACAAACTTCTTGAAATTCTTTGATCTTCCCTAATTTTCTTAAAAGAAAGCAAAACAATTGACTGACAGCTATTACATTTACTTTCTTCCTTAAGTGCTACAAAATAGCTTACACTGGACGAAGGAAGGGTGGGGGGGAACACCCGAAATCTATTAAAGCCTCGTTTTTGATTTACCACTCAGCAAAATCTTTTGCAGTGACTCTGCTACACTGGGTGTTTCTCTGGAACATAGCCCTAGTGATAACTCGAGGCATTTTTCCAGGCATTCCTCAGGAATTCTATCAGCCATCTAATAAAAAAATAACAAACATCCAGCAAAACTTGTTTGAATGTGCGTCAGCATGAAACTCCTTATGTTCTAGCTAAATTAGTATGTTTATAAATGAAGAACTAAATCTTCCTTTGTACCTTCCATCTGAAGAAATAAAAGGAAAGAAGAGAGGGAGACCCTTCAAAGTGTTCCTCCTGTTTCAAAAGGCAACACTAGAAGCCAACTTTCCCAAGGGATGTGAACCTACACACGACTGAGTGCATCCCCTAATGTCTCACCTTGACCAGGAGTAAACTCTTATGACGGTGGAAGAGGTCAAGAGAAATAATTATATATTTTCAGGCACATCCTGTCGTGAACTTCACCAGTGCACCTTGCAGAGACCATTCGACAGCCTGATAAAGGTGCTACCAGCCCAGCTGGGATTTAGGCAAGTGGTCCAGACTCACTTCACAACATGCTAGCAAGCCCCTAAGTTATCTAGGACAGCTCTTATGTATTCCTCTAAAAGGTAATGTATAGGGAAATAAGTAGCCTGCAGTTGGTAGAAGAATTTAATTCAATTGATGGGCTTTGCTGACATAAACCATGAAATTGCAGCTTGAACCACTTTTGAACAGCAGCCTCATTTTCATTCAAAAGGTTTATAGTTTTTGTTGAGGCATTAACAGCAGTGCCATGGTTAAGGCTTCTCCAACAAAGAAGTAGTAAAAAATCCTTGTTTCACCCTTTATTTAAATTTATTCTACACAATAAATATCTCTTAACCTCATTTTTCAGCAGGCTTGCTTAATAAAAATTTATTTCTAGAATGTGGGCACTCTATGGCAGCTATAGCCTTATCAAATCTGATCAGACTGAAATCATAGGTTTTAATCTCAACATTATCAAATACTATATTTTCTTCACTTTACAGAAAAATACCTGGATAAGTAAATGATATGTACTGGTACAATCAAGAACAGACAAGCATCAAGGAAACTCAGACCAGCTGAGACAGTTCCAGAAGGCTGTATTAAATAAATTTCCTCCAAGACTTAATTATTATTCCCTTGTCCTTTATATACTGAGTATACACACACAAAGGGACACCCATCTATTAAGTTTCAGCCACAGCCCAGCATATGCAGAATATCAACATTTTAAGAGCCTGGCTGCAAACCCTGGCACAGAGACTGCCGCTGTTGTTAGATCTACAAGAAGACACAGGAAAACACAGAAAAAGAAAGAAGATGGGAAAGCACCGAGGCAGGGAAGAACGACCAAGAGTCACCTAAGAAGCTAAGATCAAAAGGAAGGGCCTGTCCTTATTTTCCAGCGATACAGAAAGTTTCAAAATTGCAGTTAATGCATACAATCTTTTATCTTAGTGCCTTGGACATCAATCACTTCCCATCTCGTCTGTGTTTGTCGCATGTGCCACAGGAGAGTGTTGGGGAAGAGCAGCTTGGGACGTGCTGGGGGGGTGAAGGCTTTGCCTGCTGGTGAAGCTGGCTGACTAACAGTGAGAAGGCAGTCAGTCACCTTTATTGCATCTGTGTATAAACACAGAAAACTATCCACGATTACTGATCAACGGACAGGATTTTGGTTTTCAGAGCACTTTACTATTTATATTTCAACATATCTATCAGCAGAAAAATGTGGAATTAAATCGTATTTGCAATAAGGTTTATAATCAACATGGTTTGTAAAAACAAAAGGAAGCTGCACAAAGGCAGACAAAAAGATATCAACTAATCCATACCGCATCTCTAGAAGTGATGAGTAGGAGATACCCTTTTCCTAAACACGGAGGCAGGACACACACACACACTCTGTAATCCCTCCCTCCTTCCTCCTCCCAGCCATCATCAGTTGCAGACATTTCTGAACCAAAGGTCCTCTCTGGACCACTGCCCATTAGCACCGGTTCACCTCTTCTCCATTAGATACCCTATTTCACTTTTTAAGCCCCTGTATATTTTTCATGTTCACAACATGCTGTGGCAGCAAGCCTCATACCCAAATTGCACCACGCGTGAGGGGGTGGAGAGAAAGATGCTCTTATTTGTATTAGAGCCTGCTCCTTCAAATTACACTGGGGAACCTTTAATTCTTTTATTTCAGTACATGACACGTTAAACAGACAACGCTTCCTTGCACTTCAGAAATGCAAGCTAAGATTTATATACCTTGATGAACCAGAGGGCTAAAATAGGAGGTTTATTTCCTAAAAATTTCACTTTCCTCTCCGCTGAGAACTTCAGTTTGGTACAACACATTACTTGCGGAGTGGCCACAGAAGACAGTATGTGACACTAGGCAGGAATAATCACAAAAAGCAGTGGGGGGAAAAGAAATACTTCCCTATTAAAGAGAACTCTATACACTTTGAAAGGGAGAGAGAACATGACTTGTAGGCATAGCGATATCTTGGGACTTTGGGTTATTTTTAAAGCGACAGGATGGTTTCAGAAGGCAATTGAAATTCCTTAGGCATCCAGCAAAGCCAGAGTTCTCACAAGTTAACCTTCAAGGATTCAGGCATTTCCTTCTCTTGAGGAAAATTGCTTCTGGAAGCTCACATAAAGCAAACACATAGGCAGGACTAATACAGCAAGGCAAGATCAGAAAGGCCAATAATTGCCTCAAGGGATTCTGTGGAGGTGGATATTACTTTAAATGATGTTTCAGATCAAAACAATAATGAAGTTTTCCAAAAGATGATTTAAAAGACCATTAAATACTGCTGCTGTTAGTAAATGCTTTTTTTTTTTTCTCCAAGACATATTGTAAATGAAAGATGTGTTCTTCAGCTATTTGATTTCATCTGAATGCAGCTCCGTTCAATTATTTTATTTTAATAGGTCTCTTGCTGGTTTTGGTATTCCATTTTTGTCCGATAATATGATCACACTTCATGAATACTAGATATTTTCAACTGTAACATGAGAGACAAATAATGCAGCAATTCCAGCTATTACCTCTTGCTGCCATATTCCTGCTGCACACCTGCATCACTTCTCCTCTGAACACCCCCAATTCAAAGGCAGAACTAAAAGGCCTAAATAGCCTTGGTAGCTGAGTTATTACCATCTTAACTGTGCTGATGTAGCATCGTTCTGAGTCCTTCATGCCTTCTGTATAGGCAAAGTGATGTGGAGACCTGCCCAAATACCGCATCATCTCCATCAATGCACATTTGGAAGCAGAGGACAGAAATCACCAGCTGCCAGCGGGCAAAGTGACTGATATAGGTAGTAGGCTCATCTCTGCCTTTCTATGCATGTGCAATGCCAGAGTATCAGCTTTCAGCATCACTGCTACTTCCAGCTCCTGGGTTTTCATGTTAAATATTTGGTACAATGCTAAAAAATAAAATTCAGTGGAAATTGAGATGAACTTTGAAGATTTCTACACCTTCACAATTGCAGAGAAGTTTCAAATGTGAACTAAACATAATTCAGACTGCATTTACAAAAGCCATTTTATTGTGGTTTTTATGTGTTCCCTGTTTCTCCATCAGACTGAGGGCCAGGAGATTCTCTTTACTTCATACCCGCACCATACACTGAGGTTAGTGCTGGTTTGAAGCAGCTAGTACGTAGTCCTACCCTCCTCAAATGTGAAGCACATCTAAACCAGACTGGGGGGGAAGGGGTTCCCTAATTTTCCAATTTTGAGTTAGACCCTATAGTCAGTTTTGAAAACAGCTGGGATCGGTAGTATTTCTTTAATGTTATTATTACAACAACTGTTTACTTTTAAGTTGTAAAACAAATAGCATTTTCTGTACTGGAAAGCTCAAATACCAGTAATGTGTTGTCTTTGTCAGGACATGTTCTTAACAAGTGCTTTGTGATTTTGGAAACATCCTTTGAATATCAACTCTTTGGGAAAATTTCCAGCGGATCATTGGCCTTTTAGTTGTCACTGCCCCCAACTGTTTTCTCCTCCCTCCCCTGTTCATGGGACTTAGCCACACAGACAAACTCACACCAAGTTTATCTGAGAGGAAAGAGATGTACAGAAGATGCATTGGTGCAGAGGTGCCATTAAAAGTGACCACCCAACAAAAGCCATGGTTTAGGTAAGTTCCAGCTTCTCCATAAAGATTCCTCTCTCCCTTGCTATATGCAGCATCAAGGTTTTTCATACTCAAAAATTTCACATGGATATTAGTATCTTAAAAGTTCCTCGGTTTGCCTCCTTCCCACCTGCAGGTATGTATCCTGGGTGACTACACCCCTTCTCAGCCAGTCACTGAGCTGGAGGTTAGACTTGTTTCATCATGCAGTAGACTTAACTAGAACTAATGAGAGAAATGCAGCATTTTACTTTTGTTGGGCCTGAAAGTATTCTGTATTTTCACAATACCTCTTCCTCTACAGCTTTTCAACAAGCATGCCTAGTGGATGTGCTTAGTCCCAGCAGAAGCACCTTGTTCATCACATCACATCACATCACATAGACTGGTTGTAAACAACCCAGGAACCACTTGAGAGTTGAAGTTGTCAGAAAACAGCTTGAGAAGAGAGTTTCTCTACTTACCATGTTGACGGCATCCTGGTCGAAGGGGTTCCACTCAATGTTCTGAGGATAATGGGCCAAAACTTTGGACTTGAAGGTTCTTCTTAAGGGACTCTGGTCAAAATTCTCTCCTGCAACAAATGAAGAAATAATGACTTGTCACAGCAGTGAGGCTTTGAGAGAGCTGGTCTGGGCAGCTTACTTTCACTTTGGGTTTTTTCTGTGAAATCTGAAGGGCATTTTCACTCCCAACAGATGTATTACTTCTAAAAGAGAAACAGAAAAGATACACATTCAGTCTGATCTTGCTCTCCTTCCCACAAAATCTTATTACCGTTGCAACACAGCTTCCAGCTCAGTATTTACCACATGGAAATGTATCATTAGGAGAAAAATTACTGCCGGAGTTTTATGGAAAAAGGCGCTGCAGTCAGCTGAATTCTCCATCCTCCCCTATAGTTGAATACCTAGAGATGGCTTTACTTAGGTGCTGAAAGAGCACTTTCCCTTAAGTTTGATAGAAACTGTCTTATGGTCAATAAAAAGTATGAGCACCTCTCAGCTGATATAAATTATTCAAGGATTCATTATAGATCTTTTTTGTATCACAAGTCCTGTGTGAAGATTAAACATTTTTTTCTTCTGCATCAAATTTCAAGGACAGACTCTTTCCAGACAAAAAATCCAGCAAGTGCAAAGAGGAAGATTGAAATTAGACTTCAAGCAGAAATGCATCCAGTTGTCAGCATACAAATAGTGTATTTCATGGTAATATTGCTAACGGAGTTTCCATCGTTGGATAGTCTACAGTATGCAACACCGTAATCAAAATAAGAAGTTATTCAAAACTATTCATTATACTACCATCTACTACACTTTTCTTTTTTTCAGGTTACTAATTTCAGGCTTCTTGCTTTAAAGACTACAGGTTGGTCTTTCCTGTTCAGTTCCTTTCTCACCTGAGAGAAGACAATGGGATAAAAGCCTTAAGTTTACAATGTTAAATGTTTTCACCAAACCTTACTTTGCACTCAAAGACACCTTTTGGGACTTCTTAGTGTTACCTAGATACTTTTAAAAATATGTTACTGAAATAGAATTCGATTTCTTTTCTTTAAAAAAAATAAAATGATTTCTCTTTATACTTAAAGACAGAACCAATATTTCATTAATGTTTTTAATGAGAGGTTATTTTGGATGAAAAAATATTCAGTCGCTTAGCAAGCTCTAAAGGCAATCCACTGTTTCTGCAGAAAACTACAAGTCACTAACCTCACTAACCCCTCTCTGAAGGCAACATGGACTGCGGGAGTATAATTTGTGCTTGCTGAGTTACATATGACAATTCAACCTTCGTGTAGCTAGCAGCCTCCGAGTGACGTTGCAAAATTCGCAGTTACCTGAAGGTTTCTGAGGCCACTGCCTTTTGGCACGTGCCCTCTGCTCCTTGCGAAGCACAGTCTACACAAGCATTTGGCTCAGAGTGATTTAATCCAAGGAAATTTCTGTACAAACTGATACTTGAAGGCAGAGCTTCTCAGCCKTTGCCTGGCAGAGCTTGGGTTCTGCAGATAATTGAGGGGAACACAAGATAACGGAGGAAAACACAGTGGCAATTCACAAAGTTTTAAGAGCATTGAAAACCATTTGCTACATGAAACCCTTAATACATCTTGGATGTAGAGAGACAGTGCAGGTTCTGCCCTCAGGGGCTGCAGTGCCAGGGCCATCGCAGCGGCACCTGCACACCAGAGGTAGGTGGAGGAAGAGGAGGCGAAGGTCGGACATTTCTTACACCAACGCCAGCCGCCCGCTTGGTCGGGAAGGGGAAGCGGAGGCTCACGCCATAGCTCCCCTCCGCGAGGACGCGTGTAGGCAGGCGGAAATTCCTCGAGACGCGCAAGTCAGCTGTGCTGGGACGGCACCTCGCCCCGCGGTACGAGCCGCTGCACCAGGGAGCTGGGCAGCCAGGTGGAGGAGAGCTAACCTCGTCCAACAGCACTCGCTTTCAAATGCATCCAGAGAACGGGGTTTAAAATCTTTTCCTTCCCAAGACGTCTCTGAGATTTTAAAGATACGGGTATTGTTATACAATGGCTCATTTTTAACACAGGATTTAGACACAATGCAGCATTATTTTTTTTATAGCACTATGTCTGTCTCACTTGATTTTGGTGGGTAAACATGGGGGAGAAAAGCAAATAAGCTTTTACAAGGATATTTTGTGCTTGGGAGGAGAAAAAGTCCGAGATGATGCAACGCTGCAGCCATATTTCCTGGGGAAGGAATAAATGGAAATGGTAAGATGTGAGGAGCTCTGGCAGGGGAATCCAGCCTGCTTCTGGAATTGCTCAAGGCAAACCAGAAATCCAGCAAAAGCGTATGCATCATAGAAATAAAGAAAACCGAAGGTATCAGCTAAACTGGATCAAATTAAAAGACATGTCGGGGTTTAGCTGATTAGCTCATCACATTTGCCAATTTGGACCAGACTTGCCACTAGCTGCTATGGCAATCCAGAGCACAAGCTCTATGAAGATCCTCTCCATGCTCGGTTACAAAGCCCAGACTGAAGTACACAAAAAGAGAGACCATTACTCTATTACAGAACATGGCAGTAGAATAACCTCTTATTTTGGCCCAGAAGTTCTTTGCAGAGGCATTACAGATAAAGATATAATGTCATCCACTGATTCCTAAAGTTTCACAAAATAAAAATCCCAACAAGCAAAGCCAGCGAAAATTCTCTCTCCAGGTATGCACTTAAACATACTTGGCAACATTTTTAATTCTTAGTATCAAACAGTAATTAATGTGCTTGCATAATCAAATAAATATGCATGAGGTTATTTCCTAATTAGATCTTCAGTCTTCACATCTGACATAGTTTACCCTACAACTGTGAATTAGCAGAAGGGCAGATATTTGATGCTAAATTTGTTTGGTTGCTTCTACTAAAAGTTCAAAGAGCATCTGGATGACTCCACCACTAACAGCAAGTGTCCAAATTTCTTTAAAGGTTTCCTTTTTCATGACCAAAAAATGTTACTGAAGTAACCTGATGGATGCTAATTGGGGAATTTGTATGGTTCAGAGGCACTCATCATCTCTGCAGTTCACCAGTGGAGCCCTTTGCAGGCTCTTTGGGGGCCAGTTTTCACATCTACATTGTATGGGTGTTGCAAAAACACCTTTTGCTTGAAAAATAGCCCACAGTGATGACAGTCAACAACTAAATTGATTAATCATCTGGTATTAGTACATAACTGTAAATGGGAGTCCTGCTGCAGTGCATATTAACCACGTCATTTACTGTTTCTAACAGCTGTGCTCACTTATAGGTACCGAAGAAATTGGGGCAGGCTTTGCCCTGCACACTGGATGTGCTCGGGTGAGCCCCGCTTGCAGCACAGCTACATGTGGCATCTCAAGGGACGTGGCTCTGTGCGTGTAGATTGAGTGGGACAGCAAACCGCCCGGCTTTCACCTAAATAACTCCCACGTGTGCCCAGAAGCAGAGCACTACATATCTGGTACATTTACCCATCTGGTTTTTGTAGCAGAGCCTAAGCTTGTGGTGGAGCAGAGAGAGCAGCTGCCGCATGGTGCCAGGTGCTGTCTTGCATTTAACCTGTCCTCCGGTATTAGAGCGGCACTGGGAGATGCTGGAAGGGCATCAGACTGCTCAAAGGGATTTGGGAAGTTATCCTGGAAAGCTTCTCCACAGGAAAATATCCTCCTCTTTTAGTTTGGTGGCTCAATTGCTAACCCCACCACATAAAGCTGTACTTATTTCCAGGTTAGACCAAAAATTACATCACCGGGGATATAAGAGCAGGGAAAGCCTTGATTTTTTGCTTTTCTTGTTATTGAACACCCTTTGTCTCCTTTTCCCTATAAACCACTCACCCCACCCCCCCATCTTGACAGGCAATATTCTGGCAGCATCTGGAACCAGTGGAGAATAACAAGGCATATTTGCCAATAAACCATAGCAATCATGAAAAAATTAGGATTTCAATCAGCTTTTGGAAATGACAATAATTTGTATGCTGCTGCAAATACTTGTACAGTCACTTAGATGTCAGAAATGTCTAAAAAGTTTTGTTTATGAAGCACAAGTGTGGCTTTAAGAAATCCAGCTTTCCAAAACCAGCAGTAACGATGTTCTAGTAGGCTGACAACATATAGATTCATTTTGTCCAGGAAAATAAATGGCACAAATAACTTACCTTTGCAGAGTCTCTGCAGGGTTTGTATTTTACTACTACGGTGGTTTTAAAAAATAATACATTAAAGGTAAAACACACACACATATAAAATACAATTTTCTCAATGAGTGATCACAAGACAAAAGAGAAGAGCCAAGAAACCCCGCTGGAGTGAATCAGTCAGTCATTATCTCGAAAGGACGCAACATCGCACCCTTCATATGAAACTGCCCCCAGGAAGCCAGGCAGGGTAAGCTTTTAGAGGAGATGATGCATAATTTAGGAAAGAAACAGTACAAGGATATGAGAGAAAGCAGCCTGCATGTCAGGGTGAAATGTGATCGCTTGGCCAAACTAGCAGGAAACACCCCGACTCTCACCGAAATGAGATGAGAGACGTGGAACGTGACACCCAGCTCCACACTGACAAGCAGCTGGAAGAGAACCACAGGGAGCAAAACCTTCTTGGCAAACATGAGGGAAGGGATCTGGACCGAAGGGTACCTGGTATTATCAACTCTCAGCCTTGGTAGTTCTGAACTGCTGAGGAGTCACACGTTGCAAATAAATTTTATTTAGCTGTTATTCTAGGCAAACACTGAATTTTCATTAAATCTACTGTGTGCTTATTTAAGTGCTTGCTTGCTAGCTTCCAAAACAGGATTAGCAAGGCATATTAAAAATGAAGCAAGTATCAAATGTGAATTGAATCCATATTCTAAAATATTAATGGCCAGATAACAGTACTATGAATATAGACAGAAACATTGTATTTGATGCCCATTCATGCAAACAGCACATCTCATAGGGTAAGCTGCCTATCAGAGGCAAATTAAAAATTTGATTTTGAATGGACTCCTTTTGCTTTCAGGATTTTTTAAAAAAATCATTCAAGTATTTTTAAAAATTGTGTAAAATGTGTCAGATTCAAGTTCCACTTCAACTGGCTACTACATCCTATGTAATGGTACTTTTAAACAACTTGCACCTTCCCTTAAAGGCACTCATTCTTAAAGAGATCTTTCGTTTCAAATTAAAAGCAAATGGTGAAGTGATGGGTACTAGATCAAGAAAAACCGTGCTAATTTCATTTCAAAATGAAAAGATTTCTCAAAATTAGAAGATAAGCATGTCCTATGTTTTGGATGAAGGATAAAATTACTAGGGAAATGCAGCTACAGTTGTGAGGTTGTCAGTCATGATGGCTTTCATATTTAAAAATTTAGCAATCTTAAGGTTTAAGCAGATCTGTTTTAATTAATTATCACAGCTACAGAGGCATACAAAAATATGTACCAAATAGGCAGAGGCATCTTCCACCCACACTCTCTGGTCCAGGGAATGTGAGCTATCTGTCGCTCCTTCTAAGCTCTGGAACGTAGACGGGAATGCTTGTGGCCACAGAAATAAAAATATCTTTTATTCCTTTAGAGGAACGTACTGGGAGCATGACTATGCACAGTACTGCACCTCATGGTGACAACCTCTTTGACAGCTATTTCTAATTAAAAGTGTTCAGTGCACCCAGCTATGTTCTTTCCCTGCAGACAGAACTTTGTTAAGCATGGGATAACTGAATGACCCGGCAAGAGAAGCAAGTAATGTAGAATGTGCAAGTGAGAAAACAACATGGGGACAGGAATAATAGTGCTTGGCTTGGCAGCAACTAAGCTCTTAATTGTCAGGTTCAGGAGACGGTTAGTCTAAGTAGTGCAGACATTGTTCTCTGCTGCTTTTCTTCTGTGCCTCACCATGACACCACCAAAGTGGCAGTGGTAGGCCAGACAGTGTTCAAGGACATTAACTCAAAGGCATTATTTCTGACTGCATATTCTCATAATCTTACAGCAGAGGAGGGAAATGATATCAAAGGGAGGACTGGGACAAGGCAGATGAAACAGTTTTCATTCCAAAATTTTAAAATCTGAGTTGTCTGTAAGATGGTGGTGGCTTTTTTGGGCGGGCAGGAGGGGTGATCAGGGTCTAAACTACCTCTTCCATGTCAACATGTAAAGGAACTGATGGATCATATTTAAGCAGGAAGCCACTTAAATGGCTTTAAGTGGGTTGTGTACCCTATCAATACATCTACATGATTTGGCTTTTTTTTGGGGTGTGTATGTCTGTGTGGACCTCACTAATATTGCTATTTAAATTCAGACTGCAAAATATGCTTCCTTGAGGTGTCAGGAGACTTTGGGTCTCTGTAGCAGAAATTGGTGGAGCTGGACCTTCCAGTGCCCTTTGTCCACAAATCTACGTAACTGTTCTTGATAAGTATCCTCTAATACGGCCTCACGCAAGATATTGTTCAGTCTTTACCAAGCACACTAAGATCTAGCAATTTGTATATCTACCAATATACCTGACACCACTAGAGGCATTTCGTTGGAGAGGGGAAGCACATCTGCCAAGAGAGCTTCAAGAAAAAGACTGAAATTTATCAGATACTGATTTAAATTAGGTAAAAGAATGAAAAAGTTGAGGATTTTTGGTTTTGTTTTTAAACTCTGACCCTTAATTTGATTCAAGGGGAGTTGGAAGACAGTAAATAAAGAGAGAGAGAGGGCCTTGGTGATTGCTTTGTCCTTCATGCCTCTTTACCTGAGGTTTTGTCTGCAGTATCTGAGTTCTTGCCATGGAGATCTGCTTCTAGCCATTTGTACAAGACTACACAAGATAACAAATAGAGATAAAAAAAGCAAGTATGAACAAAATGAAAATATATTCAAATGTACTGGGGAAGGGGAAAACGTGAAGCAGACATTAAACACCCCCCTTGCAACCTCTCTTCCCCCCACTACTGCCAAAGGGTAAATCCATGTGATAAATAAAACCCTCCACGACTATATTACTATAAAGGTGTTGAACGCATTGACAGACATTGTAGAAATACTTGTCAAAATTAGTAACAAGATTAAATTCTCAGTACTTCAAACAGCATGCTGCTGTACAGCTTCCCTATTATGAAAGACAGCTTTGTTCATATATTGAGCCAATCCAGAGCCTGTGAAACTCAGGGGGAAAAACCACCAGTTCTTTAACTGCTGTTGAACTAAGCCCAAGAGGTTTTCTTTAGTATAATACTGTTAGCCATATTGTTACACCTCCAATGCTGTACTGCATGCCATTTTCAGGACTTTAGAAAGTTACCCAATAGTTCTGTTCATCATTTCTGTCTCATAATAGGGTGTTTTTAGACAAAGATTTGAATAAATAAGCTATGTTTATAACTTGGATGAACAGTTTTAATCTCTTCCAGTAACAGCTACCCCAATAGGGCACTGGTAATGGAAGAGCTTCCTGCTGGCATGTCTAACTGAGGTTTCTTCCATCTGGTTTGCTCATCTCCCGCAGAAAAACAAAAATGTTTTCACAAACACCATGGCATTCCTTCATCAAAAAAGTCCCATTCGTACACTATGCAAAAGCATTACACAATCCTCCTCACGTTAAATCTATTTTTATAAACCCAGAGTGTATATTAAAGCTGCAATACCATTGACCTCTCTGGTCATTCAGTTTCTAGGTGTAAATTCAGAGTATTTTCACCACAACCTCCTACTTGAGCTGTTAATCCAGGCACCAGTTCAGAGGACCCAGATAATTCTGCCAAGGCTGTATTTTCTGGGAAGGCAGCCCTCAGCAGAGGGCACAGGAGCTCTTTCAACAAAGATTTTCCTATTTGAATTTGTATTTTAGGATAATTTTCTTGTTTCTTTAGGAGGAACCTGTAGATAACCCATATTCAAGCCTGCAGAACAATGTTTTTCCATTCCAGGTGTCTTAAGCTATCTCATTCTACTTTTGAGCTGTTTGAACTAAAAAGTTGCATAAATAATTAAATTAAAGGAAACAAAACAAAGAGTTGCCTACTGATTTTCTGGGAACACATTGTCAGAGCATTGGTTTAATATCGTGGTTCAGAAGAGCACAATCTCTGCTGCAATCAGGACTCCAAACTCTCCCGGTTAACAGCAATGAGCCAAAGCTGGTGACTGCCCCATACCCACAGTGCCTTTACAAGCCTCTCTGCCAGCTGCCCTCACAGCTCTCCCCAAAAGTCCTTTACAACATTATCATTGGGAATTTGGCACCGAGCTTCCACGGACTTAGCCACCACCTCTGCAATAGGAGGAGGGAAAAGGAAAGACATAACAGCTCGCGAAGGGATGCATAGCCTGATGCGCCAAAACGGGTTCTGGTTTTGCTACCTGTTTCAGTATTCTGACCATTTACCATCATCAATCGTACGGCTAAACAGTCACAGAAGTTATGTCAACTCCTGCACAAGAAGTCAAATCACAGAAGATCATTTACAACAGCGATATAAATACAGAGCTATGAACACTGTTGTACAGCCTAATTCTTTATACAAACACAATGTAATGGAATATGACTATTGTCACAAACTAATTACACTTTAAAAAGGCTCAGTATTTCAACAATGCATTTAAAAAGCAGATGTGTTCACCTAAGAGTTATTGCACAAGTCTAAATAAGGAGAAAAAGGCTAAAAACTGAACTGCTCATGTTAGTTTGCCGTGATCCCTTCCTTCTGACCTTGATTAAAATACTCTCTGCCTACAGAGTAACATTATACAGCACCAACACTGTCAGCTTCTTAAAATAGCCCCGGTCCCAGCTGCCAACAGACCACAGACATCCCACTACACTAGCAAACAAGTATGAATTACACCATCCCTTTTACATAAAATTGCATCATAATCTTGTCAAATCCAAAATGTCATGGCTTAAAATAYGTCAGTTTGAATGAGTTTTTGCAGTGGGGTAGGGGGAATTTAATAAACAGGTACCGGAGGCACAGTGCTCCTACACGATTACCTTGGGGTCTGTCCCCAAAGGCTGGAATGGATTAGGAGGAAACAGTGGAGCGGGTATAAAACTGGACCTCTACTTATAAATATAGGGAATCATTTATGCCTCGGGCCTTTATTTTCTCCAGAAATCAAGGTGTGTGGAATTCACTCATTCTGTTCATGCTGCCACGCTGCCTCTCCAAGCATGGGCTCCTGATCCATTGCTGGGCAGTATGCGGAAAGCGTGCCCCAGAGATCCTTGGTCTATCGTCCTTATAGACAGCAAGTGGCATGTTTTCTTTTTTATTGCATTTTTATCTTGAAATCTGCTGTTCATTTTGAATACTGGATATGGAATGAATGAGCATTTTCACTAATAGAGAAAACAATCCAAGCAATAATTAAAAGTTCATTTAAATTTAAGTTTCATATATCATTATTCTTAAATTCCCTGCTAACCTTTGGGTTAGTTACATAGCAAGTGAGTAATATATGTAACCATAAGAAACCAAAGGGTCTGAAATCCATCTCTCAGTTCCCAGAATAACACTAATGATGGCAGAACAAAAAATGTTCAAGCAAGAGCGAGACACCAGCTCAGGTCCTTAAAACACAGCAGGATGCCAAAGCCCGTACAGCGAGGGCATCCTTGGCTTTGGAGCAAGAGGCACCTGCCTGCAGGCTTGGGCTGAACTGCCGAGGAAGAAAAAGCATTTTTAGATGCCATCACATCCTCTGTGAAGTTTGGAGCACTTCCTGCTCAGTGCAACACCTGTTTCACACGTTCACTTCCCTCCATGGACTGAATGCAGAATGAGGTATCCAGTCGCGCCTTTTGCACGGGACTCCTTTCACACTTGCGCTTTCTACTCATTTACAAGATCAGGATCACGTTCAAATGTACCCGATTTCTGTATTAAAACATGATGCCGCATTCTCAGACTGGTTTTGGAAACACACAAACATCATTTTCAATTCAAATGAATCTTAAAGCAGGTTTTCTTCTCTACTCCCCTGGGACAGAGGTAGCACAAGAGTCTGGTCTTAAGATCTGCTTTATTACAGTTGGTATTTCTGGAGACGAGAAAAGGGGAACCCCCCCCCCCACAAACAACCAGAACTTGTCATCCTAAAAATCCCTGTACCATTACTGTTTAGGTTTGTGTGCAAGAATGCAGGAAAGAAAGGGGAATTTTTCAGTAAATTTTGCTTTGGGGCTTTTTTAGTACAAGAACAAGCAGCTTTATTTTCATTCTTTATTTTTATAATTACAGTACATTCAGTTATCTTTTAAACTGGGCTGTATTAAAACAGATTTTTTTAAACCACTCCGCAATGCACATAATATCATGCACTGATATTAGTCCCCCTTGACTCATTGGGATGGCAAGTTTCAGGTGTTTTGTTACTTGAAGTTAGAAGCAGTTTCACCAAAGCTGTGTTTACAGAACAGCAAAGTGTGAATAAATTCACTGATAACACCTTCTGCCACCGTAATTAAGCTCGGTTTGCAAATCAGTACAAGAAAAGGAAGAGGCTTAATTTGGCCTGGACCATTTTCAGCACTGATCAACTTTGACATAAACAGAGCATGAAGATGCCCATCCTGCAGCTCGAGTAGTCAGCTATGCCCGATTTGGGATTTTGCTTTTTGGCGATTTTCTTTTTGCCCATCTCGTGCGAGCTTGAGGCCTCGGTTCCCTGGACTTAGCACCGTTACACTGGGCAATAGACTTTTCTGGTTTAAAGGAAGCCCTTGCTTTCTGGTGTCCCTAAGAGCTGTCCCTTGATGGGCTAAGCCACAAAGAGGATCCAAAGGACTCGTGGTTGGTTTTTTATCAGGCACGCAGAACCCAGCCTGCAAAACTCGGTCTTCTACATCCATTGGCACTCTCCAGAAGAAAGCTATTCCCAGTTTCTGAAGATTTTTCTTCTTCAAACAGCACAATCCACAACCCAACAGTGGCACTCAAGCTGACAACTTAAAACACCCTGGGCAGAGACAGCCTCTTCATGCTCCTTGAAGAGCCAGCCCACACCTGCGGGGTTTAGACAACTGGTTTTATCAGTGGGGCAAGAGGTGGATTTAGAGAGAGTGGACCCAGAATTAGTTCCTCACTCTATTAATAGAGTTACTTTTTTTGCATACCCTTTACAAGCAAAGGGTTACAGCAAGGCAGTGCTCGCCTGTCAAAGCTGCAGCTGCTAAGCTTTATAAAAACTTAGTTATATGTGCTTTTGATGGGAAGGAGGTCCGGCAAAGAAAGAACTTCGCCTCTTGTAGTCAGGAAAGCTCTTTCATCGGCACGAAGTAGAAACACTCCCTTGTGTAGCACAAACTGATTTTGTTTAGGGGTTTTTGAGAAACTGCTGTTTAAGCTGCTGCCAACAATTAATTTGTCCTTATGACAGTCTCCAAGAGCGGGTCTTCCGCCAGTTTTCAACAACTGAATCCTTTTAGAAAAAGAAAAGACAAAAACTTTCCACACACTGAAAAGTCACAAGCACCCGCAGGCAAGGTTTGAAGTTACCAGAGCTCCCGGATGGAGAATAGTGGTAGGCAGGAACGAAGATGAGGGCAGACAAGGATCCGCTGCCCATGCAGCCGTATCGGTCCTTAGAGCTGATATTCCACTTAAGAGCTATCCAAGGAACCATTTCAGTTTGGAGATTGTTCTCAGATGCTTCAACCCAGGTGTACTACAATAATTGGAGATTAGCATATTGCTGCAAATGCTTTTACTGTGGGCGAACCTGCCACCGTAGGAACAAAACATTTATACAACATGCTGGATGATGCAGTTCTTAGTAGCTCTTGAAAAAACAATGACGGAATTTTGTCAACTAAAAATGTTAGAACATTGTTAAGAGGCAAAAATATCACCATATTGAAAGAAAGATCAGTTCTTGTAACTATTCGGTTAAAACACCTCTTCTGCCAYGAACATCTTTGCAAGAACCTACATGTCTTGGTCAACACCACCTGCGTTTAGAAACTGTTTGAAGATCAGGCTGCTGCCAGTGAGTTTACACAAGGGATCATTAAGAAGCTATCAGTGCACAGCAATTGCACATCTAAGCCACATCAAAAATATTATGCATGCTTATGTAAACCTTAAGTAAACCATGACTAGTTAGATACAGCTTTAGTTTTTTTCATTGCGGCAGAGCTCTATACGTTTCAGACAAAGCATAAACAACCAGACTTATGCTTTATTGCTGCTGACCATTTTGTGGCCAGTTCCCAGGTCTACTGAAAAYACAGAAAGCTGAAACCCGGACTCAATCACCATGCCACAGTAAAGTGCCAGGATTCAAATCCAAAGGCGTGGACCAATAGTAATTTCTGGATCCAAACTAGACTCCAGATGGGAAACTGAAAGCACAGCAGTGTTTCTACCATGCCTCTAGATTTAGTTTGGATCCCTACAAAGCGGAGCCCAGAAATGAAATCCTTTGGCTTCCCTTAACGCCTTGGGGAGTATTAGGTGCCAAAGCATCTTTGTAAAGGTGCATCTCCATTGAGAAGGCCAGAAAAATAATTGTCTCTGGGTTCAGCTTGCAAACACGCTTGCACATCAGTCTCTTTCTTCCCTTGTCCTACTCGTTCCCACAGACGTCTGGAAATGGAGGCGATTCTGCAGGTGCATTCCTAACCTTCGTGCACCCCAAAAATACCACTTCAAGGCTTCTATCAAATTTAATCTCCAGTGTATTCTGGGGTTGCCTGCTCTCCCAATAACCCAGCCTTAAACCCCAGGATACACGGTCCACTGTCATCAACAAGATCTCTTAAAGAACACAGGTAAAGTCCCACAAAAMAGGCAAAAAGGGTCAGTGCGAAGTATCTTAAAAGTATCTCCTTTGCCAAAGCCCAGCAATGAAAACCAACATCTTACTCCCTCTCCCCTCAAATTTCCACTGTCACTCCAGTAAAGAGCCCTCTGTAGAGCAGTAAATACCCATGTAAAAACAATAAACATTTCCAGGATGTTTTTACATCCTAAAAGTAAGAAGACTGTGGAGAGCCACAAAAGGGAACAGGGCGCATTTCCTGGCCTGAAACAGGGTTGAAAAGAGCTGGTGGGGCTCTGAAAGAAGAGCTGGAGAAATGCACAAAAAGGTGAGTAGGAAACTGAAGTCCACTTTCATCCCAAGTGCATGTTTTGCCTGCTATTTTAGCGCCCTGCTAGTAGAAATGGAAGCAGAAGAGAACAGAGATCTAAATAACCCTGAAATTACCYGGCATTTAAGCAAATGTTTCCTCTTTACCACTAATCCACTAATCTTTTAGTGCCTGGATCCTAGGTTGATTGGCACATTAAGAATACATAGGTAGAAGGCAGGTAATTGCTGCTCTGGTTTTTAAGTAAGTGTGGGTTGTCACTGACTACAGAGAGGCTAATTTCAAAACAAACCATTTAGAGCCACCCCAAACAGACACAAGAGCCCTCCTGGCCACTGCACACATCTCATGCAAAACCAACAGGARTTATGAGATTTTCCTTTTGCATAAAGGGGAGTTTTGTGGAGTTAAATAGAACGCTTCACGTAATGGAGCAAGCCATACCATGCTGTTTTGGAGACCTCAGTAGCTGTTCCAGCATACATTATAAACGGAGTATTTCATACTGAGCAGATCAAGGCAAGGATTAGGCACAGACTGCATCATAGCTGAACACACTTTAGTACCTACGGTCTCTCTGAGTGTGCTAAGGTCTGGGAGGTCTAACAAATACAGGGAAGTACATGCAAAAGGATACAGAATTAACAAAACATATGGGTATAGCAACACGACTCTGAAAATGATGGTATCTTGGTGTGACAATGTGGGACAGCTAAATCTGAGCATCCAATTACAGAAAACAAGAGCATAATAATTTTGCATGGAGAAAGAAGCTGTTATTCCTTCAAATCAAGACAGGAGAGAGTCATTTATAGTGTGTAAGGATGGGTTTCAATAGTCCCCACTCACATTCCCTATAAAACATAAGCCTACCAGCTGAAGAGCATTATTCTGCGTAAGAGAGAGCACATGTATAATGTATTCACAACCATATACATGTGTGCGCTCCCTCTCTCACAAAGAGAGGGGACTGGCAGGAACGCTCCGTTACAGATTCAAAAGCTGCCCCCTGCACCTGGGGCTCTTCCCAGCTCCACGAAATGGCCTGAGCAACAATAGGGATGGTCCTCAAACCTGGACACCAGCTGRCTTGTAATTCCTTGCAGCACTGTGGTAGCAGCAGCAGTTCCTGCATTGCTCCCACGGGATTAGAATTCCTGTCTCAAATCAGACAGGATACACACATGCCAGATTAAAGAGACGCAGGCATTTGCATATCTCTTCAGGGTTTGACAGGTTTCTGGTGATTTATTCTGCAACATGCAAATACACGGAGAGCATCCCTGATGGGTACCTCCTCAATGCAAAGGTTAACAGGTCTGTGTGCGCTGGATTAAATAATTACATTAAGGAAGCAAATTTTTTTTGATACTTACATAGGAAGCACACACAAGAGGAAAGACCCAAACTATAAATATTTGTGACAACAAATGATGCAGATCTCATCAGTTACACAGCTGTTAGCAATAAGCTAAGCAGAGGGTAGCTGAACACAAGTATTACTGGATATTTGCTTAATAAAGCCTGCAGTTTTATTATCAGGCTGAAAAAAAATACCTTATTGTAAAGGACTGTAAGATGATTCACTAATATCAGACTACCACAGACTWTAATGAATATTTCAAGGGCTTCACATGTATCCAGAGAATCAGTCCAATGGGGCTGGTCTCCAAGTTGTCACAAGAACAGGCGGTGCATGTGGGGAAGAGAATTCCCCTTTGAAATCAAACAGAATATGTATGTACACCAGATTAAAGGAATCTGAGCACTCACATACATCCTACAGCTGCAAATTCAAGGGTCATGAAAGAATTACACAACATTCAAACTTCTAGGTAAGCTTATTTATAAGCCAAAACAACAAAGCTTCAAAAATACACTCCTTTTGCCTCTGAAGAAGGCTGCTTGTTAAAGTAGGACTCCACCCTGGGCTTTGAATTCAGCAAGGTTTATTCTGTGTTTATACCAATATAACAGCCTGAATGTGACGTATTTAATACAGAAATACGAAACTTCAACCTGAATCTGTATTTTGTAGCATCAGAGTATCAACTTATAAACAGCCTGAGGAACCAGATATTTTAAGTCAGCTATAAAACTAGTGCAGTACCAGTTCTGGTGGTGCTTCTGGTTAACCCCTTCCAAAATTAATCCTTTCCCAAAGAAACACCCTTTTGCCACCCATGCCAAAGATCTGAACTCTTCGGTGTGCTTACCCAGGTATCTATCTCCCTCATCTTTCCTGCTCCTTTTCTTATACCGGTGCTTTCCAGGAAAGCTGGTTTAGGTTGCAGGTTAGCGCTGAGCCCCGTTTCATTCAGGTCAGCAACGCTTTCCACTTTGCAGTGAGGGTGGAGGATGCCCTTGTAACCATCCTGCAACGGCACTATCCCGCACTACCTTCCCACTTCTCCATCACTTCTTCCATGTCTAAAGAGACGATGGACTTTGATGCAGTCCGCAGGGGTAGATCTTGAGCAGCTGACTTAAAGGCAGTAAAACCTGAGCCCTGTATGGGTACAGCTCCTTCTCCAGTTTAGATCAAAGTGCAGTCGCCCAACCCAAATGATAACACACAGACTCACATGACTTTGCAATAGTCATCCAGGTGGACTCTCGGACAGAGGTTTGCACTTTCTTAGGCAAACAACAACATTGCTTCATCTCCCTGAACTGTCAGAGCATGTTGAAGAAGCCATGCAATCAACATTGTCTAAAATAACTTATGTYTCCTAAGCCTTTTTAGTTTTTGCTTTGAAAATGCATTTAATCACAACCTTGTGTCAACCTGTAGAAGCAAAAGCACTTATTTCAACACATGTTCTGTCCTGACAGAAGGTCAGCTTTTCCCATTCCCTAACCTTTCTTTTACTTAATACTTTGGAAATTGTGCTCTTTTGAGAAAGATCGTATCCTATGTGATCATAGTTCAGTAAGCAAGCTACAGCAGAATTGTATTCCTATCACAAAACAACACAAAGTTTTTCAAAGGTATTCAACAGAAAACGTCTGCAGTGGCTTCTAAGAACAATCTACACCTGCAATTAGCAGAAAAAGGGAGGGGAAAGAAAATTGCRTAAGTTCCTCTGCAGCTTTAAACTCAATGGGTACACTAGAAAAAAGCTGCAATGAATTATTTCTTAACATCAAGCCTGTGTCACCTCAGTCCCACAGAATTCCCAGGTTGTAACTTGGTCATTGCTACTCACCTGCCGCATGGCCTTTGGCGAGCCGTGGGCTGGCGGCCCACGGGCCAGGTGCTCCGCAAAGCCGCAGGCACCCACCAGCGGCAGTGATGCTTCAGGCACTGCAAGCAGCTCCCGGCTCCTCCTCTCACCTCTCCTTATTCCCAGCCCTGCATCCAAGCTTTGGTTCACCGGCTCAGGCATTTCCAATGGGAAACCGCGCAGGTGAACTGAGCCAGCTGAAGGATACCTGGGGGAGGGATGAAGGGATGAGAAACAGAGGGGAAAGTGCTGCTTTCCACCCCTCAGCTGAATTCATCTTTCCATCCAGTTTATCACATCTGTACAAAACYGTAGGAGAGCGGGAAATAGTAGGTGAAGGAAAGCAGGAGGAACRAGGACTGCACACGCTCCCACTACTACCCAGAACAAGGGAATACATTCAAAGTCCAACAAAAACCACAATGCCTCAAAAACTGAAAAAATGAGCTGCACATCTACAAAATGAACTTCTAAGCACCAGCCCATCTAGCTCACAAGGAGTAAAGGAAAGCTGGGCTATACAATAGTCGTGCACTACAGCAAGAAGCATAAATGTGCATGTGTGTGTATTTTTTTTTATATTATATAATTTTAAGCAGAAGAAAAGTTTTTGATCACAGCTTTTTTCCCCAGTATTATTCAGAAAGCAAAACTCCCAAGTCAGATCACGAATTTGGAAGTTGCTGCGCCTCTGAACATTTTAAGTCCAAGCCGTCCCTTTCTTTAAACCCTGGTCTATGCAAGCTGTACACATACAAAATTTGAAACCCACACATGGTCCTTAAGATGGAGAAAGGAGGTGCAGCAGGTCAAATTTTCCTGAAGAGCCCTTCTCCTCAAAGACGAATAATTAATTCCCTGACAACCAGAGCAGCTCTGCGCTTCTCATGGGATGCCCTGAGGCAGAAGAGGCAGCAACGCACTGCAGGCTGCTTCAGCTCCTCCAGGACCAGCTCAGGAATTGCTGCAGGGTAACCTGCACCATGAAAAAGGGGGTTTCCCACTGGGACATCATGCAGACAGGCTCAACAGGATTTCAGTCTTGTTTCATCTAGTGCTTCCTTTACAGCCTCAACTTTATCTAGAACATCAAGGTACCTCTCTGGTCTATAGGGTAGACCTTTTCCTGTCTTAAAAATGCTACCTGTTGTTTCCTCTCCCATCTTCTCACAATTTCAAAAAGGTCACCAAATGCAAAAATCCCCTTTTAGTAGACAATCATGACATTTGGAATTTTGTACGGGGGGGGGGGGTGAAGAGAGAAAACCAAAGCCCCACAAAACTAGGAAGAGATTGTTTAACATTACATGTGCAAGCTCCATAAGAGCATTAGAAATTGAGAAACTGAGATCTGGAGAGGAGGGGAGCCCTGGACATAACAATCAAGCAGGAGAGCGTGGGTAAGCAGGTAGGACCTCAGACCACAGCACTAGTCATCACAGGGAGCATCAAATCCCTTCCATGTTTGTCAGGGACATGGGATCTGTTCAAACAGATTTGCAGAGACAGTCTCGCTGCTCTCTCCTGAAACCTGGTTTGTCATCACCAAGGTAGGAGTGAAATTGTTCCAGCATCCCTCTAGCTGCCATCTGTGCTCCCACAGCTCCCACAGGGAGGGGGCTCAAACTTGTCAAATGCCTTGAATTAAAAAGAACAACCTCTTGCATTAGAAATGGCAAGAGGTGGCAATTTCAGGGTAACAGCCTGAAGCCGCTGGCCATCAGCAGAGCACACTGCATATGATTAAGCGTGAAAAACAGGCCCCCAGAATCCAAGTGTAACACTGCATTTGGGAAAGTCGCTTTTGAAGATCCAGAGACTAATAGACTCTGAGAAAGTGGTAAATTGTTTATGAAAAAATACCAATGTTTAAGGATAGAAGATAAAAGGGGGTTTGGGTTACAGCAAATCTAGTTTCTGTTACTGGCCCTCTCTTTTTTAAACAGCTATTTTCAATCACTTTTGTCAGGGAAAGAATGAGACGTATCATTAGCATGAACATGGCAGGTAAGATGTTGCTAGAAGATGACTAGGAAAAAAGAAAAGGAGAAACCCGAGAGAAGATGTGGTCTGCATGGCAGGGTCCCATTTGCCCTGTAGTGCGGGAGGTGAGAGTGATGAGGGACCAGACCCTCCCCAGCCCTCCCCGCGGCAGTGGGGGCAGAGCTCCCACACCAGCCAGGTGTCTCTCACCCAGGACTGGCAAAAAAACCCCAAAAATATCACCACCAACAAAAAAAAAAAAAAAAAGATACCAGAGTTGGAGAGGTTCATATATATTTTCCACACACACATGTGGGGACCAACCATTTCAGTGACTATTCAAGGATGTGCATTGGAGGCTCCTTTGAAAGCCTACCCATCTCTGTTAGTGCCTAGCTGGAAACCAAGTTTCCAAAAAATTAGAGGTTTTTTTTGTTTGGTTGCTTTTTTTAACCTTTTACTCCCACTTAAGAGTATCCACCAAAACATTTCACCTCCCTTTAGGAAAGCAGTTTCAGAAAGCACTGCTGGTAGCCAATACTCTTCTGCCTAATTAATAATCTCACACCCACCAAATGTTCCACGCCATCAGACACCGCCCGAGGAGATCTCGGCGTTCAGGCTTTACATGAGCTTTGGTAACTCAGCGCTGTATCTTGTCACACCCTTATGCCCAAAGCAGCCAGAGTCTCGCCAAGATCCCACTGGAGCTATCTCACGTATGAATAAGCACAGGGAAAGGCTGGGGACTTTCGTCCCTTCTTCACCGACACCTGATGGATTTTTCTAGCGATGAGAGCGCTCAGAAAGCTGCTCTGTTCCTAGGTCTCTGTTCACTCATCTCAGGTTTGTTGCTAATGATTTTTCCTTAAAAAGGAGGATTTCTTATATTGCATAGCTTATAATTAATTGTGGCATCTTGGACCAGGAGGTCTGCTTGCTCTCCCTTGAATGAGCTTCCTAAACAACAAAAACACGCTTAACATGAGGCAGGGACATGGTTCAAAAGTTCATTTGGGCTTAGCTTTGTACTAGAAAACAGTTTTGACACGTAAATTCAGGCAGACGCAGATTTACCTAGAGGTTTAGGAGGATGAAAAGGCATTTAGAGCATGGCTGTGCCCACTGTGGATAATACAAGAGCATACCCATTTTATGAGGTTATACAATGAACTGTTCTAGCTACAGTCAGAGAAGGGATGACTAATGCTGAGCAGATACACAAACAGACGGACCCCTAACAGAGTTGGAGAGGAAGCTGGAGAATTTTAGGCGTAGATCATCCAAAACATGTACCTGTGAAAGCAGGGGGATCAAGATTGAGGGGTTYGGAATAATCACGTTGGAAAGGACCTCTGGAGGTCATCTGGTCCAAAGCATGGCTGACTTCAAAGCTAAATCATGGTGCTCAGGAGTGAGACAAAAATAAATTTCAAGATGAAAAACTGCAAAGACAATTCAATAGCTGTAGGGAGGGGAGAGCAAAGTAAGATGTCAACATTTCAATGTCTTTGGAGCAAAAAGCATAAGTTGGGATCTCTCTGATTTAATGCTTTCAGTGCAAACCAGGAGGCACTCTTGAACCTGCAGTGTAACCTGCAGGAAAACAGAGACTGTGAGGCATTAGAGCTATGAATCATCCCTTGCCAAGTCTCAGGTCTTCTCTCAGAAATACTTCCACCTCCAAGCCTTCATATTGTTTAGTACTAACACTTCTATTACTGTATAGCATACGACTAGCAGCAGCATCACTAGCATCATCTTTTGGCTGGAGACCACACACTGAACTTACTCATTCCCCCCCCACCTTGCCTCTCCAGAAGAAAGCCCAGCATGCTCAAAGGCACCATCTGTATCTCCTGGGTATTACAGCTCCATGGACACTGCACCTTCTCCTGGCTTTCATCTTTATGGACACATACAGCAAATCATGCCAATTTCTCACTGTGAAGCCACTTTTATTGGCAGTTGGCTAGGGACTTTCACAACAACAGGGCCCAAGAAAAATACTCGGTACAGTTTCAATGCCTTTCCTTGCACAGCTGCATCCCAGGCAGGACTTAGGCTAATCCCTCCTGAACAGCCTTGTTGCTCTTGCCTTGCTACAGGGCAGCCTGCCGCAGCCCTCCTGACATCGGTTTAATGCTGATTAGTCCCGACACAATTCTGGTGCAGGCTTCCTGCCAGGCGAGGGAATGAACAAAATTGGTTTGCACACAGGCCAGACGACAGCTGCAGTCACTCCAGCTCAAATCTGTTGAATAAGGACCCTCTTCTTGTTTACCAAGATGAGGCTAAATTAGCCCAGCATGAGACAGAAGGACAGAGCAAATCCTAAAAGCCAGCAATACCAACCTGGCTCTGAAGGTGTGAGATGCAACTTGGTCAGGCCCCATCGCTTGGGCTCAAACAAGCCACGGGGGAAGCATAAGCTTTGTGTAAAGTGAACCCCCCCGCCCCCGTCCAGATAAGAGCTAGAGTTTTAAAAAGAAGGGATTGCAGGAGGGGGAGGGAGAAGATTACAAGCAGAATGCCATCAGTTTTTCTTTCAGAGYCAGAGAGACCGTCAGTGCATACTTTACTTGGAGCATATTTTTCCCCATCTCTTCTTCCTCCAGCTGTAGGAGGAGAGAAGCCTCCAGCCTCCATAAAGAGAAGCCTCCAGCCTCCATAAGCCCCCCGTCCCCCCAGTGCCCTTAAGGCAGCGGCAGGCCCTGTTCTCACCACTACTTTTTCCTCCTGGTCTGATTTTCTCGTATGCTGAAAGACTGGAATCAATCTGCATTTATCCAGCTAACTTAAGATGCTTGTAGTATGGTATTAGGCAGCACTCTCAAGCTTATCAAGCACACAGGCATCTCCAGACTGCTGCCAAAGGAAAACTCAGCATGCTTTCCAAAGTCATTCTGGTATCTATTTAAGGGCAGTCAGTCTTCAGGTGCAAAACCATTAAGACTGACAATATATTCTTTAGTTCACAGAACATAATTAAAATTAAGATGCATCAAGATTGAGAGAAGCACTATAAGTAAAGACTGATGTATATGATCGCTGCTCTTGGTTTAGAGATGGGGAAATAGGGAAAGAAGGAAGAGTCGACAAAGATTCAATCTGAAGATAAACAACCAAGCTATTTTTTGACGAGGTGCTTATACCTTCCTCATTCACCCATTCTCTGGTGTGGCTAAATCTGCATTATGTGTAGCTGCAGAAGCTGCCTGAACAGCAAGAGGTTAAGGGTAGGCCTTTTGTTTGTTGGTGCAGTCTGAAGGGAGATCTCTGTCATCACTTAAGCATACACTTCCTTGTTCCCCTCCCTGGGGAGCACCTTGGGATACTATGTTCTGGCTCTCCACGTGTAAAAGATACTCACCAACCTCAGAGCTTCCTCAGCTATGGAAGTTTCTAAAATTAGATGCCCTTATCAGCATTCTGTCAGTAAGTACCTGTATAGCAGTATTAGCTATGATGCTTGTTTTTAAAATGCAGAGGGTATCCTGTTTGGAAGATTTCCTCCTCAGGAGTGATCTATTGATTTGATTTGAAGCATCACCTCTGTTTGCAGAAGGATGCACAGATCTTGTGCATGAATTACAGAATCCATCATCTTCCCAGAGGCAGCACATGCACAGAGACAACACGCGCACGTGAACTGCTTTCACAAACTTATCATCAGCAAGGCTGGTATTATTCAGCCTCTTACAAAATGGATTTAATGGAAAAGTAACACTGCTGAGCTCTCTGGTCTTTGGAAAAACTTTAAACCCATATCCAAAACTGGATACAGCACCATAGGATTTTCCTTCTGGATATATGAAAAATCCGGCTTTTGGCACTTGCAGCATTGCCTGCTCACTGATTGGGGGTTTATGGATTAATTCAATAACTCCTCCTTTGGCCTGAAAATTCCTTGGGCACCTCCAGCTCTGCAGGATGCTCCTTCCCATCACATTTTCTCCCTCAGCCACCACAGACACAGCTCCTGCCCACATCAGCTACAGTTCAGGCACCACTTTGCCTGGTTTCCATCCCTGCATGGCCTGATCCAGCAAGCAAGCTTCAAGTGTTTTACAAGCATAGTATCCTCACAAAATGCAGCTATAGCTTCTTTCTAAGGGAATAGCAAGGGTCTGCTTTAATATGGTGTAAGATGTTGAACACCTGCCTTCAGGCATGAAAGATTTGTTCAATTTGGGTTTTTTTTGCTTGCTGGAGTGGGGAGAGACTAGGTCTAAATTTCCCTCTCCCACCTCCCAGAAGAGGTATGAACCAAAAATGGCTCACTCCACAGAAAGGAAGCGCACCGTTAGTACGTTGGAAGGAGACATGCAAGAAGGATCTCAAAYGTAACCCAGTAGCCTGGCTTTTCAGCCAATGCATGAACACTCCTGGGGTCTGCTCCTTGCCCAGCTTCATGTGTACAGGGATCCTCCTAGCCTCCCCTTAAATAATGGTGTGAGAGCAGGGACTGGCACCCAGACAGCTGTGGAGAAGGGTGGTATCTCCCAAGTGATGTGTCTAGCCAACAAAGGAGATCCCAGCAACTAAAGGCAACTAAAGAAAGATATTCCTTATTTTAGGCTTACTACATATGCCCCCTACAACACTCCAACAGAGCCATCTTAATTATAAAGTCCATTAAAAAAATCTCTTTTCCTGTTAACAGGATTTGGATCCCATATGTTCTTGAACAGCAGAGAGCACAAGGGAAGAAAAAATTCATGTCTTCAGTTTGTTCTGTTCAAGATCACCAAAAGGAGGGCTGTGATAGGGGAAAAGAAACAGTGTCTTTGAAAGAGTGAAAAGGAAATGCATCAATTAACTTTTCTTATTAGTTTATTAGTGGCTACAGAACTCCTGTTTCACATAAACTAACCATAAATGAGTCAACACGAAACTTAATCAATCTATTTGCTCKCATCCTACTCTTTTTAAAAGAGATGTCCCTTCTTTCCACATAGGTATGGCACCCAAGTTCTAGGACAACTGTAGCACCTTGACTGAAAAGGTAGCACCTTTCTCCACTTTATTTAGAACAAATAAAACATACGCCCGAAAGACTTTGGAAGCTACCTTTGGCAATAAACGGTATCTTCCAGTTATCTGGGTACCTGCAGAGGAAGAAGGCATGTCACCCTTCGCAGGGCAGAGTAGGGCTCTCAGTATCACAGCAAGGTTCCCTGAGCTACTTGCTGCTACTTCATCATCCCCACAAGCAACTCCCATCAAAATCCTGCCAAAAGAAGGAATTTCACTAAGATCTTTGCTGGCTCATCTTAGACTTAAATCTTGCCCAGTAGGAAAACAGGAGGAATTGATATTTCTCACTAGTTCTAGGTGTCTAGATGTAGACCAAAGGAACTTTGCATTTAAAGTCATTTGGGAAACTCGCTGCAGAATGACCTGTCCATGCAGAAACCAGCCTCATGTCACAATCTAAACACCCTTCCCTCATCGGCCGTTCAACAGACAGCTTTTACACACAGGGAAAAGTAAAAGCCAGYCTTACTGATGACGCTGAGAAGAAAAAAAGAAACTTTGTTAAAAGACAAATATGGACACAGAAGGGGGGGGGAGAGTACAAAGTGAATTTTTATATGTCTATATATTGACAAGACAGAAGTGTTACTAATTTTAAATTCAGAATTTATTCATGCAGTTAACAGCTTTTCTGAAGTTCCCCATTTTATCTCCAAGACTTACTGTGTTTACATAAAGATAATTGTATCAAAGACTGAAGGAGATTTTAAGCATCTCAAGATGAACAGCAATAAACTACTAGCTTCTGGAACAATAATTTCACTTCCCTGAAAGTAGCAGACTGGGGAGAAAGGCCAGTCTCTTAGCAGTCAGCAACCCTCACTAAATGGTTCAGTAAATTTACCATGGCAGAGTTATTTACTGCATCAGTGCTGGAAATTCACCTCCGCTAAAACATTATTACAGATGAAGCTTAGCAGAAGTCTCAGATCCAGCACAGGACAAGCAGCGTGTTCATGGTTCCATCACCCCTCGGAGAACAGGAACTCAAATCAGTTTCTGTTAATCACTTTGCTACACTATTCCCTATGACTAAGTTGCACAAGTTACCTTCAAACCGACCGTCAGCCCGAGTGACTGACTACTGTCATTCCTGGTCTCAATTGAAACTTCAGAGCATGAAAGGGGCATTGATCATGGTTACACCCCATATATGTTTACAAGGTTCATATGGAAAACTCTAGTAATTTGCCATCAGCCCTCTAGCACACAAGGCTTAGCCAGGTACCAGACCAGCACACAGCTGGCTGGTTCTTGGGGAGATCAGGGGGGTTAGAGGGATAAAAGGATCCCCAAAGCAGGGAGGGACAGCCAGCTGTTTGGCTGGAAGAAGGTAGTCCAAGAAATGATAGCTCTAGTTTTCCTTTCATCCTGTTCACCTGTTTTTCTCAACTTTGCAACTGCATTGTCTGCATTTCAATCTTGTGATTTATTTAATAATAATAATAAAAAAATCTTTTATGTTTACCTCAAGCTGCTTCACAACAGAGAAGATTTCAGGCCAAGTAATGGACACAAGATATTCCCTTTCTTCAGGGTGGCTATCCCAGAAACGAGGGCACTGGAGCACTATCACTACGCCAAACCCTCTGTCCTCTGGATATTCTGGAGAAAACAGCAGGGCGCTGAGGAGGTGGCTGCCCCCGGGCTGTGCGTGGCAGGACACAGCCAGGCTGGCTCCCTGGCAGCAGCAGGACAGAGGGTGAAAGCACCCCAATCCTCAGGGAGCCCCAACCCTGGTGCCAGGTAATATCCACGGGTCACAGCCAAGCTGCTGACGCTAAGGGCAGAGTCCACCACCAAAAGCAATTAATTTATCACAAAGCATGATTGAAAAATAGGTATATATTGTTACAGTTTGTTGCTTTGCTGCTTTCCCTCCCAGTGCCCCAACAGCTTGTTGCTATTTCTAATCCCACTGGCCCCAGGTATTCTTGACACCTTACCACTGAGATACAAGCAAGGATTGCTCCAGTGGGCACTATGCTATGTAACACAGCTTGAAATTATTCAGAGCAGGAAGCAGACCCCTAACTCACAGTTTGTAGTCCTGCCACTTTCCCTTCAGTCCCTCCCAAACTATCTCTGTTACAACTGCATATTTCTTTTCTTTAATTTTTTCTTTGGTTTGACAACTCTTAGAAATTGCACATGACTTGAGTCGCAAACAGTATTATAAAAGAGAAAGAAAGCTTGCATTATGTGATTATAGTCTGATTTTCTTTGCTCCTCTTTTATGATGATCTTCTATCCACCCTTTACACTCTAATCTAAAAAGCAAGGCAAACTCACGTATCCAGAGAGCAGCCAGAATAAACATTCTTCTGTTTTAATGTGTCCTCAAGTGTTATTTATATAGATGTCTAATTTACCCTGGGCTTTTTGCAGTACAAAAGCTGACTTCAGCCTGCTCTCATGCCACAGGGCTTGAGGATGTTTTCACAAGGGCGATGCTTTTAAACAGGAACCAGAACGAGCCCCAAGAGGTCAGTTCCCAAGCAGGTAACATGCCTTCCCGCAGCTACCATTCACCCTGCTCTCCAGTGGAAACTGTCTGCATTCACCAGAAACGACATCTCAATCTGCTGCCCAAGGAAAGTTAGGCAGAGGAAGGGGCTCTCTGGGACAGGCAGCTCAAGGCAGACCCACAGCGGGCAGCCGCGCAGGAGCAGCCGGCCGCCTGCCTGGCACCACCCTGGAGAGATGGAGGGGGTCAAGAGGGAGACGGGGCAGTCCCATTGCTGACTGCCAAGTGTCTTCTCCCTCGCACCCCTCCAGCGGCCACCCGGGCCCTGCAGTGTCCTCTCCAACCTCCAGGCAAGAGCCCGGTGCCCTACCCTCCCCACATGCCTCTCCAGGGAGCCCAAGGGATGAGCACCTAGAGACAGCAGTGGTGACCCGATACACTCTTGTGCTAGCAAAAGCAGACGGTGAAGCTGGGTAAGTGGGGAGACCCCTCCGCTCCAGCCCAAAGACAGGTATAGGGTGGGGGTGAGAGAGGGAGGAGGACACCGTAGCTCCCACCAGTGCTGCCGTGCRTGCTTTCCCCCCGGAGACGCTATGTGGGGGAAACACCATAAAATGCCCCAGCTGCGAGGAAAGGCTTGTGCTCGTTCTCAGATGGTAAAAATCAATCATGCACAAGGCAAATCCACAGGAGACCCGGGCTCCATTTGATCCAGCGCACAAGAACTGCTGGTTGTTTGCATTAAATATGTATTATTTCCCCACAATAACAGTTAACGTACCACTTATTACTCCCACCATCTGATAGGAAGGTGTACGTTGACGCTGGTTTGTAGTTTGCATGCAAGTCACCTACAGCTAACCCAGGAACTATCTCTTAGAATTGCATATAAAGAGCGCTTTGCAATTTAAGTTAACTCTGATAGAAGGCGGGGAAAAATACATCCACTTGCAAGCAGAACAAAAACCTGTTTCCAGGGGGTCTGTCTCCATCATCTTCTAGCTACTGTGTTCCAACAGTAGCAGCCACTAATCCTCAGAAAGATACACTTCCACTTAAAGAGAAAATATTGCAAAGAAAATGAAAGAATAAATTGGAAATTGTAAAGTTGCAATAATGATAGCAACTGTTACTAGAAGATTTTCTGTGCCCTTCTGGCTCCTATTTAGCAGGTTTCTGTTCCAGTGTAACCATAGGAACAGCAGTGAAGAGTCTCATTTAAAAGCCTTCACTTCAGCTGTTAGGTTAAGTTATGAGACTGCAGTGGGCTTGAATATTAAAAACATTCAAACGGCTCTAAAAAAAGCTCAATTTGAATGGGAAGTGTATGACTGTTTTGTAGGAGACAGACATCTGTGTTGTAAACAGACGCAGTGCCCTGCCAATAAATTGGCAAGGGGAAGCCTGACACAAGCCACCCTAGAACAAACAAACCCTACTGATGGAGGTTACTAAAAATTGGGCTCAATAAACRGGTTAAGAACACAAATCATGAATTGCTTAACACACTGTGCCGCTAAAACTGAAACCATATGTTTCCTGTAGCCGTCGTTTTGTTTAATGGACCGCAGCAAGACGACTGGATGAACAGTGACGGTCCTCAGTAATACTACAACTTCACTGCAACATTCACCCAAACCAGTAAATTTAATATCCCAAATTTTACTTAATCCTTCAAAGTACAAAATGACTCAGTTCTGGCTCATCATCTTTCTTTCAAGAAATATGAACAAACGCAAGTCAGTTATCTTAAAAGAAATCCAGTTACAGGAACAAAGCCAACCAAATACATAGCTCACGTAGACTAGGAATGTTAAAGGGAGCACTCAGGAGCAAGTGAAATAAAAAATTATGGATCAAAAAGGTTGTACCTAGGCACCCTGTACCTATGGACTTACACCTTTCTCCTAAAGAATATTAAGACAGCCRCTACCCTAAAGCATCTGTTACTTTGCACACATTAGCAATAAGACTAATCTGAAAGCATATTTGGAGACACGTTCAATTATTCAGTAACAGCTATTTAAAATGCTGTACTACAATAAACAACTGGACAAAAAAAGATGGGAACATGTTCACGTTGTACTTGTCACAAGGGACAGGCCTGTACATAGTAGGAAAACATAACGTCCTTTTTTTTATAAACTAGCGAATACAGTAACTTTTAAGCAATTATTATGTTCACAATCTAAAGAAAAAGTAACTTGCTGCCTTAATTCAGAAGGAGTGTTGAAATACTTCAAGCAGTTACAAAAATTATGGGTTACAAAAATKAAGATGTAGCCTCTCTGCGAGGCTACATCAGAGATGAAGCAGAATATAAAATGAAGCTTCAGTAACCATCTACATATATTTTAGGGAACCGGATTTGCTGTCCTTAAAGCAGCTGCAATCTTCTGCTTAAYTTCTCATCCGTGTCCCTGCTCCACGGGCTCCGGCTGGGAAGGAGGCAGGAAGAGATGAATACTCTGTTCTCCAAGCTGCCTTAGCATCCCTTGTCAAGTATTTAGCAAGGATCAGACACTTCCATATTCTTTTTYTTATAACTTTAATCATTATCATTTCGCTGGCCCGTTTACAATTTTCTATCTATTGCTACTATCAAACACGCTCTCCCGTCTGTCTTACACTTGTTCACTTCTAACTAACGCTGAGGCTTTGTCCCCACAGGCCACTATCTGCTTTGCTTGTAGTAATCAGATTTTCAGGAGGGCTTGAGACCCCACGGGTCCCTGCAAAAGTACAGCTGATGTGGTAAATAATGTGGAAAAACTCCAGTACTTTTATGCTCTGTATAATGTTGGTCACCTTTAATTGCCTCAGAGCTGCCATCAAAGCTTCAGAGTTATGATCTCTGTAGCATTAGAGAAACCAAATAAAACGTAGGCTCGTGTCACTTCAAGCTCTTTGCATCTAACACAGAGCCAGCAGCCTTTACTGCTGGACTGTTGTCAGAAGACTACAGGTGGTCTACCAAGAAGGTTTACACTGGCTAGAAATAGGCACCACAAGCTGTGCTTGTAGTTAATTTTGGCTTTATTTTAAGAGAGGAATCAAAGTTTTCTATTTCCTGTGTCCTTATTGTTCTAAGCACCCGTGCAGCTGAGTCGATTTGYTTTGCCACGAGTGCCACAAAAGGATCTCAGACATCTCCGTTTCAGATTTTCACATTTTTTTTGACTAACAAGTCTCATTATTATTGCAAGGCCCTATCCTTGTTTTATTTACGAATGGTAAATGATGCCACATTCAGATCCACATATAAAATTTTCATGTTAAACATCTGCAAGTTAATTACGATATGAAAGTCCCACAAGCTCTGGTGCATTGCATGGTAGGCTAGCGATGCCTCGGAGATGGTTTCAGTCTCTTCTCTTAAAAAGACACCTGGAAGATGGGAAGGATATGGGGAAAAGGAAGCAAGCAACACCAGCTTTAAACAGTTCAGGGAAACTGTCTCTGGTTTCACAGGCAAAAGAAGCGTTAAATTTCTGAATAGCGGAAATTTTTATTTAAAGGAAGAAAGATTTTAATGTGTACTGATTCAAAAAATAACAATAAAATACAGACATTCTCTCTAGAATTTGAGACCCTAGACTTGCAAAACAAAACTGTTAGCACACAGAAGAAAGGAAGGGAAGAATGAAATACATGAAAACCAACCTGAAATGTAGGATGATAAAAAATATTTAATTACCTCTTTTTGAAAGTAGGTTCCAATAGCTACCTTACCAAAAAGTGGCTTATGAAGGGGTAATTGCAGGGTTTTCCAAATGTGTAGCCAGCAACTTCCTCTTAGGAGGATACTGCTCATTTCTGTCCTCCCTCCCACTCTCTCCCACAGAGATGCTACTGCAAGGCAGTCCAATAATACACTGTTATTCGACATGACTGCATCTATAATTTACACCAAGGCAACTACTGCAGTGAGAGAAGCCTGCACCTGCAGAGCCCGAGGCTCTTCACTGCTTTGGAATAGTCAGCCCTGCAATGAGATAGGGATATTTTTTTTTAATGTATTCATTATTTTTAAATAAAGGATCAAATGAAGAGAACTACCAGTTTTACAGAACCACTGAACCATAATTGCTGCAACCAAGAACAGAAGGCCCTCTTAGAGATGTATGGAACAGTGCCAGAGTTCTCCATACCAGAGCCACCTAGCTGCAAATGGGGTGCTCCAAAGCACTGCCAAGTCAATCACTACATACAGTCCTTCAGAGCCTACATTAAGGATTATGCTTTACTTCAAATGGTGCCATGCCATTGACAACACTTTAGTAAAGGAAAAATATCATGCCTGGCTAAGCCAAGAAGCTTGTAAAATGACCACAGACAAGACCCATAAGGTGACACTAACTCCATAGCTCCCTGGTGACACCACTCATCTGACTGGGATGAGCTCAATGTTATCAGGTAAATACCTGATGGATCCTCAGATGGATAAAATACAGGGACAAATCCTGGGAGTGTGGACAGGGACTTCCTCAATCTCATGCTGAACCTTGTAACTACGTTACAGAATCAAAGCTCCTCTTGTGCTCTGCAACTTTCATTGGGTCAGAGAGATTTATGGGCCCYATTAAGGAGAAGGTGATGAACAACTGCTTTTTACGTCCTGGGGCAAGCTGTTTTATGGATGAGAACCTAGTGACTTAAATGCATGCAGATTCCTGTAACTGGCACTGCTAATGTCATACTTTACTTTCTGATGCTTCCTCCCTACTACTCTGAAGGAGAAGAAGGGCAGGGGAAATCCTGTTTGCGTGCATATTTAAGGATAATCTTCTCCTGCTTGAACTCACACATTGAACATCAAGTTCTAACATTTTAATGAGGTGTCTAAACCATGCTTGTTGTAATTAAAGTTTAACAAGTTTTTAAAGCAAGATTTTAAGTTCTACATTAATATTTCACAATGTGCTGCATTACTTTGTGCCATGCTGTACCAAATAGTTTATGCAACCTGCAAAAGCTTTTTATTCAGCCAGGTACTGCAGTCCTCCAAGACACAGCAAAGCAGTGACCTGTGTTCTGCCCCAGGAGAATGCACTCCTTCCCACAGCCCCTTAGAGCTGCTACTGGCCTTGCAATACAACCAAAAGGTTTGTCTGTGTAAACTGAAGCTGTGGTAGGACCTTGGAATATGAACTACAGGATGACACTGAAAAGACACATCAACTTATGTTTTATACCGTAGGGATATTTAACCATCTCATCAACGAYGACTAGTCCAGGAGCAGCTACTCAGAAGTCACACAGCATCCAGTCCTACCTACGCCAGGTGCTCACACAAATTTCAAAGAGATTCCCCCCCCCCCTTTTCTTCCATGAGAGATTTGTTGTAAGCAACCACAATAAATAGTGGGACCTTAAGCTTTCCTTAAATAGCCAAAGTATTTAACATCCCCTTTGTGAGGAAAGTTTTAGCAAGATGACTTTCTCCTTCCTTGACCCCAGAGATGCTGTGCATCAATTCTCCTCAGAAGACAAGGTTTTAGTATCACTACTCTTCTTGAGGGACACCTCAGGGATACTGCCTAGAAAGAAGGGGGGAGAAGGGAACGGCAGGGAAGAGCATGCAGCCTGAGCACAGCACTCTGGAGGGGAGCATCCCCAAACCTCCTCTGTCAGCCTGTGCCACTCTGCTTACCAGGTGCTCGGAGGTGCAGATCTGCTGAACCCTCAGCCAACCACAAAATAAAAACACAAATTAAAATGGGACCTAGAAACTCTYTTTTGCTATTCCTAGAAGGATTCTTGGGGCTCTCCCAGGAATTTTCTATAGGCAAGCCCAAACTTGAGTCCTATAAACAACTGCCTGTGTAGTCCATTGGCAGACCTGCAGTGAGCAAACACGCTGATAAACTGARTCTAGCAAGTTGCCTCCTGTGGAGGGCTGAGACTGTCTGGTGAGAAATAATAGCTACATAACAAATGAACTGGATAAAATGAATACAATAAAGAGCAAAGTATTGATGGAATCATTTGCAAATGGATGAAATCCAGATTGATGATTCCATTACTTTGTTTCAACTGGTTTTATGCTAAATAGCAAGGCAGTTTTGATTAACGCAGTGATTACATTGAACTTCAATCTGCTTAATATTTTATTTCCTCATATTCTTGCCTCTATTTGAAGGACCATGGCTTGTTGAGCATAAGTAACCATGCACTGAGAGGCTGCTGTACCATTTGAGACAGGTTTCCAAAAACTGCAATGCATGCACTGCTGCTGCAGCTTCTTGGACTACTGGAGGGGCACAGCACCTTCCTGAGCTGGAATAATTTCCTAATATTGTGTAAGAGAGCAGTAAGCATATTCTTAAAAAATGCCAGTTCTGCCTGCACTGGTACAGTCTTCCTAAAGTCAATCTGGCAGCCTCAAGGAAGCAATCCAAATAGCGACATTCTCCTCTCTCATTTCCAAAAATRTCATCATGTCTCAACAAGCTATGACTCCCCCCCACAAACTGACTAAACCACTTTCCAAAATAAGGTTAACAGTTGCAATAGTAATGTAATACAGTGATGGGGATAAATTCCATCCATCAAACAAACTGAACAAAGTTATACAGGCATCACCTGAACTATTTCACAGGCTAGGGATGCTCATGAAGAGAACAACTCTGGGTACATATGAGACAACAAAACAAAAACTCCCCTTGATCTCAGTAGAGGATGAAAAGCTGACTGGCCATTGCCCACGTCCACCCATCACAGCACATTGGGCTCAGCAGAAGGATGCATGTGCACACACACAAGSTCCCTATGATTTCAGTATGTAAATCAACCTTTCCAAAGGGTAACCATGAAGATGTGCCCCCTTAGGGAGAGTTATTTTATAACATTGTTGATGAATCATACTCCATAGCAACAGCATATACCAGTTATTAGACAAGATGGACAGTACATCTGACCAGGACAGGAATTGCCATATGAGTTATCCACCATTACTGAGTGATAGGAAGCACTCTGAATCCTCTTTGGAGGTTGACCCTTTGGCGGTCTAGGCAGATATGGATATGCAGCATGGAAAAGCATTTACAGCTCAAGCTACTTAATATGGGATTGCCTGAATGAGACAACCTAGTTTTTAATTCAGCCCTCCAACTAAATTTAACCCAGTAATACAACATATGGCAACAACTACAATTAATCATCTTACATTAAATTGGTACATTTCAAAAAGGAAACTACTTTTCTTTGGAGATGTAGCAAGGTAAGACAGAAGGCAGAGAGTTGTAAAACCTTCTTCCTACTAGACAGGTTAACTACTGTGGAGAAAGACGAAGCCTGCAGAGCAGAGGACTCTTCTGAAGGGTATCTACTGCTGTCAGAGCAAGTCCTCTGAGGCCTCTTCCACCACACTCCCTCTTGCAAAAAAAGCTTACAGGCCCTCAGACAACCCTCTCCTTTTTGTTAATACTCCAATACAAGAGTCAAAGATTGAAGAATAAGAAAACTTGTTTTGAAAATTGTTTTTGAATGAAAGAATTTCAGCTATCAGTGGATGCACCTAAGTCTTTGAAAACTGTCAAAATCTGTTCCATGGTCCTACCCACGAGATTTTTAGCATGATAGTTCAGCTAAGTCTTTTTGTGCAGTTAAGTGACACCGGACAGGCCAGTCCCGATCAAGTCACRCATCTCCCTAAAATCTGAATGGTTGCAACTCTCCTCTTCCTCCAGTCACTACTTTGCTAGTGCTGCAGTAACTGTCACCACCGTACCGAAATGGCTGACTCGGTCCTCACTCACTGCTACAGCAGCAGGACAACTTTTGCAGCCCATTTCAGAAGCCACCCATCACCTTGCAGGACTATGTGCTACCTGCACTGTAGGGACAAAGACCACGCAGCCCTGAAAAGCACCACCTTAGCTGATGACAYGCTGCCTGCTAGCTTCAAAAGGAAAGAAAAAGAGACAGCTGTCAGCTATTAGTTGCTTCTAAGACCACCGAACATTTTGGTGAATGTGGATGTAACTGAGCTCGTGCTTTCACAACACAAACCAAGCCTTCTGGATAAGCTTGTGGTAAATCACTCTGCAYCAGAGCCATATCTCAAGAAAATGTAAATGCTGTACCCATTTAAAAAATACTGTGATTTGGCCTGTCAAAGGTTTAACATTAGTTTATCTTGTAGTACAAACATATATATGGGGTAATCCCTATATGTCACCTGTCTCAACAAATCCTCTTATAAACGTTTATCAAAAGCACTCTGCTAAATGTCTTTTTACTTCTTACCTCATAGATTTTGAAATATGGATTTTATATTCAGAGTCGTGAGGAAGTTAAGAACATTATCTTGACTTATCATGAACACACAAATACACACACACACAAAACCCTCCCAAAAAACAAAAGATTGATTTTGTGTTTCATGTTTCCATAATTTTCTGTTAGTGAACTGAGGGACAGACTGAGGGAACCAGGTGTAAAAATTTCTACCATTAACATAAGTGAAAAGTTTGGAGAGATTTAGAGGATCACTCCTGGTGGAATAATAGGACTTATGGAATAATGAGGCTCTTGAACAAGCATTAGAATCAGTTGTCACATACTATAAAAAAAAGCCACTGCACATTCTTCACCTGCAAGGGCCCTGGCACCAAATGAAGTAGGCATCTTTGCTCAGATCACTGACACCCCATGCAAAAGTTTATTATAGTTATTTAATTCTCAGATCTGGTGCAGAAAAAAAACCACACAAGAAGCCATTAAGTTTCCATGATTATTCTTGAAGCTGTACCTGTTGGCCATGAAGGTCATCGTCTCTCATTTAGGACTATCAGAAAACTCCGCTGAATTCTTATCTAGCGAAGGGAAAAGGGACAYAGAGAGTTGTGAGCCTGCAGAAACTCCATATGCTAACAACCCGGGTTATTTGGGGTCCCTTCAGCTGTGATGGAAGAGAGGAACATGATCTGCACATGCATCCATCCACACACACACACAGACACACACTTCCCCACTGATCTGGAGAAAGAACAGCTACCACCACCCCCAGCCTCCCAGGCATTGTGCATCTTTGCTTTAAGGATTTTTGACAGTGTTGTAAAACTACTTGACTTCCAGCATCACAAACTCATCACTCTTCTGTCTGATAATCTTTTTTCCCTTATAACCTGGAAAAACTATCAGGTCTCTTATTGGTTTTGCCTATTTCTTAGGCTACAGACTTCTCTACAAATTTCTGCAAGTTCATTTTTCCAAACAGCAGTCTGTATTCCAGTTTTAGTTTGCCTTTTAACCTCAAGCTTTGTATCTGGGCTATTTTAATGCAGTGCACCAAACAAAAAACAAACCTAAAAGATAACCTGAAGTTAGAAAGAGACTTGTGTTCCTTGCCTCCTATTCTTCACACACACACACCCCCAAACACTATTCATTGCACTTAAAGTCATTTCCTCTGGGTCCAACAGAAGTACACACCATCTCCCTTAATCCAGGGCAGGAATCTCACACGCCCACAGAGGCACACCCATGCCCACAGATAAACTACCTCACTCTTACCCTGGCTGCATTAAATTCCTCCTTTTTGTCAGCACATCTTACTAATCAGTATTTTGGATAGCACAGACAGAAGGCTCTCATTCTAGGACTGGGAACACAAACCCAGCAGGGAGCCTGCCTGTTTTCACAAGGAAGTTACATAGTCTTCTGTCTTGCTCTGTGGGTTGAAATTTGGCTTGCKTCTCAGAGGCATCTCAGATATATTTGAGTATTATATTCAAATATACCTGAACAACTTGAGGTCTCTGCCTTCTTACCTTAAAAACTTTGAAGAGTTGGCATTCATCCCAAACAAAAGCAACACACATTTTACAAAGTTATTAAAACAACCTTCCTGCTCAGGCTTGAGTCTGTGCCCTCTAATTTCCTTCTCCACCTCAATTTATCTTCCTCCAATTGAAATCACTGTTACAGCAGATGAGCTTTATCAAGTTTATCAAACAAAAACAGCAGCTCCTACATCCACAATTCCAAATGAACTCAAATGGAAGGCATTCATTTGCACACCGCTCCTCCCCTTCCCAAATAAAGTAACAACTAATTTGGTAGGATGCTAGTCCCCCGCCATCCCACTAGGCAAGCTGAAACCACTCAGTGCTGAACTGGTTCAGAACCGTCCAACTGTACATGTAAATAACTGCAGCTTTCATAGCCAACGCTTTCATTGCCCTGTACAATTAACACATTTTTTCCAGTAGACTGCAGGAAAGACAGAACATAAAGCTCCGCAGGACCTACAGTCAATGCCACGTCAGGATTAAAATTTAGGATTTAGGCTCCTCTACCATACCCTTACTCTTCCAGACACAAATAACACTCCTGTGTAATGGGATGTGAAATCTTGACTTCCTCTAGCAGCTCCCAAGTAATCTCAGTTTTCCTTCTCCATAAAGGCTCGATCAGATCAGATGTATTCTCCACAGCACAGCTTGTGCAAGCACCTGCCTGGACGGCGCTGAGAGTACACACAGACCTCCGCAARGAAGAAAATCCCTGTGGTGGCAACCCATGCTGCCTGCGGTAAGCAATTCATTTTTGTGCGTTGGACATGTGCCCAAATGTCCCAAACTGACTCAGAAGAAGGAAATGACCCACCACCGCCACCAGGTCAAGAAGGCATTTCAGTGCTGACTCTCCAGTTTACACAGCATTTGCTGAGTGTTTTTCATCACCTCTCTCCAGCTTTGAATGCTGCTGACTAGCAAAGGCAGGGGTTGAAACTGCTATGCCAGGGCTTGTTCCAGCTTGGCAAATTCAATTAAGTACAGCAGAAAAATTCTCCTCTGATAGAGCCAAAGCTTCTTTGGCTAAATCAGTAAAATCAACTGCTGTTTCTACGAATGATGCTTCCACCATTTTTGTCCTCACTCTTAAGTATTTTAGCCCCTGCGCTCCCCCACTTTTTTCTTTTTTTTTTTTTAAGGTGTAGAAGATACAAAGACCATGCAAAAAGAGAATATTCAGAGGATCATACAGCTACCACTGCAGCAAGTTCAATCGCTCCTACAGAGCAGTATATACACATGTTGCTAAAAGCCTGGAGACCACAAATGGACCATAAAGAGCATGTTGGCTTCTTAAACTCAACCCTCATTTTAAACATAGTGATAATACAACCACCTAGAAGTACTTGATGCATCATCATTGACTACTGCATCCCATTTCGTTTCCTTAAATGAAACCCTTTCAATTTTAATCTGCTCCTCTTAAGCTAATGAAGACACTTCTGTGAAGGTTGGTGTGTCACTCTGTGTTGTAGTGGAAGAGAGCCAAGAGATTCTCAGCTTTGGTAATTTGAAGTTAACTGCATGAAAATGTTGGGCTTCCTCAAGCATATTTCCAAGGGCCCCATATAGGTATTAGGACTCAACACTATGGCACTGTTGCACCTAAAATGAGACACAAAGTTTTTCTGCTGCTTGAAAGGAGTTAGAGTAAGCTGGATGGGCTCACTCCTGAGGCGTACATTTGATGGCTGAACCGTCACATGTCTCCAAAGAAAATAACCAGCATCAGCTATCCTGGAATGGCTAGATTACATAGCAGGACCTGACAAGCCCTTCCTTGGCAAAATATTGAAACTCCACAAAATGGCCGGGTAGAGCACCTAGGAGCCTGTATTAGTAGAAGCAGCCTGTGATCCGACTGTCTACTACATATCAGCTCTGATCTTTATCTAAGAGCTGGGTACACCCTCATTTAAGTTAACCCCATTGACCAGGAATACCGCTTCTCCGGGCCTCAGGAATTTATCTGGAGTGTTTCCCAGGCTTTGGAACACTTTCCAACACTTTTTGTGCCACCCTTGAAGACCTCAGCTCCTCAGAAGCGAGACAGGGACTTCTGCTGCAAGTGGCCTTCCCTCAGCACAAGTGCTCCACACCAGCTGCAGAACCACCTCTGACAAAAATATTCCTGACGTCTTTGAGGATGGGATCTCCAAGGAATATAGATGCTGTCTCCACCTCTGAAGATGAAGTCTGAATAGTTCCACCCTTGAGGAATAAACGTGGAGAAGAGGTAGAAGGATTGACCTAGGCAAAGCCACACCACTGGCGTGGTCTCCACAGGCAGTCAGGGGCTGCTCTGCAGGAGCCATTAGCAGGCTTGGGAGGAAGAGCTGGCAGAGGGGCAGGCTATCACCCTCCTGTGGCAGAAAGCTCGGTACAGAACCAGGCCACCGCATCAAAGGCAGTCATTTCATTCATTTAATTCCCTCAAAAAAAAATCTTCCTCTCTTCACAGCTGCTTGCATGGAAGAAAAGCCCTCCTTGCCCAAGCAGTGCTGGCTCAGGCCCCGAGCTGTGAGGAAAGCCAGGACAGGGAATGAGAGCTGGTTGTGCTGCTCGCCAGCTGATGGCCGTGTTTCCATCTGCCATGGCGGGCAGGGCAGGGCAGGGCAGGGCAGGCAGGGCAGGCAGGGCGGGCAAGCCGGCAGGCCCCTCTCCCGTGCCAGGCCCCAGCACCATGCCGCTTGCCAGGGCTGGGAGTCAGTTTGGAGAAAAGGTTAATTCCAGGAATGGCCAGAAATACGGCACTCTGGCAATGAGAGCACGAGTCCCCAGGCGGCTTGCCAGCTTTCTGCTAGTGGCTGGCAAAGGGCAGAAACAAAGAAAAAGTGTCAGTGGCAAACGCTGGTTCTCAGGAGGGTGCCGAGGTGCCCGGGATGGCTACGGAGACAGGCCTTTCTGGCACAGTACATGGGCTGTTGTGTTTGGAGGCGAGTGGAAGGTGCCAGTTTCTTTTGGCTGCCACCACAGTCTTAATGTGACATTTACCGGCAGCATATTGACTCATTGGCCACAGCGAGGGGAGCATTGCATTTCCAGCCCCATATTCAGTGATGCACGTGTGTACCTGCACAGCTACAGCAGCCACACCAGTCACTCCCCTTAATAAAAAAGAAAAATGCACCGTAAGTGTGTTAGGAAGGACTGGATCAACACACACACACACACAAACACACACCCCCATATTGCATCAGGAGAGCAACTGGCTAAATAAATGGGCAGGACAGGATTGCGAGCCAGGACCTCTTTATTGGTGCTGGCAGTCCTGTTCGTCTCCATCTGGAAAGAAGAAAACTGCAGAGGCTTTACTTATTATTTTTGCTAAGTCCTGCAGCAGGATGTTTTCCTGCCCTCCAGACCTGGATTGTGCAGCTCTGTGCTACCTCCAGTAGTTATACATAGAAACAATCCATTAACAGTCAGGTTAACACATGGCACATAAATAGATCATACTTGTCAGCATGTCTAAGCCCTACAGGTCGGCTGGCCATTTTATTTAAGAGACTCTGCAGTGGAATCACTGCAGGAAAGTAGGACTTTCCAGTCTGGATTATAGGGGCAGAGTATGATCAACTGTTTTTTCTGTTGTTTTTAACAGAGCACAAGACAAAACTTCAGCACAAGTGAAAAATCAAATGAAGGCTGAACATTATTTCTTCTCCAGTCTGTGCCTTATATGCCTTATGTATCAGAATAAATGCAAACAACCTGAATGCAGCCAGACATTGCATTTCAGACAGCTTGGGGGGGGGCTGGACAGAAGAATAGAACACATTTGGGGGATGAGTACGTGTATTCTAAAATACAACTATTTTAGAAGACGTCCAGCTTGTCTGGAGGAGGGCAGAAGGGGAGTCCTGCTATTAATAAACTGGGCTTAGTTTTGAAATTAAAAGCTGAAATACAAAGGCTCAGCAGTTCTCAAGAAAAAAAAAACAACAAACTTTTTCAGCATGCAAGCTGCATCCCTTCTCCACAAAAACTTGCTTTTAGAAACAGATGGCAGCCTGCAAGACCTACAAATCCTTTGTCTGGAGTGGCAAACTAGGCCCTACTGCCCATCAAAGTCAACTGTCACATTGTGAAGCACTGACCCTAACAAATCCATTATGTTTCTTTCTACCACAATGCTAAACCAGACAAAATGAGTCAGACTTAATAGGAAAGGGTGAGGGATTTTAAATCCCTTTCCCCCCCCATCCCCACAAAAATAATGATAGAGGGGAGAGTCGGCGTTGACCCTTCACTTACGAGCCCTGCCAAACCCTGCCGTTAGGGTCGCCCGTTTGGGCCAGGCTGCCCGAAGGAGGATGGATTTGGGTTTGAAGCATTTATGCGGCACTGTGCAATGGCTTTGAAGTCAGCACACTATGTCAGTCAAACTACCCACACAGTCAAGAGCAAATACCCCAACAGGAAAGAAAGGCCCTTATGCTAGCTGAATAATTAGGTCTGATGTGCTTTGTAGTTTCGCAGCCCTCCCTTCCCAACTCTGCCAAAGTGCTGTGCAGATACACAGCACAGACACGGGGAAAGCTCTTTACAGGTAGCTGCAGGGAAGAGAATATAATGTTTTTTCTCCTGTGTCAGCTGAACCCAGGCAATGGAAAGAGAAATGTGAAGAAACAGGAGCTCATACAAAGAAAGAGCTGCTGCCTTCAGTCAAGGGAGGAGACAACAGAGAAGCCTGCTGAGGAGCTGACGGATGGGGTGATGGTGTGGAAAGGATCGAAAAGCCTTCTCCCTGTTATGTACGGGTATTTGGTGCATCTTGACACACAAAAGGAAACACCCATCACTGGTACTGTCAGCAGACACCTCCCAGCAAGGAATACTTTTCTCAAAGAGAAAATCTATCTCAGTAACAGTGGGTCCAGTTTATGAACGATCCAACTGCTTTCATCTTGCATATTTAAAAACGAGATACAACAAAAAAGTCTATGTCTTCAGAGCAACAGACGGGTTGGATTCTTCACACTCTCATAGAAATTGCCCCCCATCCCTCTTTACTGGTTTTCCTCGGCATAAAACAATCTCTCAAGGACATGGCAACGGCGACGCTGAAATTCAAAGCACTGAGATCAAACACACAAAGCTGACGCCCGTTACGGCTAAATTATGTCACCTATCCAAAGGCTCAAGCGTATTATTTAAGACAATACAATAGTCATTAATCACAGCCATTGTGCATTGCTCGGAAGGCGTCTAGAAAGCTAAAGAATACAACTGAGATTTATTATACTACAGTGCCAGATTTAATTACATGGTTTTCTTCTCAGTATCTCACTGCTTGTAGTTCACCACCTGTTTGCACCAGAGGACCTGAAATAAAGACGTGCTGGCCCTTGAGGCTAGGCATGCAAGAGAGGGCTTGTGCTGAGCTTCTGCTATGACTGTTGTTGCAGAAGACCAGTGGGCAAAGAGAACGGACCATTTTGGGGGCAGCTGGCTGGCAAATCACTTGCATAGAGCTACTGTTTTTCTTCTGAAGTTTTAAACTTCCCATTCCTTTTCATATATATTTCTGTGCAGAAAAGGTACACCATCGAGCCCGTGCACAAGCAGAAACAGCTCGCTGTCTTCTTCCTAAAGCTGCTGTGTGAAGATTCATGCCTTCACTAACACAACAATGTATTTAAGCAGTACGTCTGTCTGCTGGCAGCCTTCTGAGTTTGCATTTTCTTCTATAAATATTTAACAGAGAAGAACTGTTCATGTTACCCACTTTGCCCAAAGTGTTTTGACAGCCATGCTCGCTACATGACAATGATGCTCTGTTTAACACTGCAGCTGCAGACAGGAGGATTTGGTTTCAGTTTTACACAATATTGTGAAACCGATCACCTCCCACAAAATAAACCGGATAATACATTTTTAAGGAGTAGAATTTAAATGCATTAGCAAGACAATTATTAATAAGCCACTGCAAGAAAGGAAAACAGAAATTTAAGTCCTGGATGCAAGAGTTTGCTTAAATTTAGCTGCAATCCCTTTTTTATTAGGCATATTCAGAAAGCGAAATTAAAAGACAATCAACCCTGCAAAAGCTAAGTAGCCCCCTGAAACGGTTTCTCTTAAGGCTAGGATAATTTCCAAACTTTCTGAACCGCAAATTATCATCAGCCCTCAGAGACCTCTACACACTTTTACCAATCAGTTAACTGAATCCACTCAAAAGAAGAGGATGGCTCAGCAGACCACTTGGCTGGCCCTGAGGGAGGTTTGGCCTCAACCTCTCTCTAATGTACTAAGACTCAGCATAGTCTAGTGTCTAACCAAGAGTCAGTCTTTCATATCCGAAGATCACAACATTTGAGAGAATGGAAAGGGAAACAAAAGGTGGAGAATGTTCAGGGAAACAAAACAAAAAGGCTTAAATACCCCAGCCACTCAAAACCACACGAACCAGCCCTGCTACTGTTAGTAATGCGAAGAGGCATTTTAAAACGCTCAATTTAACATGGAATCACTTAAGCACTGCTTGGAAAAAATATGTAGAGGTAACATAAGAAAGAGAAACTGAGTCAGCAATATTTATCCTTTCTGATTCCGCCTCGCCGGGCCCCCGAGCATCGTCTTGGTTACCCAGGGGCTCATTAATGCACTCATCTATTACAAGCTTGCTGGAAGCATGGAGCGATGCCACTTTGGTATGAGCAGATTAATCAAGCGTAGATTGCCAACCTCCCACTGCACTGCAATGCAATGCCATCTCCTTCTAGGCCGTTTCAGTGGACAGATTCAGCTGAATATTGCCATTTACTTCCAAGACAACCCATAAATGCAGAGTGATTAGTCTTCCCTTGCAGTGCCTTTTACTGGAGTTACTAAAAATTTAATGCACTTAATACAGTTTTATGACCCCTTGTGCATCATTAGCACTGTAATACATCAGAATACAGTTCTTGGTTCTTAACAATATTATCAGAAAGGTCAGAATAGCTTTTTAAAACAATAAAACATGAGGATGAGCTGATTTGCTTTTAAATGTGGGAAGGGGGAAGATTAAGAAGGAAAAAGAAAGTAGCGAACCCCGTTCCCCAGCACATTCTGCTGTTGTATCTCCCATTCAGTGCATTTTGGAAAAAAAGTGCCTTTCCACAGACACATCTCTTGGATGCAATAGCACCAACACAGCCAAGCTCCTACATTCTTTTATTGAGCTTGAGGAAGGACTTGAACCAGCAAACAACCATCCTTGCATTGCAATTTATTGCCAAACGTAGCTTTGCTCCCACTGCCTGTTAATCCATTGCAGGAGCTGTAGCAGAATTGCTCCCCTAACAAATACTCTTCATTTGAGACCGAGAAGGAAAGACTAAGGACGATGGCATTAACACAGCTGTATGGTTTCACGGGTCTGGGTGAAGAGTGCTAGGAGTTACGCGCCAGGACGCCAGGACAGAAATCATGGTCCTCTCATCTGCAGCTCCTTTTGCTCACACAAGCCTGTTAGCTCCGATCTTCCCTCCTTCGCCCTCAGTACCACGAGCCACCCTTCCTTCCCCGACCCAGCAGATGGGCAGGAGGCAATGCACGCTCTGCTCAGATCCCAGCTACGCGGCTGCCAATTAGCCTGCCGGGATACCCACATGGAGGGGCCTCTCTTGCTTTATAAAGTGCTGTTGCTTTTCCCGCAGCCTTTGTATTATTGAAAGGTTAATTAGGATCTCTGCTCTAGCTGCAGGGACTTCACCAAAAAAAATCCCCTATCTTTTCGATTTCACCTCTGACAAAATTAAATTGACCTATGGGCTCAGAAGTTGGTAGATAAGGATACAGATTGTTTGGGGGGTTTGGTTTTTTGACTTTTTTGAAAAAAGGAAACAGCTCTAGTGTGATCACATTATGAATCACACAAGCCTGAATATTGAGTGTGATAATACTACACTATTAACAACACAGATGGTCTCCTACTTAGTGTCAACTTCCCTTTTGAGCTATTCAGTGCACCACGAGCGATGCTGGGACAGAAGTCATTGTCACGAAGTGCTGACAAAATATTAACCAGTAACTGAAACCCAAGACAGATTTTGAATTGCAAATAGTTTTCAGATCTTTACCACTCTCAAATATGATATATCTTGGACACTCCACTGTGATAGTTGCTCCGAGCAATTCAGTCTCAGCTCTCGGACGGAGGTAGATCTGTGCCTTTTCTCCCCGGCTCCTGGACAAATGCCTCTTCCAGCGCTAGCACAGACCTGCAGGCGAGGAGCATGAATACATGCAGGCCCCAAGACAAGATGTTTTCTCATTCTTATTCCCGCCAAAAGCACAAGAGCTGAACTAATCGGGGCCCCAAGCCCCTGGGTCACAGCCAGGGCACCCGCGCCGGGGACCTCAGCTCTTTCTCACCTGCTGACCGGGACAAAGCAGGGCTGAGGGGTCCAAGCTCATTAAGGCAGAGTTTTCATGGGAGGTTCAGCCCACATTAAGCTAGAGGGTTTTTTTTTGTTGTTGTTTTTTTTTTTTTTTTTAACAGTGTGTTAGACTGAGCAATTTTCAACAGGGCTCTTTCTTTCCCCTCCCAACTTACCACCTTGCGGGCAGCTCCAAGAAGAAAGAAAACAAAGACATGGGCACAGAAACGACAGTAAGTTATTAACCAGAACTGCTACTGTGAAAGTTAACATCTCCCATCACCAGCAGCAGATCACAGCTACAGCTGCCTCACCCTATGCAGATGTTCGTATTTATACAGGAAAAAATGATTACCTAATAGCATTCCTTACACTGAGATTCTTTAGTTCTTAGTCATTCCTCAATTAGAGATAGAAACACTAGACTACACAACCCTGCTTGAATTAAGAGAGTCAAACAACATCTGCTATCATCACACTCGCTAAAGCCAGAAAGAGTCAACATATTTGCAAATGATAGTCAGACAAACCTATCTTGAATAGCATCATCTTGGAAAAAGGCTAAACACCTAATTCATGTGTGCTGAATAGCTGCTATCCTGATTTCCAGAGATAAATATTCTCCCTTAATAGATCATAACAATAGTAATTAGAGACAAAGGTTGACAACCCAAAAATGGGTGCACTAGAGACACCACAGTACCATTCTTCCTGGCCTTGATCATGAAGTGTTTACAAGGCAAAACGTACAGCAGAATACACCCTTCAAAGCTCTGTGACAGAGCATACATCCACCATCAGTCATCTTACAAGACACCTGGCAAAACAACTTTAAGCCTTGTGAGTCATGACCAGCCATTTCATCTTCATACAATTACACAAAATTTTAGGGGTTTGTGTGGTTTTGGTGTTTTGTTGTTGTGGTGGTGGTTTTTTGTTTGTTTTTAATAAAATGTGAGAATTCTGCCCCAAATATTTGGTGCTGTGTATTTTCAAATTGTCATGCTGGAAGAATAAACAAAATGAGAAAGCACAACATCTACATTACAAAAAGTCCCATCCTAGAAACTGTGCAACAGCCCTTCATCTCTCCCACACCAGCCAGCATCACAGCCAAGAGAAAGTCTATGTTAACAGAGCTGTTGTTTTGTTTTTAAGCAAAAAATTGTGCTTAATTTTAAATTCATGTCAGAGTATTGCACAGCATAAAGCAAACAAGAATACCACATGGGAATACTAACGGAAAAATAGTATTGTGTGAATAACTAACTAATCAGCAAATCCTCCCCTCCCTCAGCAATGAAAAGCCAAATATTTACTCAATTGTATATTGCATTCTTTGCTCAAATACTTCATAGTTTGAATTTAAAAAATAAATCTCTTTCCTTTTTCCAGAACATCTCATGGGAGACCAGAGGGCCCACCAGAAGGTATTTACACCATCTGACTGGATTCATGTCAGCAGCAACCTGGAGAAAAAAGCAGGAGAGGTACGCTCCTAAATCAGGGATTTGAACCCTCTAAACAGTCTCCAGGCCAGTGAGAACCTGGTCTCCAGAACCTGCCAGACATCTAAAGTCATTGTAAGCAATACCTGTTTGGACTGTGGCAGCATCCTCCTCTCCCAGCAGGCTCCAGCTACATCCCAAACGTCAGTCAGACCAAAGCAGACTGCTCGGCCCATTTGATCAATATTTCATTGAGAAATTACCAGTTAAGTGAGCACTTGGCTTCATCATTTCATTACAAAGAGCTCAGCCCTCTTGTCATTCAGTCACAAGAGACTCGAAGCACCTCTTACACCTGGGTAGCCTCGGTAAGGAGCATCCATGGTGACGTTTGCTTTTTCCTTGTAACTACAGTTGCTGCGAAGACAGGTAACATTGCATTACATCGCATGCCACTGCATGCCAATCAGTCTGTACGTGAAAATAGCTATGCATGGAAATGAGCATAGGTCTATATAGATGCTAAGGGGAAAATGCAAATTTATACAAATAATTTCAGTCATCCATGAAAAGCAGCAGCCGCTACACACCCATGACAGTTGAGCTTTGCTTTTTATTTTTAATCCTGTCATTGTTTACACAGAATGGTGTTTCAGATTAAGCCCCCTCACCCTTCCACACGTTAGTCTTTAACATGACAAGAGAATACCAAGAAGGGGGTGGACAGAGGATTCTTCTAGCTTTCATGCTGTGCAACCTACCACTCACACAGCTTCAAAGCACAATTTGACTCCGTTTGATACAAAGCTTGTTTTTTAAAAAACATTGCTACTAGGTCCCAGAATTATTATTGCAATTTGATGAATAAAATGACTGTAAAGCAAAGCCAAGTTCATGCTTCAAAGCATGGGGGAAAGCTCACTCTCCAAGAGTGACATATTTAAACATTGCCTCCGAAAACAAAACAAGAACTGCTGACATTTTTGTATGAAATTGTTCTCTCACTGGAGAATAACCTTCAAAAGGACAAGGGAAATGGCTTCAAGTTGTGCCAGGGTAGGTTTAGATTGGACATTAGGAAAAACTTCTTCACCGAAAGGGTTGTCAAGCACTGGAACAGGCTGCCCAGGGAAGTGGTGGAGTCACCATCACTAGAGGTGTTCAAAAAACCTGTAGATGTGGCACCCGGGGACACGGTTTAGTGGGCATGGTGGTGTTGGGTTGACAGTTGGACTTGATGATCTTAGAGGTCTTTTCCAACCTTAATGATTCTATGATTCTATGCTATGATTCTAAGTTTTCTTTGCAGATTCACCAAAACCAGACACCGCCCCCCCCCAATATTATATTCTACTAAGAGTTAGTTTTTGTATTATCACTCAAAAAAGGTCACTGAGATCTAGCAAAGTCCTTCAAGATTACTCTACGCAGAGTATATATTAGCAAGGGAATACTCTTTCCATTTCAGCCTTTAAGCATCTGTTTGGATGTTTTGACGTTATTTCTCATGGATCGGGTTGGTAGGTGGAAGAAAGAGGAAGAAGCAAAACCCCACACGTTGAAGGAGCATGGGTTCACGTTTCCAGCCAGGTACCTTCATCTGCCTAGGACACCCGAATGAGAAAGCTCCCAGTTAAGATCTAATGATCAGACAGCTGAGTAAAACTATCTTTGACTCCAAGCAAGTAGCACAAATTGAGTTGTTTGTATACGTTACAGAAGCTTCTTCCAGCCATGCCAGTATCTGACACATCAGCAGTCTGTCACACACTAGTCATCTCCCCAGTATGTGTCTTTTATTGTGATGACCCATCACCATTTCTTCCCTAATCACTTTTGAGATTGTGGCTATATGGCTAATGTGACCAAAATATCACCATGAAGTCTACTGTTTCCTGACCAAATTTGTTTTCCCTCAGTGTAACTTTTCCTACCATACATACTTTTTGCTATTTTCTGGCCAAGAGGTAGATAATGAAAAAAAATTTTGTAGGTTATTTGCACTCACAAACTACGTGAAGGTTCCTATATTTTGACTGCTACAGTTCCTCTCCATACGCACAAGATATGGCTGAACAAGGTACATGTAATCTTCTTCCCACCTATGTAAGTGGTCCTACATGATCTCAAATAGCACCAGCCAAGGACCACAGTATTAACTGGATCAAAGTGCACATGCTGTTTATTTTTTTTTTCCACTTCATTCACATTTCTCGTTGACTCCAAGCCTCACTGCAGCAGATCAGCAACTGCAGCGGGGAGCAGCATGCCAGCCGCATATTCAGCGTCAGCCTACGCAGAGGCTTTGTGGGCTGTATGTTTGCCAGCATGTTTCAGGGACGAGCTGGCATTAAGGACAACTTGATTAGTCCATGACAAGCAGGTGAAAGAAGGCAGGCAAGAGAGCCCTGACCCCCTTGTCCTGCTGGCTTGCAGGCATCTCAACCTCTCTCTCCTGAAGCAGCTCATTTTTGGAGGTATTCCTACGGCGAGCTCCGCACTGGCATAGGAATGCTGTGGGCACAGTGTCAGGGCACTGGCACAGCTCCTGCGGCGCGGGTAAATCGCTCTGGCGAGGACAGAAAGGCTTCATGGGCAAAGAACTGAGCAGAGAAATCAATACTACAGTCACGCACTGCCTTGAGCAATTCTGACATATTTATGGTTTCTGCTCTCCCATTTTCAGAAGGGTGGGTATCGCTTTCCCCCAGATGCCGCCATCCTTCAGCACCGTGAGGACCACTGTGGACATCGACACAGGAGCCTCTCCGTTGGCAGTGGGGACCTTCACCTTCAATGTAGGCTCAAAAACACCATCTCTTCTCACACTCCCTACCAACACCCAGAGTGACGAGGCCAGGTCCGGCACTGCCACGCTCTGCAGGACGTTTGCACATTTGCCTTTCAGTGCTTTTCGCTCAGGGCAGGTCCTGGTCTCCGCCAGCCCCCGAGGCAGGCGGCTGCGGTCCCAGGGACCGCGGCTCTCCCCGGCTGCCACGCCGCTAAGCCGTCGGGATGGGGCCAGCAGTGACTTCAAGCCCGATGCACAGGAACAAGATTAGGGTTGGATTTAGGTCATTCTTATAAAGGACAGCAGCTCAGCCACTCTGCCTGCCAGCACTTTGATTACTACTGCGGTTTACACTATGTGAAGGAAAAAAGCTACCTACTGCAATATTAACAGACTGGTTACTAGGATTTTCACTGAAAAAAAACCCTCACGTACACAGTTAAACCGTCGTCTTCTGCACTACTGCAACAGCCACTGGCAGCGAAACAGCCTCTGAGAGTGCAAGAGGTTTTAAGTCTTTCTAAGTGGAAATTAAAACAGCAGCTTATCTGGCAAAAAAGTACAAGAAATTATCTTTGGTTTAGCATTAGTGAGTCAGTGCTATTGATGATAGGAACAATAATGTTTTTCCAACCCAATCAATACCTTATTTTCAAAGGAATACATTTGCAAGTTTTTTATGCAGTATAACAGAACAGTCACACCAGGGTTGGGGCAGCATTTAAATCCAGTGTCTCTCTGGCATATATATAGAGAATGAAAGCACAATTACTAAAGCATAATAATACATCACAGCCACTAGCAATTCCAGAAATGGTCTGTTATCCAAGTAAGCAAGAGAGTTACTCCTTATTAAAGGTTATTGTAACTGGTGATGATACTTGTCGATAATATCGACAATTCTTTATAAAAAGCACTGTTTCCTTTGGCTGCAGAAATCCTCCTACAAGAGCTAAGTCTTTAATGTATAATTCAGAGATCTATTAAAAAAAACCCACCTCTGTGGTGTTACAATGGAATTCTGTTTTTCCCCAGTAGCAAAAAAAAATACATCTGTAAGAATAAACCATTACAGCAACTGTCCATGTCACCACCTTTAAAGACGTAGAAGAGAGCAGAAACATTATTTCTATTTCAGCATCGAGTTGAGGTTGCACAGAAGCAGGGATTATCTCCATACTCCCTTTAACTAGAAACGCAACACTTTTTACTTACGCAGACTAAGATCAAGAGATTTGTTTTCACATGAACAAAACATTAACCCAGCTTCGACTTTTATCAAACAGGTTTCCTAAATGTATACCCAATGTTTCCTCATTTATTATGACAAGATACAAAACCCAAGTTACTTCAATAAGCCAGCTACTCCATTCCACCCCGCATCCACGAGACTTGCTTATTCCATCCATAAAGTCAGAAGATTTAGTGCTGCATTTGAGCATCGCTTCTCAAGGGGGGAAGGAGAAATGCTTGAGTTCCATCCCTCCCACGAGCCCTATAACAATCGGAAATCCTAAGCGATCTACAACTGCTTCTGAGGAGCAAGTTTTGTTAAGTTGTACAGCATAAGCCGTCTTCTCCTCTACCCGTACCACTCTCATCCACATCCAGGTTACTTAACTTGGACAGTCCCTCCAAAAATGCTTTGTGCAACTCTGGACTGTACTTAAAAATGAAAAGCAGAACTCCTGTAGCCCGCTTTTCATTTGTGGCAACTGAGTACGTCACGAACAGGAACTGCAACTGTTTAGGTATTCCTTGGTCAAGGGAAATTTCTCAGTCTATTTCCAGTAAACCAGGAAAAAACCCAATTACTTATTTTCAGAAAAGCCACATACAGGAGAATTTGTATCGCTGTAGTAATGCCACCAAGTTTTCTGGCACTGCAAAGACGCTTGGCACAAGGGAAGCGTGATGAAGAACCACGCTGGCTGCGGGCAGACTCTGCAAGGCATGAGCATGCAGGTGCCAAGCACACGCAAGGACTAAAAAGTCTTTTAGCTTTCTAAAAATAAGAGCCTACTAGATAAGAAGCACAGTTAGACAGACTGCAACATGCCCTGTTTGGTTTTCGACATTATGAACTGAGGTAACATTTCACTGGTGGAGGAAATTAATTACCAATACCTGGATATTTCTAGGGAAACAGCACGAGGTAGAAGCAGTGTTTATTTTCCCCAAGACACTTAACACTTCCGATGCGCACTCTCAGCTTTGCTGGTCATGAAGGGGGGGGAAAAAAAATTGATCTTAAAAGTAGAGTAATGAAGCTCTCTACAGCGTTAAAGTATACATTGAACCAGGACAATAAGATAGTGAACCTTTACACAACGGCCAAAACTAGACTATGCAAAATACGTTGCTAGGCAAGACACAATAACTAGAACGTCTCCTCACTATAAGCATAGTCTTGAGGTAATATTTTAAGGTTTATGTGTGAAAAAAAGCTATAAAACTTTTCACTTCCCACAGCAAGCGGGTTACCACAACTCCACCAATATTCACGTTCTGAGAGGCAGAAGGCATCATCCAACACGGTCCTTCAGGTCCCAGTTCCCGTGCTGGCTCACCACGTCCTCTCTCCCTCCAAACCGCTCCGGCAGCAGCATCCTCAATGGAGCACAGACCAGTCCTTCCACGTGGGAACAAAACACCCATCCGTAATTCTCTACTTTCCGCCAGAGCACTACATTACTTCCCCAATAAAAGATATTTTAATTTCTTTTTAATTGAGTCATATGTATTCCAGATTTATCTAAATTGTAGTTTGAGACACTCTGTAACAAGATACTACAAAATTTAATATGTTCTCAAAGCAAGATGTAAAAGCCACTATAGCCAGAAAAATCTCGTGCCTTGCACACACAAAGTTCATACAGTATGACAAAATATGTAACAGAAACAATTTAATGAACAATTAGGTCTTTTTGTTTAAGGTAATGTTAAATATTTACTATAACAAGTTCATTTAAGCACATGCAATTCCATGGCTGATAGTCTCAAAATGGTTTTACCTGAAAGAAGGAGGCATGAAGATGAAAGTGAACTGAAATGTATTTTCCATCAGCCCTGAACACGAGAGAAAAGCTCCCTTCATCCCATTTTAGTGGAGTTCAACAGGGCACAGAAACCAATACTGAAATTTTCATGCTTTTCAAGACATTTCACATCAAATACACTGCTTTTCTTTTCTGACCTCTCCAACTATGAAGTGGCAAGAAATCCTTAGATAGCTTCCTTTGCTGCCTTAAGTCCGTAAAGATTTTTTTTCTTCCATCCTTGGCTGAGAGCCTTGTGATAGTGCAACCAGTGTTTTGACAGCATTATAATCCATACGCTACTTTGCTGCATGCCTAGATATGCTACCAAGTTGAGCAATAGGTAAACAGCTTCTTACTTTTCAAAATTAATTCACTTAAAAAACCAAAATGAGTCCAGTTGAAAAGTCAGCTGTGGAGCAATTTCCTATTAAAAAAAAAATTAGGAAAAACTGTACCAGAAAATAGCATACATGCAAAAGAAAAAGAAAAAAAAAAAAAGGCAAAATGAAACGTTTGCATGATAGAAAATTCTCATCTACCAGATTTATTTTAAGCACTGAGCATCCACAGGAATAAGAACTATAAAGCAAGCCACTCTTCCCTAAAAGCATGTCAAGACTTTATACAACTCTAAAATCTTGATTTTATTTCATTTGTGAACAGACCTAACAACCCTACAATAAGAATTAAAAAGTAGTTCTTTGCCCTGCCTCTGAGAGCATCACTGAAACATTTCACTTCATGCCTGATTCATTAGATAAGTTTTTTTTGTGTGTTGGTTTTTTTGTTGGTTTGGGGTTGGGTTTTTTGGGGTTGGGTTTGGTTGGGTTTTTTTTTACTGCAGAAGGTTTGTGCAGTAAGATATTTTGGGCTTAAACCATCAGGCAAGGAAAGCCTTCACACGGGGGTGGGTCCCAGGCTGTCCCCAGTGAAATGAGGGTGCAGGTTGGGGAGCTCCAGATGATGCCGGAGCTGACTCACAGGCAGCTCCTTAGCACGCCATGTGCCTCGGTGAGGTGTTTGTGCCTCAGCTGATCACCCGTGAGTCCATCTGGAAGCTGGAAATCCCTCGAGGGTTTTGTAGCTTCTGCTCCATTCAGAGGAGAGGCCCTGGGGCCTCCGGGGTGGCAGAGGAGCTCCTCTCGCCTCCTCGTGCTCCTCTTGTGCTCCTCTGCTCAGCCCCAGTGCAGCTCCATTCAGTCAGACCTCACTTGAGCGAGGTGCTTTGTGTATGCTAGCTGCTAAGGGACTCACAAGTTTGGAGATAAGCAGATTCTTAATTACTTTTTTGCTAAATTGGGGATGATCTGTGTGGCAGCTTAAGGCACAGCAACTTTTCAACGACGCCGTGACCTACCTCAACAACCTCTTTAAGCACAAGGCTAGCAAGATGGAAAGCTATCGCAGCTACATAATTCAATACTGAAAGAACAGGATCATTCCGTTCTACAAAATGTTGTAAGAGAATTTTTAGGAAGAAATAGCCTTCATTTGTGGGTTTCCTGTGATACAACAGACTTTCTGTTCCCTCAAGCATCTTTCTCCCCACCTATTCCGGTACTGAATTCAATCCTAGTAGCTTGGTTTTTGAAACCTGTAACACAGATTTCTAGACGGGATCTCACTACTGCCTGCCTACGGTGGCATTAATACTCCCCAAGCTTTAACAGAAATGTTTTCTCAGCTACATCTAAACCCAGAGTTAATTTTTCCATGGCTGCATTATATTTGTGGCTCGCAGCACTCCCTGTTCCTCCCTAACATTTCCAAGTGCTGAGCTCCCAGCTGATAGCAGAAAGCTCTTGTCACGAGTCCCTAAAAATATAACATTGCTCAGTGGCAATATTAAGTCCCATCATATTTGTTATTCCACTTCTTCCTCTATCATATCCCAACCCTCCTAGGTATTAAGAATGCCCCCCAAATAGGCATTACCAAAAATTTTTGTATGCTCAAACCATACTGCTGGCCCTTGCCTAGTTGAAACCAATTACAAAGACATTTCTACTTGTTATTGGGGGGGGGGGGAAATAAAAAAAGAAGCCCCACTTGCTTTGAAAACAACTGCTTGTGGTAATTTCTCTTTGAAATTATTCACCGTTGCATTATATTTTATAAATGGGCATATCCCAGATCTGCCAAAATGTCTTTCTTTTACTGAAAAATGAAGAGGGAGACTTCCTTTAGCTTTGAAATCTGATTAGTGTTGCTGGAGCAGTTCAGCTAAACCTACCGAATGACCATAAAAGTTGAGCCCTGTAGCCGAGCCACCGCACTGCACAAACCCACCGCCTTCAGCCTGCCCTTGAGCAGCGCTCCCCAAGAACACGCCTGCACATCTCACTGGGAAACAGAGCAGAAATCAGCAAAAGACAAGTTTGAAAGTCTGGGTACTCATCAGGGAAGGCACAGCCTGCCAGCCAACACTGCTTTAAAAATAGTTTCTTTTCAGATAGAAGAGTTAGAGATGACTCAAAGTTTAAGTAGCTGAAACCCCAATAGGTCACATTATGCAAATCAAACCCTGTACGCCATCAGCTGGGAGATGGCTCATGAGCCAGGAGTTTTCTACTAAAAGCAGCAAAACTCAAAACATACAATTCCGGTCGCTAGTACATGTGAAAAAGCAAACAGAGCTTAAAGCACGTTTGGCTAATGCTTCAACTTTGACATCCCAGGCTACCTCCAGTGTGTGCTCACTGCAAAGGGAAAAGATTTAGGTATCCTGCCTTAAGATAAAACTCCTTGGAACGTCAGGTGCATGCATCTACCCCTTTTACAGGTGACAAAAATATGAACTTCAACCAGGGTACATTGATCAGTGATGTAGATCATCGAGTCTTTCTCTTACACAACCAGAAGGCAAGGTACTCCCTGACGCAACAGCGGCGGAGACCTCGCCAGGATCCCACCACCAGGCAGAGGTGCCCACTGTGGCTGCTGCCTCTGCATTCAACTTCAGTCGCATACAGCTCATTCGCCTGCACTGCGAACACATAGAAACGGCCAAATGTATGCGCTTCAGGGCTTTCAAACTCGTAACTCAGTGAGGAAATCTTCAGCTTCCATGCAATTAAGCCCCATTATTAAACTTAGAGTTGATCTAATTTTATGTGTAAAAACTGACTTAAACAGTTCCTTTTACATAAACACAAGTGACGTTTAGGGAGGAATACTGCTTTTTCCCAACATAATCAGCTCAAAGAGAGTCATGAACCCTCCAAAAATAAATATTTTAGAAAATGAGTTCGATCCCATAGTAATAATTTTGTTCTTTGATTCTGTAGCATTTTGGGGGGTGGAGGGGGAAGGAAGGATGCAGGAAGACTCTTTCCATATAGACATAAGATGTGAATAAAGCAGCATAATTAAAGATGCGATTCCATTAATTTATTCAATTCTTCCAAGATCCCTCCCCCCCTTTCCAGTGCAAATAAGGAAGAAAACACATCTGCCCCGACAGAAAGCTCGGTCATTCGGCTCCCTTCAATTCCTTAACCCCCGGTACCCTTCTCCGGTCAGTCGCACCCCGCTGGCCGCAGCTGAGCCGCAGCACCCAGCCGCCGAGGGCTGCCTTTCCCCTTCCACCATTAGGGACCAGGACCAACAGCGGGCCGGCGGAGCCCGGCCTGCGGGGGAGGGCGCATCCCGGCGGCCGGCAGACAAACGCCCCCCGCCGCCAGCTGCCCTTCGGGGGATGCTCCACCAGCTCTCCGGCGGATCCTTTATCCTTCAAAAAAGTTGCTCCCTCCCTGCGGTTTCTGCCGGCTCCGCGACGCCCCCCCCCCCCCCAACCCAACCTCCCTTCGCCCCCTCCTCGGGGGGCGCAGACATTTTGAAGCAGCGGATCCCAAAAGCCCGCCGGGCCGCGGCGAGCCGCAGCGGTGCGGGTGCGGGTGCGGGCGAGGCCTCCGCGCCGCGCCGGGCCCCGGCGGCGCCGCTCACCTGCCAGCTCGTCGGGCTCCAGCCCGCTCTCCGCGTCGATGCCGCACAGCACGAAGTAGTGGGCGAAGCGGCAGGGCGCCGCGCCGGGCCCGGGGGCGCCGCTCCCGCTCATCCCGCCGGCGGCGGCCCCGGCGGCTCCCTGCGGCAGCGCGGCTCT